>JBCNYH010000007.1:7887006-7898003 GCA_039654325.1 Tandanus tandanus
TGTGTGTGTGTGTGTGTGTGTGTGTGTGTGTGTGTGTGTGTGTGTGTGTGTGTGTGTGTGTGAGTGTGTTTTAAAATAATGAGAAAATGCTGGCTTATTGCAGATTACAATTTGTCTTTAACAAATTTTCTAATGGAAATTGCTCAGCACTATCTGCTTGGAATTAATGAGACAAGAAAAAAATAAACATAAAATTTTGCTTATCTTCAAGACACTGAAAGGGGCAAAGTCCTCTGTCTGGGCTGGAAATCTGACTCACCTTCACAGATCCCTGAGACGTCTTTCGTCACTGTTACATAAACATATCCTCACAGAAACGTCACAATTTTAATGACTACACATTTTTCTATGTTAAATAATGATTATTTTTAGCATTAGTTAACATCAATGTGGCACTGTAATATAAACCCGTGATTCAAGTTAAAGTAATGTTAAAGCCTTAGAAAAGAGCAACATTGTGCTATAATACTCATTAACAAATCTTATAATTTCAAATCACAAATGCAAGCAATATGTATGATGTAAGCATTGTTACTGAGAACTAAGCTAGATACAGGATAAATATACAGATAGGGCAAAGATTATAAGGTATAACAAAAGAAGAAGAAAAAAACGTGGACCTTGACTCACCAACTATGTGATTTTCTCCCCCATTTGCCATGTTCTCCCACTGTAAACACTATAAGATACAACACCAATTTCTATTGTGCAGTCTAGATCTATATGCAATTTATAGCAAAATATGCAATTTATTAAAAAGTTTAAAACATGATAAATACTAAATTTTCATATTGTGTTTACTAACTGATTCATAAGTCACTGGGCATTAAGTACTTATCACTTATCATTATGTACTTTTCATACAATATCTGAGTTTTAATATTCCCATTTCTGTGATATTTTCTCTCGTTCAAAATTATTCAACAGTTTATGTATCATTCAGATTTAGATAGGTAAAATTAATTAATTAATTAATTAATTAGTTAGTTAATTAATATATGTAAGTAAATACATACATACATACATACATACCTAAATAAATAAACAAATAAATTAAGATATTGTTAAACTGAATAATTTTTTTAGGATGATTTTCAGTCTTTTTGTTTACAATTGGTACATATGAAAATTATCAATTAGGCAATCCAATTAAAATAAACAAATGCTTCCAATCCAATCTATAATATACAGTAGAAAAGCTACATAACAGTATCAGTCCTAGTTTCTGTGCTGGGACTATGGTATTCCACTTACAGAGGAAAACACACATTTAGATTTTTTTCAGAAATTATTCAAAATACTAAAAATGAAATGTTTTTCCTTCTGATTAACCCATTGAACCTCATCCACATGATCAGTGCAAGGTAGCAGTTTATTCAAGTAATCAGGGTGTTTCGGAAGAGCTAGTCAGCTTAAACTGGATTCTCAGGAGGGTGGTCAACAAATGTTACTTTTTTCCTCCTAACTGCCTTGTTGTTGTGTAATTTTCCTCATAATAATTTGTTTACAATATCATAGTATTATAGCAGCAGTTAGAAACGGTTTCCATATCAGCAATTACCTGTGTTGAGTATAGCTGGAGCTGGTCAGATCAAACTGGGTCAAGGTTAAATATTTCACATATTTCACTAATATAATGGTACATGCATGACAGATTCAAATCCCATTATAAGTTATAAGTACATTTCCTTATTGTGCGGGATCTGCTTGGGTTTTTTCCCCATTGGTCAAACGTATTCAGCAGTAGTGTTGTCTCTGTTGTCTTTCACACAGTAGTGGATGTCAGTAGTTGCCAGAGATATTGCGAAACTCAGTTGAGACATGAGGGTGTTTTTTTTCCATCCTCAGTTAAACAAGTTTAGTCTAAATTTTGTTAGGTCCTAAATGACAGTCAGATGTCTTTTACAAAATGACATTAGATCAGATATATTCACCAAGGTTGTTTTTCCCCAGAAACACAAGAACAGCATATGCAGCACAATTATTAGCCTGTCTACAGCTGCTTTTACACTTGGGCACTTGTACAGAACAACTTGCACCTGAAATAAGGTTCCCTGTGCCATGCCCTGGTGAAAACTACTTACTGATGGGTGCAACTTACTCCACTTTTCACAACATGCCGTCTGAACACCATCAGTGTCAAGTAGGAGGGTTTATGGGTGCATAGTATTCTGAGCTATTAGGTGATTTCCTGGGCTTATGCAGTGGATGGGCGGTTCTTCTCCAGTGTTTTGCAATATTGTCATCGACTCAAAGATAAATACAAGTCCCTCCATTCATTAACGTTCTTGAAACATTCTGAAATGGTGCAGTGCATTTGTGTTTATATTCATGATTCGTTGCCACAGCTTTTTTCTGTACTGGGGCCTTGTAATTACTGAAAAAACGTGAAAGTTTCCCTTACGTCCTCACCCAATGTTTTGTTCCTGATCATTAATTCATGCATGCATGCTCGCGTGTTGTCCCTCTACATTCTGGCTTGTCAATGATTTAGGAGAGACTGTGTAAACTCATGGGAAACGTGGGCACAAATTGCTTTGGGCAAAAGTTGTTGAGGGGCAACTTGTCCCCGGTACCCATGTAAAAACAGCTTACAATTAATGAAGTTCTCTGACACATATATAATGTTGCCTTGCATTCTTTTGCTGTAAAGGGGGATAAACATTGCCATAATATGATAGCGTAAAGACTTTTGAATGGTACTATTATTTTTAATGATTATTCCAGATAATAATAAGATGAACACAATATTCTTTTAAGAATTGTAGTATAAAAAAAATATTACTTAAATACTAATAGTTGTTGAACTATTTATAAAAGCAATTTTATTTTTGTTGCAAAGCAGCATTACAGAGGAAACAGTTTTGGTTATGAATGCAAACATATGATTTGAATAATTGCTCTATACATCCCATACTATACATTCTCCACGATCCCTATAAAACAGTGAACACACAGAGATTCCATAAGGTGAGGAGAATATTTGCTATGAGAATATTTTGATGCAAGCTTCACAACACATTTTCAGAGCTTTTTTGTAACTTTTACATAATATTTTGGGAACCTTGAGTTGCTACAATAAAATGGTGTTTGTAAAAATAAATAAATAAATAAATCAATAGTTTATTAAATTTAGGCTAGAAAATTGTTCAGTATGTAATACCAGTTTGCATTATTTTAATTGCAGGCATTGGTTATGCTACCCAAGTCATAGTAGCCTTGTTGAATATCTATTACATAATCGTTTTGGCCTGGGGGATCTTTTATCTGTCCTTCTCCTTCTCCTGGGACCTACCCTGGGCCTCCTGCAACAACACCTGGAACACAGGTGTGCCGATTTCAAATTAATTTATCATCCCTTATTTGATTCTACTCATGTACCAACACATGCAACAGTACAAAATTAAGTAATTTATAATAATTTTTAATATAGTGTTTTCCTCGGATTTCTTTATTTTCTTTAGATTCCTGCATGGAATTTGAGCGAAGAAATGATTCTATCGACCAAAGTTATCTGGAGAATGCAACTTCCCCAGTTATTGAATTTTGGGAGTAAGTCTGTCTGTCTGTCTGTCTGTCTCTCTCTCTCTCTCTCTATCTATCTATCTATCTATCTATCTATCTATCTATCTATCTATCTATCTATCTATCTATCTAATTGTATATTATGATATTATGTATACTTAATACTAATAGGGTTGTGGGGAGGCAGTGCCCATCTCAGCCAACACTGGCCTAAGGCAGGGTACACCCTGAACAGCTCGCCAAACCATTGCACACAACCATTCACACTCACACCCAGGGGCAATTTGGAACAGGCAATTAGCTTAATGTGCTTGTTTCTGGTCTGTGGGAAGAAACCGGAGTACCCAGAGAAAACCCACACAAGCACTGGGAGAACATGCAAACTCCCCACAGAAATGCCCGAGCCTGGGACTCGAGCCCAGGACCTTCTTGTTGTTATTGGCAGACCTGTGACCTACTACACCACCGTGCCGCCCTATATATAGTGTTTTGTATTTAAAATGTTTTCACTCCCACCAGTACCTTTCTCATTAATATTGAATATTCTGTCTGTGTTTGAGGCTAAACAGCGTACTGAGTTTACTGTTCAAAACAGTTGTTTGATCTGCCATATTTAATCAGAACTTTAATTTGCTGTTTCCGGCCTGGTCACTTGCATGTTTTCAGTTTCCCAAGAGAGTCTTCAGGCTATCTTACAAAACAGTGAGATCAGATATAAACACACAATATGAGGATTCTCATAATTTGACACACACACACATACACACACAAAAGAAACCCTTTAATGCTGACTCTTATCTGTTATCTATATCTACTTTGCATGTTCAGGAGAAGAGTTTTGCGGATCTCATCAGGCATTGAGGAGATTGGAGAGCTTCACTGGGACATGGCCCTCTGTCTATTTCTTGCCTGGATTCTTTGCTACTTCTGCATTTGGAAGGGTGTCAAGTCCACTGGGAAGGTGAGCTTAAGTTGGTGGGGCTAAATATGTGTGTGTGTGTGTGTGTGTGTGTGTGTGTGTGTGTGTGTGTGTGTGTGTGTGTGTGTGTGTGTGAGAGAGAGAGAGAGAGAGAGAGAGAGAGAGAGACTTTCCCTACACTTTTGTATTTGTTGTGATCAGAGATGGGAGTTAATGCTCCTCTGTACCTGTGACTTCCCAGGTTGTTTATTTCACTGCGACCTTCCCGTACGTTATGCTACTGATTCTTCTAATCAGAGGGATTACTTTGCCAGGGGCATCACGTGGCATCCAGTTCTACCTTTACCCTGACCTGGGGCGTCTGGCAGACCCGCAGGTATTTAGCTCCACTCTAACAACATTAATTTAAACCTGCTTCTTTCAGATGTATGCTACAATGTTGTATTGGAGTAACTTTATCTGTAATATAAGCATCTGTAACCTTTCTGCAGTGGGAAAAGTCTTAGGTAAAGCTTAAATGAAGTGTTCCAGTCACTTCTTTTGTTGGATTATGGATTGTTTTGCAGTCCTTAACCACACATGAAGATCTTCTAAAGACTTCTCAGGGGGAAAATGAGTCAAGAGTTTTCTTTCACTTCTGGAGAGGATTTGCCAGGTGTTTATTGAACCCTAAAGCCGGTCACCCTGCATGAAAACATTGTTTGTTTCATCTCTCTGAAGTGTCCCTGCTGTGCACTTTGACCCCTGCTCCAGTTTCCCCATCTGTTACAGAATGAGGGTTCCCCCATGGGAAGAAAAACAGGGAAGTGTTCAAAAGAGCAAAAGGACATACCAATTCAGTGTTGGTGATTTATCTGCTTAAATATTTGCGGATACATACAGTATACTGATATCTTATTCGAATTTTAAATAATGAGCTTGAATGCATTCTATGGTCAGAGAAGTTGTAAAGCTTACACTGTATCATAAATACATTTTTACCACATGCATTTACTTTTGTAGTTATAATCCATTTACATTTAGCCAGATTAAAATCTGATTATTGTGTTGTGTTTAATGAAAGTCACCTTATAATAGTTCACCTCCATCATCGTGTGTTATTCCTCAAATGTTATGTAAAAATGACCTGCAGCATTAAAGAGTACTTGTGGTGAATTAGTGTTATTAGCTATTTAAAACAATCATGTATAACATCAGCGATTCCTTCCGGCAACATCAGTCCGTGCCCATTTGTAAAGTGCGTGCGAGGGTTACGATGTTCAGAGACATGTTGCCTTTCTGATTGGCTGTTCCAGCCTGGTAGTGACAAGAACTGGATAGGCTAGGCTAAATCACTGACCCGTGTAGCATAACACATTATCGAGCTGCACAAATAACAAGTGCAGAAATCACAGAAAACATTTCTTTTTGTTTCTAAACCTGATGACAGGAAAGCCAAGTTGGCAAAACATTAGCTGTGCATTCTTGTCCTCAGAGTCACTAGAATGTAAGATTCACTGTATTTACAAGAATCTTCGACTCCGCCCAACACATTAACGTCACTTCCGGGGGAAAACTGCAAACCCCCGCTAGTAATCCACAGAAAAAAATGACTAGTTTTGAGCTTTTTATGGTCATTAATGCTAAAATAGGTACTCTTTAAACATTGCAATTCTGCATGCTATCTTAGAGTTTTAAACCAATTCAACTAGAAGTGTAAACAAGCATTTTGTATGATGCGGATATGCCCTATCCATATATAATCCTGATACCCAATGCAAACCAATCAAATATAAATGGGGTCAAACTTATGTGACACCACAGTTCTGAATAGCATACTCATATTATATGTGAGGTGTTAAATCCAGTGCAGTTTGTTTTAATGGCAAAATTATAGTACTATAGTATTAGGTGCAAAACAAGAGGAATATAGCACATGCTTACAAATAGATATAATTAAAAATTGGTGATAAGTGGTATAAATCAGTGGTTCCCATCCCTTGTCCTGGAGGTTCCCTTGCCTTGCACATTTGAATGTTTTTCTTGTTCCCTTTTTCCAGGTATGGATGGATGCAGGAACGCAGATATTCTTCTCTTATGCTATTTGTCTGGGCTGCTTGACAGCACTGGGCAGTTACAATAAATATAACAACAACTGCTACAGGTGAGAATGAGCAACATGATCCAGTACAACACATTATATGTTAGGGAGTACGGCAAATTTCACTCATAAATCTCTACACAGGGTAATATTCGACTTAAATAGGAATGTAGAAGAAATAAAAAGTAGGAAGAATCAGGTCACAGAGGTATTCAAGTACTAAAAACACATGTGGTGCTCCCGAGTGGCATATCGACAAGGTGCATGACTATCAACCTGGAGATCGCAGGTTCGAATCCAGGTTGATGTCGCAGCCATCCACGACCAGGAGTCCATGGGAGCTAATTGGACAAGCTCTCACGGGAGGGAGGGATGGCATACGCTCCCCTGTCGCTCACTGCGATCACCAGCCAATCCATTGGTGTCTGTGAGCTCATTCGTACAAAAGAGGCAGATAATGCTTTCCCTCTGAGTGTGTTAGGCCTCCAAATGTGCATGCACAGCAGTTTGTAAAGAGGCGGGTGGCAACATCGCATGTCACAGAGGGGTAATGTGCATGCTTATGCCCTTCCTTGGTTGGTGGTGGTCGCCCAGAATCGCAGAGATGGGCACCAGTCTCCCCACGACCCTAATTAGGATTAAGCGGTTTAGAAAATGAATGAATGATATACTCTTTTGCCTGAAAATAAGTAAGTTATTTGATCTTTTTTTACCTACAGAGATTGCTTGGCTTTATGCTTCCTAAACAGTGGTACAAGTTTTGTAGCTGGATTTGCTATTTTTTCTATCCTGGGTTTCATGTCTTTTGAGCAGAATGTCCCTATTTCAGAGGTAGCAGAATCAGGTATGTGGCACTGCTTTTCCAATACTGGTCTTTGTTTGGGACTTTTAATATGAACATGGATTGAAAGAATGTATTTTCAACTAAATTCTAACAATGACATGCAATATGAACACAGTGAATGCTGAGTCAGCACCCATCCATCCATTATTTTAACCGCGCATCCATCTTGTACTACAGTAGCTCTTCTGTGGGCTCAGACCAGATGTACTAGCCTTCGCTCCGCATGTGCATTAGTGAGACTTGGGCACCCATGATCCTCTTCCAGGTCACTGGTTGTCCTTGTTTGGGCGACCTTTGGTAGATACTTACCACTCCATACCAGGAACACCTTACAAGACCTGCCGTTGTGGAGATGAATAGACCCAGTCATTTAGCCATTACAGTGTGGTCCTTGTAAAAGTCAATCCCTACACTTGCCCATTTTTCCTGCTGTCAATGCAACAAGTTCACTGTCTTCCGAAATACATCTCACTTTGTGGCAGGTGCCACTGTCACGAGATAATCAAACTGATATGAGTTATGGTGTCCAAAGCAGCAGGTCTTGTGTGGTGTTCCTGGTATGCAGTGCTAAGTATCTAACAAAGGTGGTCCAAGAAAGGACAACCAGTGAACTGGCAAGAGTGTCGTGGGTGCCCAAGGCTCATTGTTGAGAGTGGGGAGAGTAGGCTAGTATGCCTTGTTTGTGCTCTCAGAAGGTTACTGTAGCACAAACTGCTGAAACTGTTAATGCTGGTTATGATAGAAATGATTCAGAACACTCAGTGCATTGCATCTTGCTGCATATGAGGCTGCCTAGTTGCCAGTGAGTCAAGTTGTGTTAATGTCATACCTGATAGGTGTATAACCTAAATAGAAGGCAAAATATCTAATATTGGCAAAATATCTCACAGACAATAAACTTAGTCTCTCAGTGTCATGACTCATACTTAACTTAATATAACATACTTACCGAAATACATAAGAATGGTATAGCATGTGTGCTATTTGCAATATCCAGTATAATTCATTTATGTAAAAATGTATGTATTCATTTATGTAAAAACTCTTGATTTTTGGTCCAGGGCCAGGATTGGCTTTTATTGCATATCCACGTGCTGTTTCCATGATGCCTTTCTCTCCTCTGTGGGCCTGTTTCTTCTTCATTATGATTGTGCTGCTGGGCCTGGACAGTCAGGTAAAACAGGAATGCAATCATTTTTTGAGTGTGAAAAGCAATTAATTGTATATGCTTTTAATTGTTACAGTGACTTCTCCCTTAATTATAGAATACTTCAGTAATTATCATGACTACAATAATTAGGTCTCTCCCTGTGCTTGTGAGGGTTTCCTCCGGGTAACCACAGTCCAAAGACATGCACATTAGGCAAACTGGCTGTTCCAAATTGCCCCTGGATGTAAATCAGGGTGTGAATGGTTTTGTGTGTGTGTGTGTGTGTGTGTGTGTGTGTGTGTGGGTGTGTGTGTGTGTGTGTGTGTTGTTCTGCAATGGTCTGGTCTTTTTTCCTCATCCACTTGTAACGTTATGATCTTCTTTGCTATGAAGGATAAGCCAATGGTCTGATTTAACATTTAATTTGATCTCTCAGTTTGTCTGTGTGGAGAGTTTGGTGACGGCGTTAGTTGACATGTACCCATCAGTGTTTCGTCGTAAAAATCGCCGAGAACTTCTCATCCTTGTTGTGGCCTTGTTCTCTTATGTCATGGGATTGATCATGCTAACAGAGGTAGGGCACTGACTGTGCAATTGTACTTTATATAGAGCCTAAAACATTCAATTGTTCTGTATGATAAAGGACACATTTGTTAATACAACCAGAGGTGGACTGGACTTTCTCTCTCTCTCTCTCTCTCTCTCTCTCTCTCTCTCTCATGCATAGGGTGGAATGTATGTCTTCCAGCTGTTTGATTACTATGCAGCCAGTGGGATGTGCCTCCTCTTTGTTGCCATTTTTGAGACAACTTGCATTGCTTGGATTTATGGTGAGATTTTATTCACACAAAACACTTGGAAAACCTTCAAAATAAATTCAATTTTTTTTTTTTATTCTGTTTTTTTTTTATCTAATAATTCCTAATTTTCAGTAACACCTAGCACAACATTGTTCTTCACAAACACTGAATTAAACCCCTGAAGGCCTTGGTAGTGAGATTAATTTGACTGTTTCCTGTCATATCTGATTTGGGTGGTAACTCTGTTATAATGGTAAACTTTGCAGAGATGTCCTACCAGTCTGACACCAATTATCTCTGATTCAGGTGATCTTTAAATGTACTGTATGCAAAAAGTTTCCCTAATTTCCATCCATGAAGGCTGGAGCCTAGCACTATTTGGTAATTATCTTGTAGGGGTACACTTTAAGTAGCTGGGTTCAATTTTACTGACAGTGAGCCTGTGTGACTGCAGGATTTTGTTCCACTTAGGCAGGATCCACACTTGATAGTCAGTGGAAAACTGAGATCAACTGATAAAATTGGTGAAATCTGATGTGGTTCTTGTTTTCTTGGGGAAAAAGCATGCAGCTACATTGGCCCTTTGTGGATAAGATTTTCAACACTTCAGATGTAGAAACTACAGATCATCCTTTAAATTGCAGTTTGTGCGAATCATCCTTTTGTGCTGTAGTAATAAATCCAGACCACTGGAGGTGCAAGGAAAATATTGTATCCATTAGGATCGTTTTCTTTAAGGCTTGTTCATCTTAGGGGTTCCCATGAGCACAAACTCATGAAGTTTGGCACATACATCAGTGCTTGGGACGCTTACTTAGTGACCAAGGCTTGGCCACAGGTTTGGCCCAGCATATATCACTGAGTCCTATACCCCGCATATAGTTTCACATATATGCACCAAATTTACCCTGGGTTTACACTGGGGCATGATGTCCGCAATTGCCACGATTTGAGAGGATTGCTATGTGCGTGGGAGGCCTTGGGATCGAATCGTGGTGATCTTGAGGGAACTTGGTGGATTTATTGTGATCTTGAGGGAACTTTGTGGATTCATGGTGATCATGCTGATCGTGGCAAAATGTTTGACTGTCAAAAGTTTTGCTGTGATTATTACGAGGTATTACGATTTGATGTCACTAATGATAGAAGCTGGGAATTGTAGTAGAGCGCAGCAGAGCTTAACAGACCTTAACAGAGCTTAACAACGCATAGCAGACCTTGATGCGCCATCGTAGGGGATCTTGATGAACTCGGCAACGCGATTGCTTCAAGTTTCATTATCTTGGATGCACCCTGCCTCCTTTTTATATCCCAATCTTGCTCCAAGCGTGCTTATAAATCGTGGAAATTGCAGACATCGTGCCCCAGTGTAAACCCAGGGTTAGTAAGTTAAGATTTTTACTTCAGCCAGCCACTAGGGGGCCTCAGAGACATTTTGGCTTCACTTTTGTCTCCTTATATAAGTGCTCCCTTATGTACAGGATATACTACTGTCCCTTGAGTCAGCCTCATTCACAGTGTAGCCACACACAAAATATTAAAATATTTCTGTTCCAATGCATTTACCATGATTTTCTAATTCACACTTTCAGCAAAAGTGTATTTGGTGACACATGGTAACCTTTAACCAAGGTACTGGACCATAATATGCAAAGTACTCTTACATTTTAAACAGGCAC
>JBCNYH010000007.1:7916194-7938758 GCA_039654325.1 Tandanus tandanus
ATATTGGATCATATTGATGAGAATAAATAAACAAACAACAATATATAGTAATAACAAAAATAACAGTCTCTTTTTTTTGAGGAAAAAAGTTAATATTTATTGTGGCCACCCTTTACTTTGATTACAGCATTAAACCTTTCAGGCTTAGTGTTCACAGGCATAGTGTTTTTTAATTTCTTCACTATGTAGAGTAATTGTAACTGCAGATTCTGACAGAGTGGGTCCCGCTCTGTTGATATGCAAAGTTTCAGTTATATACAGTAATTATTAGGGGAGTTACAAGCTTTCAAAAATACCCAAAATGGTAAATAGCAAGTCTCGGGCCGACAAAGGGGTATTAGCCTGCGATCTTTCTCGGAAAGTTTTTGAACTAGGACCTTGAAATTTTGCACGTGTTCATGTTGAAACATGTTCTATGTCTGGTTAAAGTTTCATTGAATTCTGAGATGGTCACCTGGGAAGTTTTCTGAAAGCTAGGTGATTTGACCCGTTTATCTTCTTTGAATAACACCGAGGACGGACACCGAGCTAGCCTTCTTTCTGTTGGATCAGTAAATAAAATTACGCCAGCTACTTTGCTCTTCCTTGGGTTGTTGCACTTGATTGGTTTTCGGCTGTGCTAGCAAAGTTATTGACTTACTAGTTTTAATCATAAGGCAGTTTTTGGAGAGGTGATGTTACCAAATTTTCTGAATGACACTTGGACACCGGTTGGCTAGCTTGCCACAAAAGTTTGCATTACTTGGTGTCAGTGTTTAAGTTAATTTATTTGGCTTCCTATTCTTTGTCTCTTTGGTTTGTTGTTGTTAGCAGCACACGTTGTTCTGGTTACATCAGCTTAACTTGCTACTATTTGAAGTTTTGTGGAATACCTGTGCAAACTTGGACTGCCGCATCGCAAATAAAACATTCGAACAGGCATGTTTACTTCAAGACCTTAGATTATGATGCCACAAAGTTCTTTTTGTGGATAGTCTATACTTTACATCTGATAAGAAACCTCACAGAAACCTGGGATTCCATCTGTCCTGTTGAGTTTCATCTTAACGCTGCTGTTATACACTGAAGTCCATGCTGTGTACAGCTGTAGGTACTGCACTGCCTTTTCATTCCATCTATTAAAAGGGCCAAGTAACATCTGCTCCCAGCAAGGGACACATACAAATAAAAATTTCTGTTGTTCTTTTCTTGTGATAAATTTATTTTTGCGTTTTCCACCGATTGTCACAATAAATTAATTAAAAAAATGCTTATGTAGTTATATTTGTGTAAAGTCTGGATATATTATTCTATGTTGTCAGTTGACAAGGTGTTTTGGCTTCTGACATTGTCTTCGCCACTTTCGTGTCCTTCAGCTTGTCATCAAATGCAGATGTATAGCTGTGCGTGATGTGCGAATCTCAAAGCATGTCAAGTGTTATAAAACTGAATAACAGTAACTGCAACAGTAGTTGGAGCCCAGGAGCTAAAAATACCTATTCCCACATTTACCGTTGTTTGCGTATGCACATGGCAGTTTGAGTACTCTGTTAACCATTTTAAGAACCACTATTTGAATACTGCAATTACTGTTTCATGTATTTGATCTGCTATTCACTATATGGCCAGAAGCTTGCGGACACCTAATCATCACACCCATACGTGTCTCTTTTCCAAACCGTTGCTACAACGTTGGAAGCACACAGTTGTCTGGGAGGCTGTAGCATTGCTATTTCCCTTTGTTCAAATATAAGCTGCCCAAACTATGCCCATGCTTCTGTGCACAGAGTGAACTCCATGAAGACCTGGTTTGCCAAGATTGGAGTTGCAGAACTCAACTGGTGTAGAATGAACTAGAACACGGACTGCGCCCCAGGCGTTCTCACCCAACGTCAGTACCTGACCTCATTAATGCTCTTGTAGCTGAATAAACACAAATCCCCACAGCCACACTCCAGAATCTAGTGAAACAAGAAGCCTCCCCAGGAGTGTGGAGGTTATTATTATAGAAAAAAGAAAACTAAGTCTACAATGTTCAGCGAGAACATATGGGTATCCGGGTTAGGTGTCCACAGTCTTTTCAGCATGTTGTGTGAATGAAGTCAGTGAGGAGGCCCTTTGTCTTTTGTGTTATTTAGAACAGTAATCAACCTTCATTTTCCCAGAACGCGTACAGATTGAAGTAATAAAGATGAATTTGGCTGAGTAAGTAGTTTGAGTTGATGCAGATATGAAAAAGAACTCCATGGTGAGCAGAACTTTGGGCTACGTAGACATTTTGTGATGGAACCAGTAGAAAAAAATTGCAGGTCACCTTTTTTTTTTTTTTTTTTTTTATCATCAGGAGGCACAGTTAATTTGTAAGGAGTTTATAAGTGGATTCAACGGCAAAGTTACCAGCATTGTTCTGAGGAAAAATAATAACATGGACACAGTGCAAAGGGCTTAGACGTCTTGAGAACCTGTGCGAGCAGTATTAGCTTGAAACAGAATGTACCCTGCTTATGAGAAATATAGACTGCAGGGCTAATTTTGCTGGATTACAGTTCATTTACAAGTTAGGAAGCTGGTTAATAGTTTGTCAGTATATGTTTTTTTCATATGCATTTATACTTTTGGAAATTGCTGAACCTGGGTTTACACTGGAGCACAATGTTTGCGATCTGAGAGAATCATGATGAGCGTGGGGGGTTTTCGGATCGAATCATGATGATCTTGAGGGGACTTGGTGGATTCGTGATGATCGCGCTGATCGTGGCAAAATTTTTTGAGTGTCAAAATTATTACAGTGTATTACGATTTGACGGTGGGAATCGTAGTAGAGCGCAGTAGGGATTAACAGAGCATAACAGACCTTGATGTGCCATCGTAGGGGATCTTGATGAACTTGGAAACACGATTCCTTCATCTTCACCTATTTATACCCCAGTCGTGCTCCAAGCATGGCCATAAATTGTGGAGCTTGGCGGTTTTTTTGAATCGTGGAGATCACAGACATCATGCCCAGTGTAAACCCAGGGTTAGCATTAATTGCAGACCTTTTCCAATTAAAACACATCACTTAAGAGAAACTGTAGACCCCCAGTTATGGGCTGTTACCCATTACAGGTCATTTCGACGTGTGAACATCAATGTTGATTAGGCATATAATGAATCTAGCTGGCTATGGTGCTTTAAAAGACATCTGTTAACAGATAAAGGAACTTGCATGTCACAGTATAAATGCTTTTTGTGTGTAGGCTGTAATAAGTTCTCTTATTGCACAGCGGTTGTTTTGAGGAAAGCACAGTTTCCTCGTCATGTATCAGTGCTTTCAACGCCCACATAACTGTATGATGTAGTGTTTTCCCCCAATCAGGCACTCAAATCAACTTCTCAGCAGGTTTGGTAAAGTGGAGGCTCCCCGCTGCAGAACAACCAAACTGATGAGGGCTAAATGGTTGCAGTCTGAACAATAAAATTAATTTTATTTTCTTTCCAGGCTGCAGAATCTGGCATTGTAAAGATTAAGACAATTGCTGCAAGACACACGGATATCCTTGCAGGTAAATATGTTCAATATTCTACGTCCTCCCCCCAAGTTAAATGACAATAATATACATTTATAATAAGGCGTTAAATGTGTTGTATTTGTTCTTTAGTTCTGATAATCTTGGAAATAATCACTTCAGGGAGAATTTTGGCACTGCTTAGATGCCTTGATTATCCTTTATTTTCCCTCATTCGTTCATTCATCCATTTGCCGAACTGCTTAATCCTGTTGGGGTCCTATCTCAGCCGACTATGGGTGAAGACGGGGAATACCCTAAACAGCTTGCCAGTCCATTGCAGGGCCAACACACACAACATTCACACTCACACATACACCTAGGGGCTATTTGGAACCGCCAGTTAGCCTAATGTGCATGTCTTATTGCTGTGAGAGAAAAATGAGCTGCGTGGAGGAAAAAAGCACTGGGAGAACATGCAAATTCTACACAGATACATCCTTGCCGAGCCTAGGGCTTGAATCCAGGATGTTCTTGCTGTAAGGCGGACGTGATGACCGCTGTGCTGCTGCGCCACCCATCCTTTATTTTATCTCCTGTATCTTTATTGTTATTGCTGTAAAGCTGTCTGTTCCTTTTCAAGAAAAATGCCAAAGAATGATGCAGAACTTTGTTTTTATTGGCTGATTTTTTTTTTCTCCACAGCTCTGAAAGAGAATAGCTCTGAGGTGGTGCAGCCGTTCCTGATGGGCTGTGGAACCAAAGAGCCCAAAATCACCCAGCTGTGTCTCGCTGCCATTCAGAGACTCATGTCCCATGAGGTGGTGTCAGAGGTACACACTGACTCACACATCTTAAACCTTACCGAGCTCTCATACACATGCACAGCATCATGCAGTGGTTTATCCATGTCATTAAGTATTTAAAGGGTAACTCCCGTGGTCTTTTATTCCTGTTGTCACACCCCTGTTTACCAGCTGCTCGATGCCTTGCCATAATCACTAGGCTTCACCGGCAGAAAGGTGCTGCTCCATGTTATTTATTTAGTGTGTAGCCACTGTATGAAAGCCTGTTCTGTAACAGGCTATGTTGTCTATCTCAAATCTTTGTGCACAAATGTCCCGTGTTGCTGATTGGTTGGAATAATGTAATGCGGCTCACAGTGAGGTGCTTTTTGGTTTTCAATCTACAAAGCCTGTGCTGTGTAGGAACACCAGATTTTTTAGTATGCACACAGTAAATACAGCTAGCGGAATTGGACAAGGCATGTACATTTAAAGAGTACCAGTATTGGTCATCCTTACAGCATAATTTGTGCTTATGTAATCTATTTAAGCAATTCAGACGCTTATTTTAACGTAAATGACCATAAAAAGCACAAAAATGGGCCATTTTGTCCCGTATATTACTAGCGGGGGCTGAACCAGTGGTTGGCAAGTGTTTTTCCCCAGAAGTGACATCAACACATTGGGTGGGGTTGTCCAGCGCAAGTCAACAAGCAGATCCGTTCAGCAAGCAATGTTTTAGGTAATAAAAAAACATGTTCAAGAAGCAATTTTGAGGAAATGGGTGTAAATGGTTACCTGTTTGATCCAGAGAGGGAGGAGTCTTGTGGAGACAGTGAGACGCCACTTCTAGTGACTCCTAGGATGAGAATGCTGCCAGAGATGAGCGTTACAGTAAATCCAAAATGGCTTATGCAGCTAACATTTTGGCATTTCTGCGCTTGTTGTTTGCGCAGCTCAGCACTGGCCGATAATGTGTTATGATGCACGGAGTCAGTGACCGGGCTGGAACAGCCAATGAGGAAGGCAACATGTCTCTGAGCATGCCCAGTGTCTGAGCACTCGCACGTACTTTGACAAGGGACAAGGACTGATGTTGCCGGAAGGAACCATTGATGTCCAGCGTGATTGTTTTAAGTAGCTATTAACACTAATTCACCACAGGTACCCTTTAAATTAACGAGTCGCAGGCAATTCGAATTACGAGTCTGAGGCGGTGTGAATTGAAAACCTGGAGTCTTAAAGGAGTTTGAAAACCATCATCGCATGTGCTGCAGCTTTGCACAGAATTATATATTAGGACAAATACAAATTCAATACAGTACAAATACAAATCAGATCACGGTTAAATATCAGCTGTTTCTGTCGTGGACCTGTCACCACTACAGAGCCTCTTTAACTATACCTCTGTGTCTGATTTGCAGTTTTGTCTTAGTAGAGTCACGTATATATGAGTTTGTGTCAAATAGACCAGCACAAAGATGAGTTTTGTCCATGTGGGTATGAGTAAGTGTCACTCTCAACTCTGAGGCTGTTTTGTAAACATGCTATTGCTTAGTGTCTGGTATAGTTTGTTTAAAGTCAGTGATCCTTAAAAGAAATGCTAATATGCATACTTGCTCAACTGAAAACCATGTTTCCTTTTTATATTTTGCATTCTTATTGATGTTTGCAAAAAAAGACCTCACCTGAAACTTCTCATTTACATTGGGTCAGATAATGGTTAGAGAAGCGGGTTTGGGACTTTAAACTTTGCTAGTTCAATTCCTGAAAAGGCAGGAAAAATGTGTGGTGGTGTGAAGAGTGTGCCCCACCTCCACCTCATGGCTGAAGTGCCCTTGAGCAAGGCACCCAACCCCCAACTGCTCTCTGGGAAATGCAATGTGATTGCCCACCGCTCCAAGCGTGTGTGCTTAATGTGGATGGGTTAAATGCAGAGCCAAATTTCCCTTGCGGGATTAATATAGTATATTAAAATAAAATAAAATAAGAATTATTTTCTACCAGTTTTGTTTCTTTTCTATCCATGTTCTTTGCAATTTTTTTCTGTTAATATGTGCTTAAGCTGGCGGCATGGTGGTGTAGTGGTGAGCACTTTCACCCTCCAGCAAGAAGGTCATTTCTTTGTGGAGTTTGTATGTTCTCCCTGTGCTTGCATGGGTTTCCTCGGGGTTCTCTGGTTTCCTTCCACTGTCAAAATGCATGCACGTTAGGCTAATTGGATATTGTTAATTGCCCCAAAGTGTGAATGTGAGTGTAAAAGGTTGCTTGTATGTTGCCCTGCGATGGTCTGGCGAGCTGTACCCTGGGGGTACCCGACATTCAGAGACGGCAGGGATGGGCTATAGCCTCCCCGCGTCCCTAATAAAGGATAAAGTGTTTCAAAAAAATGAAATGAAATGTACCTTAAGCCAGAATTGATCAGTTTAATGCGTATTCAGATATTTTAAGGGATCTAATCTGTAAGCATCTCTACTCTGGGAAAATGAACAGAACAACAACAAAAACAGAGCCTGTGTGTTCTGAGCCTGAGAAAAGTTGCAGTTAATTACAGGCTTAAAGACCATAGTGTTTTGAAACATTTTGCATTAATAACACAGTCTCTCGAGGGTGTAGTGGAACCTTTAGACATTGAAATACATTTGTGTTTTTTCGGGCTGAAGTGCAGCGAGTAAATAGAGTCTTCTGCTCAACTATTAATCTTCTCATTATTCAATGGCGTGTTTTTACATCTCTGTCTGGGTCCATTAAGTTTAGGTGAAAATGTATTGATCTGAATATATGTTTCTCCTCAAGGATCAATAAAGTAACATAATAATAAAAATAGTCTTCACTTACAGCTGATTATCGACTAAATATTATAGTAAGCCCTTTTAGAGCTGGTGGTAAAAAATTACATTAAGGTTTTTAGACTTTTTTTAAATGTATATTTAAAAAATACATTTTGTCATTTAAAAAAATGTCAGAGAGCCAGTAGGAAAATTGCTAAGGTACACCCCGATAACAACATACACACACACCCACACACACTCAATTGCTTAAGGCACTTAAGACAATATGTTTACTACAGACATTTATTTCCTGTTTATCCTCAAAAACATAGATCTGTTTCTTTTGCAATCTGAGAAACCAGCTCAAACAAAATACTCTTTGTAATGTTGCAATGAGAGCTGATATGAGAATAAAAGGTTAACATAGACGCTGTTTAAGGATGGTTTAATTCAAAATTGCCGAACTCAGTGAGCTTCAGTTGTCAACATTTTAGTTAAGTTGTGTGTAAGCCTTTGTTTAAGCCAAACGAAACCAAAAAGTTCTGCCAGATTCACAGAACTTGAGGAAATACAGGGGGGTTTTAATACTCGCATGCGTATGTTAATGAGGTCCACTTACCTGGGCAGTAGCGCAGGCTGTTTTGCATTTGGTGACGTCCATGAAGATCCATGAAACGCAAATTTCAGACAGCTGATATGAGGTCAATGCCAAAAACTTTGACAGATTTTCTTAAATGTAAACTTGGATGTTTGAACTTGTCTAAGAAACATACGTATGTTAAAACATCAAGTCTACAAATCTGGAGCTGAAATACAGAAAAAATATTTTAAAAGAAAACTGAGGAGGGGAAAGTCATGCCAATGCAGGTCAAGAGCCTCGAAGTTCACAACAAATTTCAGAAAGAAGGAAAATGTGATTTCTGTGATGTGATCGCAGCTCCATAAAATCTTCTCCAGCACATCCCAACGACTTTCAGGACTCTGTGGTGTCAGCTCATGTATGAAAATGATTCCTCATGCTTCCTGAACCACTCTTTCACTGTTTGAGACCAAATTTTATATCTGTGTCATCAGGAAAGAAAAACTCCATTGATGGGATAACACGCTCATTCAGTACATTTAGGTCATCACCTGAATTCATTTTATTGCCACATAATGTGGCTGAGCCTCGACCTGACCAACTGGAGCAACAGTGCCGTGGTGATTATGCGCTGTATTGAAGTATTGAAGGCAATCCAACAAAATATTAGCGTGCCTTTTTTTAGCCAGACAGTGTATTAAAATTGATATAATAGGCTAACCATTCTAGCACTAATATTTTTGTTAGTAGTAGTACAAAGTGCTATGTTTTAGTGTCTTGGAATCCTGGCCATGATTGGCTGTGGCGTCATCAAGATCTCCTGACAACGGGACAAACCCTTTTCTTTTGCACCACTTGGATCCCTTTACATGAACATTTTAAGGATTTTCTATAACATTTATTCATTCATTTGCCAAACCACTTAATCCTACTAGGGTTACAGCTGACAATGGGGTACACCTTGAACAGATCGCCAGACCATCACATGGCCAACACCCACACAACCAGTGACACTCACATCTAGAGGCATTTTGAAACAGCCAATTAACCTAATAGGCATGTCTTTGAACTTTCGGGAACTCACGCAAGCATGGGGAGAACATGCAAACTTCACACAGAAACACCCTCGAAGAGCCCGGGACTCGAACCCAGGACCTGTTATGTCTGTATAATATGAAAATATCAAAACACAGTGAATACCCAGTCACTTCCCTCATTTATCATAATATCATGGCGCAGGGTCAGTCAGTACATTTGATGGTGCATAAAATTCATTTACCATCCATGTGTGCCTTGGCTTCTGTGTAAAATATTCTGAATGTGTGTCTTTTCAGGCGGCAGCAGGAAACATTATTAATATGTTATGGCAGCTGATGGAGAATGGCCTAGAGGAATTAAAGCTCCTCCAAACAGTTCTAGTACTGCTTACCACCAATACTGTTGTGCATGATGAAGTCCTCTCAAAGGTACCACACACATAAAGCATGCACACCTCGATCATAATCATGAGTTAGTGTGTTAACAAAATATTGTAATGTGGGACTTGTAACATGATCAAGTCCTTCTTATTTTATTACATTCGGTCCTGGTTTTAAGGGAAAATGTATTTTCTGGGGATTTAAATGTCCGTAACATCAATAGTGACCATCAGTCAATAGTATTTTATGTGTGTGTTTGTGTTTCATCACACGGTGAATAATATATTTGGTTCATAGATCGTGTTCATGTATGTACTGTGAATCCAACATTCAGTCCAATTGGAATTTGGGACCTCTGGATGACTTCTAAGCCTGTATTTGAATTATTTTCTGTTTTAACTTCTTACAAGTGAAGGTTTTTTAAAGTTCTATCAGTATAACCTAATTTCTCTGGTTGGTATATGATGCAATGGAAAGAAATGATAGTGTTTTTGCAGATAGATTGTCTATTAAACCAAAGAAATTGACCATACCACGCTGAGCTCAAATTGTAGTATTTGTCCCATTAATATGGGCAGTGCATCTAGATGCTGTCTATTAGATGAGGATGTTTAATTAGATCTCTAATGTGGTTTGATCGTTTTGGAATTCACACCAACAATTTTGCCTGAATGCCAGTTCTAACTGCTCTTTCAGCAATCAGTGTAATCAAGCAGGGAATATTGTTTCCCTGCATACCAGGGGATGTAGTCTCATCTCAGAGCCCCTCATGTGCATTGCCTGCTGTTCTTTTCCAGGCTATTGTGCTGTGCTTTCGTCTTCACTTCACTAAAGACAACATCACCAACAACACAGCAGCAGCTACAGTGAGGCAGGTCGTCACTGTGGTGTTTGAAAGGATGGTCGCAGAGGATGAAAAATTCAAAGGTATTTGAGAAAAAGTAAAGGAGTTTGTAGTTTGCTCAGGCTTGGATAAGTTGCAATCAGCTTCTCGGCCCTGTAGAAAAGTTAAAGTGAGTGCTTTTACTGTATAGTAATAGAGTAGGAGGCGGCATGAGCCACTGAGTTATTAGCTGATGAATAGTCGAGCTTAACGGGGGACTTGATGTACTTTAAGTGGCTACATCTTATTCTATAAAGTCAAGGTTGATCTCCGAGAGAACTGCTGATGTCCAGTCACTATAACATTCTGACACTCAAAGCATGATAAAGAAACATGGCCCAGTACAATTGAACAAATGCTTAATCCAGTTCATATTACAGCCACCAAAGCAAGTAGCTGAGCTTTTTCACAGTGTACAAGTTTAAGTCAAGAGCTCTTGTGTGCTTTAAAGAGTACACTGAAGCTGCTATCTTCTAATAGGGCATGCATAATGGCTATACGGAAAGAAATGTAGAAGCTGAGATCAGTACCTGTAGTGTAGAAAGGCAGATTGTCTCACAATTGGTACATTACGTTACAAAAAATATAGGCACATTCAGAACAAGAATTGTATGTTGGTTGACGGTATGATTCACTCAGATGGTATGAAGCTCTCAACCCAGAATGTAGGAAAGTCGTGCACAAAGTGTAAATGTTATTCTACAACTGACTGGAGGACACCCAAGCCTCCTGGGTGACCCCTGCATGACCTAGCAGGGACCGTTTATATGCTTCCCATGTAAGGTCACAAGAGGATCATTTTGGTGTTAGTACTAGTTCTGAAAGCGAATCACAAATACAGTGTGAAACCTTTATATATAAAAATATACAACGTGGTTATATATTTATTTGTTGAGGAAAATCATCCATTATTACATCATTGTGCGGCAGAAGTATGTCAACCTCTAAGATTAGAAGTTTTGAAGATCAAATTAGAGTCAGGTGTTCTTCAGTCCACCATCAGGAAAATACTGAACAAAAGTGGGGTGCATGGCAGAGTTGTAAGGAGAAAGCCAACGCTCTCCCAAAAGAACATTGCTGCCCTTCTACAGTTTGTTTAAGAGCACATGGACAAGCCAGCAGGCTACTGGACAAATTTTGTGGAAGAATAAGACCAAAAAAGAGCTTTTTGTCTGTTTAAATGAGAAGGTTTATGTTTAAAGAAGGAAAACACTGCGTTCCAGGATAAGAACCTTATCCCATATGTAAAACATTAATTACAGGTATTACTGTACAAGAGGGTCTAAAAGCAATGGTGTATATACTTGTGCCACAGCTATATGATATTTGAATCATTTTCCTCATTAAATAAATGACCGAGTGTAATATTTTTTGTCTCATTTATTTAATTGGGTTCTCTTTAACCACCTATAGAACTTCTGATGATGAAAATCTAATTTACTAAATAAGGGTTTCCCAACCTTGGTCCTGGAGGACCCCCTGCCTTGCACATTTTGTCAAAGCTCCTGAGCGGAGCACCATAGGCATAGAACATGATTTGGATGGTTGATTGGCTGTTATGTATCGCTCACTTGCAGGATGACGGCCAGAATGAAATTATAATTATTAACGAAACTGAAACCCAAAAAATAGAGGCTCATACACCACCACTCAGACTTGCACAGAATAAAAAAAACACACTTCTTCGAAACATGAATGGGAACGTAACGTGAACTAGTTCAACGAATAATTAAATTAACAAGACGGGTGATACAATTGAATGCAGATATCAGTGTGTAAAAGGCAGTGAGAAGAAAACCCAGTGTTAACCTTTCCTGCTTGCGCCATAGACTGTAGTCTGAAAACACGGGAGATTTATTTATTTCCTTCAGGGCTGAAGTTGATGCTAACTCTCTAACCCTTACCCCCCCCCCCCCTCACCCCCTCTTAGTCAGCAGTGGAGAAGCAAAACACAGAAACTTCTTGATGGTGAGGAACTGTAGGATTTATCAGTATTCAACCTGTAACTTCACTGTACATTCACTACTGCTAAAACTTCACTTTCAACACTTTTTCTCTATCTGCTTCAAATGCAATGCTAGCATCTCTCTCTCTCTCTCTCTCTCTCTCTCTCTCTCTCTCTCTCTCTCTCTCGCTCGTTTCACCACACACTCATAAACTTAAATGAGCCATCGTACTCTTATAACACCAGCCACGGATACCTAATAACAGAGATATCTATCAGGTGCTCAACTTTTAATCAGTGCTTAAATTTTTTGCATTAGTGTTTTCCTTGTTCCCAATACACCTGGTCGAAATAATTAGCTAATTAACACCTCTTTTTTTTACTTGAAGTGGGTGTGTCAGAGCAGGCAAAACACTAAAATGTGCAGGACTAGGGTTGGGAACCTCTGATTTAAATCATAATTATGCAGAAATAGAGAAACTTCAAATGTGCTAACAGTGTTACGAGCACCACCATACATACTTCGTCATCTTTTCCAAACACTTTTTTTTTTAGACATGTAGGCCTTACAGGATTTAATGTGTATCAGCCCCAGGTTGACAGTTTTTTAAAGCAGTTTAATGAAAATTAGGTTTTTGTTTTTAACTGAAATGAAGCATAAAGATACCAAAAATACCAAAATATATAGTTTTCTTAAAGTTCATTATTATCACCATCATTTTGACCCTTCATGACCTTTTCCCTTGGCACTGACAATGGAGCAAAACACAGTATTGGTGCTGACTTGAGTATTTTTCATGTTATGCTCCTAATACTGATAATTATTTTGCCATTAAAATATATTCTGAAGTTTGTCCTATGTGGAGGATGACAATCTCGCTTCCCTGAAAATTTCAAGTTGCTAACGTCAGTTGTTTTGTGGATATGGATTTATATGTTCCACTAAAATGGCAGTTTTTCAGTGATATACTGTCTCACTTGGGAAAAAAATGTTTAAATGCAATTTATTCATATTTCATCAACAGTGTTGATGCTGAAACAGCTGTAATATTATAGAGACACATAACCTGTAATAAATGCTGGTTGAATTGAAGAAATCCATTCAGAATTACTAATGACAGTGTTTCTGTTGAAGTGCTGTAGTGTCCGTAACCATGTCAGATTCATGTTGCAAATTTTTAAATTATGCATCTCAGAATAGTATACCTTTTTCTGTATTATGTGTTATTGTGTGAAATCTGAATAAGCCGAGTTTCATTTGTATGACACTTAAGATCCTTGAAAAATTTGAAACAGGAAAAGTTACGGACACTACATTAAATTAAATGATTAAACAAGTTGCGTTTCTCTTCATCTCAATAATACTGTGTGATTCTCTGCTGTATTCTCTACAGAACCAAAGCATTATGAGAAAGAGTATCATTTAATCCTATCTGAAAATTCAAGTGAGAAAGCACCTATACTGCGTTTTAGTCGAATGAGAAATCCACTGCGCGTGGATATGAGCTCTATTACAAATTTATAGTGACACCAGAATGCTTGAATCCCATTACTGAACTGAACCTTGATTTTCTAAAATGTTCCTAATGTTTTGTTGTGTTTATTACATTTTTATTATAAAGTTCTGTTAAAAACACTTTATTTTCAAAAAAACAAAACAAAAAAAAAACCTTGTATAACTCCAGTATATCATTTTAATAAAGGTTCTCACACCCTGTATCTCTGTGTGCATTCCACTTATTTGTCTTTTCCCTCAGGCTTGGCAGAGCAGCCTCCCGTTATTCAAGCTAACAGTAACCGCAGGTCTGTGAGCACCCTCAGACCAAGTGCTAAAGATGCCTACATGCTATTTCAGGTATACAAATAATGGTCACAAACACAATTTAATCACCTTGTTTTATCCGGCTGTCCTTCCTTTGCAGATTTTTATATGTAAGTGATTAATTGGTCAGCTGATCATTAGAGTAAGAGGGTCATGTTTTCAGCTGAAGTCAGAAATATTAGAAAAGCAAATTAGGTATGCTATGTTATGATACTTTCTGCTTCTGGCTTATTCAGTGTTGCCCTGTAACTGTTAGCATGGTGTGATAGAGGATGTGCCGTGTAGAATTTCACTAATCGTTCTTCGTTGTCATATAGGACTTGTGCCAGTTAGTGAATGCTGATGCCCCCTACTGGTTGGTGGGAATGACGGAGATGACTCGGACATTTGGACTGGAACTTCTAGAGTCTGTTTTAAATGACTTCCCTGGAGTTTTTCTACAAGTAAGCACAAATGCATCCTGTTTAACTTCCTTTAAATGCCTCAAAACATATTTGAGATGCCATTGCTTTTTATTGAATTAATTCGTTTTACTTACTCTACATGTAAAATCAATATTTTTCTCCTATATAAGTGTAACCGCTATTTGAATCCATCTGTTCTCTCCGACCACAGCACCAGGAGTTTAGTTTCCTGCTGAAAGAGCGTGTGTGTCCTCTGGTGATCAAGCTTTTCTCCCCCAACATCAAGTTTCGTCAGGGCAGCAGCAGTAGCTCTGCATCACCTGCCCCAGTGGAGAAACCCTATTTCCCCATCTGCATGCGCTTGCTGAGGGTCGTCTCTGTACTCATCAAGCACTTCTATAGCTTGCTGGTGAGAAATTTCTCCACGCTGCTTCATTGCAGGTCCCTGCAGCTTTACACAATAGAAATATACATCTTCATCACTGAGGATATTTGATGTGCATCTTGATACATTGCCAACAATCAGATACATTTATAATGCATATGAAACAGCTACTAATGCGATCAGAAATAATTTACCCCATTGTGATGCTGTGCGATTCGACACAATTTGATTCAACGCGATTTACAATTATTACAGATGATTTCATTTTGTTTCATTGGTTCTTCTAAACATGTAACAGTTGAGCTAATCAAAGATGCTCAGAATTAACACTGAAGTGTACAGCACTGCACTGTGCTGTAACTCCTGCTGGCAGACCTTTAGTGACTCAGGGGTGAGAAGACAGCAGTTACAGCTCTTTCTGTATGAACAGTTAAATTCTACAAACTTAACAGGGATTTTCACTTCGAAATTATTTGAGTGCCATCCCTCCAACTTACAGGATTGTGAGACTCGGTTATTACTGGCAGGATCGATGTTTAAGATGAGAGAAGGAATCAATGTAAATATAAACCGACTGGTTCCAGTTCTAAAGAATAAAGGCCTCCAGTAATAATTATATATTTATTAATCCAATTTTTCCAATGCATAGTACGCTAATCAGTATATCTGATGGATGTTTCTATTAATCAGGGAAATCACATTGTGATCTTTGGAATCAGTGAACCAGTGAATCTTACCTCCCAAATGGGCAAAGGATTAACACTTGCTGTCACACCTGTATAGATGCTCTGAAGCACATTTACATGATTATGCCTCTGCACTGGCAATAGCTAGCTAGCGACAGACAGACAGACAGGTTTATTGATTGATTGAGTTAGGCTCTGCCAAAAAGTGGGGCTCCCTATAGATATCTCTTTTGAAGGCTGGTGTTATAAGAGTAGCATGGCTCCTTTAAGGACTGAATCAACTTTATCCCTGGAGGAAATAAATAAATAAACAAATCTCCACTGTGGTTTGGAGCGAAAGCAGGAAAGGTTAACACTATGTTTTTTCTTTTCACTGCCTTTTGCAATCTGATTTCTGCGTTCATTTGTGTCATCTGTCTTGTTAGTTTAATTGTCCATTTAACGAAAATGTTTCATGTTGCTTTGCTTGACAAAAGTCTGTCCGCCTACCTGAGTGTGTTTTTTACTCTGCGAGTCTGCCAGAGATATAAAACAGCCAATTAGCATTAAAGCACCCATTCCCAGAGTGCTCTGCTCAGGAGCTCCACTATTAGTTTGTCCGTCCATCTCTATGTCCGTCGGGGCCATTCTTGTGAACACGGTATCTCAAGATGGGCCATTCATTGAACGTGATATTTCAAGAACAATCATGTTTATTTTATGCAACAATTTGACCCCACCTACATGACTAGCTCTGTTATCCAAGGTTTATTAAAATAATGCTTCTAAACCTTCAAAAAACTAAGACATGCTAACCCTGACCCCACCCCAGCACTGCTTCTTCACCCGACATTGTAGTTTCACTTTGTGATTTATATGTCTTGCTCTAATAGCAGCTTCACGTTGTTGTGTAGGTGACTGAGTGTGAGATCTTCCTGTCTCTGCTGGTGAAGTTTCTGGATGGTGAGAAGCCTCAGTGGCTCAGAGCTGTGGCTGTGGAGTCAGTACACAGGCTTTGTGTGCAGCCACATTTACTGCGGTGAGAAGCTGAATACAAAATTTTTCAAGTCCCTAGTTTTAATTTAATTTAATTAATTATTTTTTTTTGTGTGTGTGTGTGGGGGGGGGGGTTATCTACTCTGGCTCTCATGTGTTCGCTGTATGTGTCTCTGTGCTATGTGTAGATCTTTTTGCCAGTCCTATGACATGAAGCAGCACTCTACCAAAGTGTTCAGAGACATCGTCAATGCTCTTGGTTCTTTCATCCAGTCTCTTTTCATAGTACCCAGCATAGGAAATGTTTCTGCTAACACGCCTGCAGGTCTTTTACACTCTCTTTCTCTCACACACACAAACACACATCAGACCTTCTCTTTGTGCATAATTTATGATGTAATTGATTTTTCTTATTTCTTTGTTTCTCTTGTTCTTTTTTCTTTCCCTTTGCGCACTCTTTTTTTTTTTTTTGCATCCTTTCAGGTGGTTCAGTATCAAGTGGCCAGGCTTCAGCTCAGGGAGGTCCAGGAGCAACGGGTGGTCCTGGGGGTCTGAGCACCCAGGCTGCATTTGAGTACCGTGGCATGTGGATCCCCCTAATTAGCGTTAGTGTGCAGGGCAGTGCAAAGGCCACCTAGTGAGTAACTTGCTTCTTCTTCCAACACTTACTCCTCATATTACATGTACACATACACACACACACACCTTCACAAGGTTTCAATTATGTTTTTTGGGCATTACTGTTTGAAAGATACCAATACACCAAATTTGAATATGTGGCTTGAGAGTTTCACTGAAAACCCTCTTGATTCCTCTGCACCAGTCTAGAGATGTTGGACAAAGTGGAACCGCCTTCCATCCCTGAGGGTTACGCTATGTCTGTGGCATTTAGTGCTTTGCTTGACCTCGTGCGAAGCATCACCTCTATTATCGAGAAGGAACTGGCCAAGGAAGAAGAGAAAGCTGCTGCCAGAGAAGAGGCGGGGCTTAGACTCCCACAAAAGAGTGAGGATAGTCCTCAGGAACCACGTAAGTGTCAGTGTCTCACACCAGACTTTTTTATGTCTCCTTGCTGGCGGTAGCCAGGGCTGGAAACATTATGCTTTTGGTCATCTGTATGTATGTAGGTACGTACGTTTTTGTGAATCTGATATTTCAAGAACATGGTGATTTTCCTCAAAGGTTGCATAAATGGCCACCTTGACTCAAACATGAACTGATTAGATTTTGGAGGGTATAGGTCGAAGTTCAAGGTCACTGAAGCTTCATGTATGCCATTCTTGTGAATGCAATATTTTGAGAATCCTTTGAGGGATTTTCTTCTAAATTTGTATTAAAGTCCACTGACTCAAGGATTAACTGATTACATTTCGGAGGTCATAGGTCAAAAGTCAAGGTCACTGCAGCCTCATGTGGCCCATGCTTGTGCGTGAAGGTATATAACCACCAGGTGGTAGTTAGAAATAGCATTTAAGTAGATTAGTATATATTAGTTTTATAAAGACTAAGGTTAAGACTTATTTTGGTCGCCATGATACCTAAAGACCAGTGCTTATCTGGGAAATCAGCGCTGCCTATATTTTCAATGGCTTGAGTGTCACATAGTTACAAAATGACATATAAGAGTGTCTAATTGACCTCATCTTCTGATTGAAATGGTGCCAGAGTGGAACCACGTTTTCTTGTCCCTGAACCAGTTATGATGGTCATTGGACAGCTTGGTAGATTGGTAGGCTACAATTTAATAACTACATATTTATTTTAGAGTGATGTCTACTGACTGACTCTTGCTGTTGATATACTGGGCTGTGTTTGTTTGTTTGTAACTGATTTGCCATTGTACATTTCTAACAGAACCCCACCTTGTGTGGGAAGAGATGGTGAATGCCTGCTGGTGTGGTCTGCTGGCAGCTCTTTCTCTCCTACTGGATGCAAGGTAAGAGGGCTCTTACAAGTACTATTTATTCAGACTGCCTGAACACATGCAATCCAATATTGAGGAAATATTTTTCTGTAGTATATACATGTATGCGTGTGTGTGTGTGTGTGCATGGTAAAGTACGGATGAGACAGCCACAGAGAACATCCTGAAGGCTGAACTGACTATGGCATCTTTGTGTGGTCGCCTTGGCCTTGTGACCCCTCGAGACGCCTTCATCACAGCTATCTGTAAAGCCTCGCTTCCCCCACACTATGCTCTTACGGTACTCTGCAGCAACGCAGCTAGCCTCTCCAACAAAAGTGAGTCATCCTGAATGGGTTTGTCAATATTCAAATACCAGTGGGTGTTTGAAGACTTTTGGAACGCATATGGTATATCTGTGGTGTGTGTTGCAGCATACTCTATCCAAGGCCAGAACGTGCAGATCATCAGTCCATCCAGTGAGTCTCATCAGCAGGTAGTGGCCGTGGGGCAGCCGCTCAGTGCACAACCCCAGGGCACTGTAGTGGTAAGATGACAGTACTGACAAACTACTACTGCTTATTTCAGTGTGCCTAAAAAAAAAAGACCTGTACGCTTCCTTTTCTGCACCATAATGTAAGTGAGACTCTGTTTTCTCTTTATTTCAGCTCACGGCCAAAAACATCCAGTGTATGCGGACTCTGCTGAATCTAGCTCATTGTCATGGAGCTGTATTGGGAACCTCTTGGCAATTAGTGCTCGCTACCCTGCAGGTAATAACGCACGCTTGCACATCCTGCTTACTAGCCATTTCTCGCATTGAATTGATTTGTCTGCGTATAGTTGGTGTGTAACCTGCGAGCAAATTTCACTCCATGTCTTTATTCTCTCTTGTTTTCCTTATTGCCCATGATTACTGGAGAACTGAAATGCTTTAGCATATATGCACATATAGGCATGTTGTACTTATATTGCATTTTTCAAAACAAATTCATTATTTAAAAAATGAATAAATAAATACCACGTTTGCACTAAAACTCATAGTTCATTGCCTCAGTGCTAGGAGCCATGCGGACATTGATTTATTACCTTGCAACAGTGCCGCAATGCATGAATATATAGTGTGGGTTCAGTACAAATGTCTCCTTCCTTTTTTTCCTCAGCACCTAGTATGGATTTTGGGTCTGAAGCCGGGAGTTGGTGGAGCTCTGAAGCCTGGGAGAGCAGTGGAGGGTCCCAGCACTGTATGTATAATCACCTCCGGTCAAATCCCTCTTTTTTACACACAGATAAACCTCCACCAGCATTTATTTCTTTTGCAGGTTTTAACGACTGCTGTAATGACAGATCTTCCTGTCATCTCCAACATCCTCTCCAGACTCTTTGAAAGCTCCCAGTAAGCTGTGCATCATATTGCTCATGACTCAAAGTGCCCTGTAGTTTGGGTTTGCTGTTTGCCATTGCTGGATTAAATGTTTTGTGTGTGCAGGTACCTGGATGATGTCTCGCTTCATCATCTGATTAATGCCTTGTGTTCCCTGTCCATGGAAGCTATGGAGATGGCTTACGGGAATAACAAGGTGTGTCTACATTAAAGTCTCAAACTCCAGAGTTCACAACCGTGCTAATCAATTGAACACTAAGAAGACCATGCTAAATGAGTCAATATGAGGCTTATAATTATGCGTTATGAGTTTTGTATTTTTAGAACAGGTGTCTTCATTATTAAAATATCGTCACAACTTGTAACTTGTTGGTAGCTAAAATTTTGACTTTGATACCAGTACCAACTTTAATGTGGCTATTTGTTAAGTTTAGTGTGTGTATATATACAGTATATTTCATGACCTCTAATCGTATATATGAGCTCATAAAAAAACTTTTTATTCTGTCCTCTAGATCGCAAGAAATATATGTATTTTTATTATTGAGATATAAAATAATAATCATAATAGGAAAGCAGGGTAACATGGAGCTAGCTGGTTAGTTGAAGGTTTGTCCCCTTAGCAGTCCAATAAAATCACATTTGGTGGGAAATAAAACTCTGTCAAATTCTTAAAAATAATAAAAAAATTATTATGATAAAATTCTTTCATTACGTATTTTCTTACTTTATGTAGAGAGCTGCTTAGCATGGCGCTAGCTGGTTAGCTGAAAAAAAAAAAAACCCAATAAAATTCTTAAAGCTAAAAAAGAAATATGTTCTTACTATTAAATACTTTAATTCTATAGTTTATTGCTTTTCGTGGAATTAATTTCAACTGAAAAACTGTCTTTAGCAACATTTTCGTTTTATTAGCAGAAGTTATCATCATGTCAGTGAATACTTTTATAGCTTAGATTTTAGATGTGCATTTACATAATAAACAAATTTGCAGGTTTCTAATGTTTCTTCATATCTGTTCAACAGGAGCCATCTCTGTTTGCAGTAGCGAAGCTGTTGGAGACAGGCCTGGTGAACATGGACCGCATAGAGATCCTATGGAGACCTCTTACTGCACATCTATTAGAGGTAGCTGGAGGAAACCACTGACTGCATAACTAGCAATAGATCTCCTGTTTTATTATTGACTAAAGCAACAGTTCTGACTGAGGGCCCTCCAGAATTTTTGGGACCCTTCCAGAGAATGGGTGAAAATGATTGTATATAATGAACACCGCATACAAATGTTCGAAATTTCCTCTCAGCCGTTTGGAGAAACTACTTCATGTTCCTCTAACAAGAATCATTCATGTGTATATATATAAAAAAAAAAAAAAAAAGATTTAAATATGAGGTGGAGATAAGAGATGGCTTGTTTTCCTGAATGCTGCCAGATTTGGAGTAGATAGAGGGTATTACGACGATGTTGTCGTGTTTAATCACACGGCTTCTCATCACCTTAATCTACTCTCTTTGCTTGTAGTTTCATGTGTCTTTCTCTAACCAGAACACCATCTATAGTCTTGTGCTCTAAGACAGAATACTTGTTTTTGTGTTGTACCTTTCATATTTTTCTGTTTTTCTGTTTGCCTGTTTCTCTCAATCTGTCTCTGTCTCATCTCTCTCTTCTTGCATCATGTCTGTTTTGCAGAAGGTAAGTTCCTAATCTCTTTTTTCACTATACATCCTAATCTCTTTTTTTCACTATATACTCCCCCAGCACACATACACACACGCCCCACCCCTCCCCGCACAAATAAATAAAGATAGAAATCGGTCCATCCAACCTAATCACATGGTGAATCAAGTGGATAGGCCAAACCAGTAATGTTTTAAAGTATCATAGCCAACCAACACATGTTGCCTTTGGCTATTTAACTGCAACCTCAACACTTGTGAAATATTAATCACACGAATCAGCCAATCCATACAAACCACAAGCCCATTCTACTTGCTTGTTTTTCCTGGGTACTGGGTGTCTCTTGATCTGTAGTGTATTTGAGGCACCACTGTTCCTGACCTCTATGCTTATTATTCTTGAATGAAGAGTCAAGCTTATTATTCTTTGAGTGGTTTAATTTTCTGTGCACTCCAGATCAGGTTTTGTTAGCAAGGGCTTTTATATTAGCTGACATTTTAAGCCACACTAGATTACATTCTGCATGCTTATTTTCCCCCCTCTTTTTTTAATATATTGCCTGCACTTTAATCAGCTCTGTTTGCTTATGAGGACTATTTCATATTTAGTTCTCAGTCCGATTTGAAGTAAAAAAATATATATATATTTTTTGTACCTTGTGCGTATTACATACATGCGTTTATATTATTCTGGTGTATTTCAATATTATATGTAGTATGTGGACCATAATTCTCTAATAATTTGAATGAAGCGAGTATCTTAAAAGACATCTTTCTTATTATTTTGTTTCTATCAGGTGTGCCAACACCCTAACACACGTATGAGGGAGTGGGGAGCTGAAGCAGTCACGTCTCTGATCAAAGCTGGCCTTGCCTACAAACATGACCCCCCACTTTCACAGAACCAGGTATGTACACCCTCATGAAGAAGTGTACAAACTTACCATTTATATACTCCCCCTGTTCATATTTACAGACAGATAACAATGGGGGAACCAACATAAGTGTCTAACTAAGGTTGTTTGGTCATCCTGAGGCACCAAACCTGGTTCATGGTGCCTTGCATAGAGTCTGCAAGTTTTTTTTTTGTTTGTTTGTTTTTTAAATATATCTTGAGTTGGTGTTTTTATAATGGTGGTGGAGGGCACTGTCTAAAACACATCAATCTTAAACCTTCCATACGTGTGCCGTTCAGTTGCAATTTGGAGACTGTAAATGCGTAATAGATAATTTGTTATTTTCATACTCCATACAGCAGGGCATTATTATTGTGGAAGAGTCCACCCCATCAGAATAGACATCCTTCATTATACGGTTTCACTGCACACAGGCTCCAAATAGCATGGTCGGAGTTCATCCCACAGTCATGGTTGTATTGTTTGAAAAGTGAATGTTTTGACAGGGAAGTGGGGGCTGGGTGTTTTTATATATATATATATATATATATATATATATATGTATATGTGTGTGTGTGTGTGT
>JBCNYH010000007.1:7979758-8002334 GCA_039654325.1 Tandanus tandanus
CGGCTGAGATGGGCGCCAGCCTCCCCGCGACCCTAATTAGGATTAAGCGGTTCAGAAAATGAATGGATGAATGAATGTCACACACTGCACCCTTAAATATAAAGAGCTTTACCTGCTGTCTCCAGCACTGGCGACATAAAGCGAGCTTTACCTGCTGTCTCCAGCATTGGCGACATAAAGCTTGCCCAACAAGCACATAACCGCTAAAGCTGTACACCCTCCAGAGATATCATACACACTCCTCTCTCGACCGATATGCTTGTCCTGCAGGTGAACAATCCCATAATAGTAAAAATGTTAGTTATTGAGTTTTAGCATATTTCCTCGCAACATGTCAGTCTGAGCAAGAGTCTGAACGTCTGCAAACAATTTAAACTGTGGTATGTCTGCCATCTAGTGGCCTCACACCAGTAACTCATAGATACATTTGTTTAATACAGTAGTTCAAAGGGAAATTGATACTACAGTAGTTCAAAGGGAAATTGATAATACAGTAGTTCAAAAGGAAAAAAGTTAATTGATTTTAATTGATTGAGGTTTTCTATAATGAGCCATTTAAATTAAATTAAAATTAAACCACTACCTTAGGTCTGTCTTTAATCTTTAAAACTTACCATCTCTTTGAAAGCATTTTCAATTGCACCAATCACCAAGCTCTCCTGCTTCACTTTCTTCTCCATGAAGAAGCGAGGAGTAAGCGTGTTGGGTGAACCTGGTGCTCCTGCAGCGCCTCTCAGTGATGCAGCTCTGGACAGTGATCGCTGGGATGAGCCTCCACATTGGCGAACCTGCAGGCTGGCCTCCTCACCAAAACATGTAGGGGGCTGCAGTGAAGGCTTCTGTAGGATTTCCAGCACACTCTGCAACTGCTCCTCAATGTGCAGGTGCAGGAGCCTGGACGCAAAGACGGCAGCACCCGAACCAGCATGGCCATCAAACAGTGCCCAGTAGTGGAAATGCAGATGATCTTCTTCACACTTAATGCAGGTATACAACACAAATACATATACTGATTTATATACTAATGCCTATATTAGTATATAACAATACACATATAATATATTCTGGTTGTGGAGGGTACTGAGCTCACCTGGCCTGCCTCTGTCATACATAAAATATGATGAAAATATCTAAAACTCTAAAAAATATATTAAATGATCTTTATATTTATACTATCTTTATATATTACTTGTTTTTACTTATTGTATTTAGGGAATATTTATATTTATCGACAAAAATATTAAATTCTTAACCAAGGTGGCATGGTGGCATAGTGGTTAGCACATTCACCTCACAGCAAGAAGGTATTGGGTTCGAAACACATACATGACAAGGAGTTTGCATGTTCTCCCCGTGCTTGCGTGGGTTTCCTCCGGGTACTCTGGTTTCCTCCCACAGTCCAAAGACATGCATATCAGGCTAATTGGATGTTCCAAATCGCCACTAGGTGTGAGTGTGAATGGTTGTGTGTGTGTTGGCCCTGTGATCGACCGGCGAGTGCCTCCCCGCGACGCTAATACTGTAGGATTAATTGGTTCGGTAAATTAGTGAGTGAATCCTCACTAAGCACAAAACATCAGTACATACAAGTGACAAAAGTCTGAGAGGATGGCTGATGAATATACAATTTCTGTTTAAAGTGAAAAAATATGCTCTAAAGTGTGTTTGAGGCTTTTTAATAGTGTGTATATTGTTCTAACCACTTACTGTATGTATACTGTATGTTTTTAATAAGTGACAGAACTTGTTTTGGGTTTTGTGAGACCGTCCCCACATGTAATTTAACTCTATTTACCAAAACGCAATAAATAAATAAAATAATTTTTAAATATCAGCACTGAACTTATTTGTGATTTCAGACTCTACAGTGGTTGATGGCTCATATGAAAGCAGACAGTCGGGGCTTTAAAAGTGTGCAGTATTTTCATAAGTATTAAATTTTTATTTTTTTTACTTTTTTAGCTTGCTGGGTTTAAATCCTTTCCTGTTATTATGTCAGTTGTATACAGTGTTCTAGTATAAAAATGCTTTAGCTGCGCTGTCTGTTTTACCTCTGTACCAGTGTTACTATAGAGAGCTTTGCCCAGCTGGGACCTCACTCCCCACCCATTTCCCACCAGCCTGTTTACCAGTAGCTAAAACCCAGACAAAATGTTTTAAAAAAAACACACCCAACAGTGTCCTGACTCATCTCACAGACTAGCAGCACTAAAAAATCCTTTGTTTATTCTACTGACTATAAATCTCTGGTAAGTCAACAGCGGTGAAATGAGAGAAGTGTTGAACGGGGAAATATGCATTTAGGGAAATTTTACATACTTTAGTTACTGAGTCCTCCTTGTGTAGCTTAATACAGTATTTTACACGCTTGGTCAGCCAAATCAGTGGCTATATTTAAATATGCCGCAGACTTCATTTGAATAATTCAGAGGGAGTGTAACGAAGAGATGGGGAAGTGAGAAATGGGTAAAACAGGAAACTTGACTTCTAAACAAATGGGCTGAGGACTGTACACAAAACTTGTGATGATAGGGTTATAGCATGCAAGAGATTTATGTCTCTGAAGATTAAATATTAAAGACATAAGATGAGAGATTGACTTGTGTTTACTTTCACTTAGCCGGAATCAATGTTGCACACAGGACACTACATCTAACACTCTATTTTTATGTGCTATGAACTAACAAATATACATAGCCAAGTGACATACTCTCAGTTATACTCTAAAGAATACTCTCAAATATACTCTCAAGTTACATTTCACGTTTCGGGGCAGTGGTGGCCCGGTGGTAGGGTGCTAGCTTACTGATCCGAAAGTAAGCCAGCACCCTACCACTTAGTGCAGCTAACTGGGTTATCAAAGGCCAGCCATGTCTCTCACTGTCTATGGTGAGAGGCATGTAAAAGAACCATTGCTGTCATTCATAAAGCGTGTTTCTGCCCTGCGATGGCCTGTCGAGCTGTCCAGGGTGTACTCTGTCCTCGCCCAGAGTCGGCTGAGATGGGCGCTAACCTCCCCGCGACCCTAATTAGGATTAAGCTGTTCAGAAAATCAATGAATGAAATGAAGAATGAAGCCAATGCAGTACATTTGGGTTATTTTACTTTATTTATTTGTTTATTTATTTTTTTCAATTATTATTCAGTATAAAATGTAGAATTTGATTTGGTTAGATATAAATTATTAAATAATTAGATGATTATGTGCTAGTCCACCTTATTTTATTAAGTCAAGCTAATTTATTAATTCATTATATTATATTAGTTAATTTAATATTTTATTAAAGGTCAGTGCTAAGCTTGTTGCATGCTTGAACATGAAAAAGACAAAGTGGAATACCAGTAGAGCTGAGCTGGATAAGGCACTCACTGAGCTCTCCTGAATGAGAGATTCCTCTTTAGACTCCAGAGATTCTCTGGTCGGTAATGAAGCTCGCCTCCTGGTGGTGGGAGTGTAGTTTGGACTTGCAGGATCAGCAGGTCTTTTCCTCAGCTCCACCACCTCACAGCAGGCCTGGTCTTCATTCAGAGCACTCTTACCAGCATTAATCACCCTAAACAGATAAAACAGTAGCTGTAACAATAATCCACAGCAGTCTTTTCATATTCAGAGTTCTCTACTTTTTAATAACATGATCAATCATGCACTTTAATTATTTCAATAATTCACTGTTTCTTTTTAATGTGGAGTGTCCATAGTCTAGTACCAACACTTTAAAAATGTTTCCCTTTACCCTGATGATGGGAGCAGAATGTGCTAGCGACAAAGCAAGGATCTTTTTTTTGGACTACACTTGCATATTAATGAACAAGTGATATTGTATTTAGTTATGGTTACAAAGGAAAAGTTAACAGTGAGAGGGGACGAATTCAAAATTAGCTTCAAACCCCAAAACCATTTATAAATTTTTGGGCGTACTTATCTTAAATAGACTTCTAACAGAGTACTAAAATAATTCATGATTATGCCAGAAGGCAATGGGGGCAATAAAAGTGTTGTTATTACTACAGGTGGCACAGTGGCGTAATGAGTTGCAGATCCACCTCACAGCAAAAAAGGTCCTGGAAACGAGTCCCATGTTCGGCAAGGGCATTTCTGTGTGGAGTCCGCGGGTTTCCTCTGGGTACTCCGGTTTCCTCCCACAGTCCAAAGACATGCACATTACTCTAAGTGACTGTTCCAAATTGCCCCAGGTGTGGGTGTGAATGGTTGTGTGTGTGTTGACCCAGAGTCGGCTGAGATGGGTTCCGGCCTCCCCACGACTCTAATAGTAGGACAAAGCGTTATGAAAAATGAATGAATAATTACTGCACCATTCACATTAAACTGAAAGTCTGAACTTTAGCCTCATACATTATTTCATATAATAGCTAAAATTTAAGTTATATAGAAGAAGAGCATAGCAGCAGTTTAGCTACTATTGTGATTAACCATCATATTAAATTACAGCATTAAAAATAATATTTGCTTAAAAAGAAAACAAATCTTGTAAATCTTGTAAGATTCTTCACATTTTTAAAAAGTCTTCTGTTCTTTTTTATCTGACTTTGGGCTTCACGGTGGCGTAGTGGTTAGCAAGTCTGCCTCACAGTAAGACAGTCCTGGGTTCGATTCCTGGGCTCGGGCATTTCTGTGTGGAGTTTGCATTTTCTCTCTGTGCTTGCGTGGGTTTCCTCCGGGTACTCTGGTTTCTTCCCACACTCCAAAGACATGCACAGCAGGCTAACTGTCTGTTCCAAATTGCCCCTAGGGGTGGATGTGATTGTGAATGGCTGTGTGTTGGCTCTGCGTCGGTCAGATCTCTGCTGTTCAGGGTGTAACCCGCCTTTGTCCAGAGTCGGCTGCTATAGGCTCCAGCCTCCCCGCCATTATAGTAGGATTAAGCGGTTTGGCAAATGAGTGAGTGAGTGAGTGACTCGGAAACTAAAATAGAGGCATTTCCCCCCTATCTGTACATAGATCAGTGACCAGTTAACTTTGGAGTCATGTATAAAAACCCCATCTTTTACAAACAAGACCCTCAAGGAAAGAGGACTATGGATTAACCTTTTCACTTTACAAGCTAATCTTGATTTCAAGATTACTGGCAGGACAGATCAGATTACCGAAGCTTTCTGGGCTCGAGACAGCAGCGCAGGACCAGACATAAGATGTTAACATATTGCATTACCGAAACATTAAGAAATCACGGTGAAGGAGGACATTTGGTAATAAATGTTAGAATATCAGCTTTGACACATAACGTTACAAAAACAGAGTATACTGTTGGCATATAAATAGGTGATAAATTCATACATTTTTCATAAACATAAATTCATTAAAAAAAAACATAAACATAAATTCATAAAAGAACTCATAAAACAATTCGGTGAGTATTCATGGACTTTGGTTGAGGTCACTGTCATCATGAAAGAGAACACTCCCACCAGGAAAGCTAGAAATGGTTCATCATAGGATATACACCTAGTTATCAAACATAATAAACTGGTATGGCATTTTAGTGATTCTGCACAATTGTATCTGCAAAAATTGTATTGATATACCAATTTCTCCCCCTCCCCTAGAAACATGTCTCACTTATGCCTTTGTATGCATTTGTAGCTTTTAAGGATTCACTAGCATCAAGTTATTCAATATATTGATCATTCCGTCTGCTAATGGCTCCATTAAAGCAAAATGGTATCCGTATTCTCTACTCAAATGGAGTTTTTAGTGTGACCAAGAGACCAGCTGCTTTCATGCCTTCACATGCCTATTGGCTCTTATAGCTATGCAGGCTAACGCCATGTAAGGATGTGTAGTGTACAGTGCATTAGTTCAGAACTTCTAAATTTGTAACAATGTCGTATAATAAGTAAGTGTACACAACAACAATTTATTATAATATTTACTATAATATATTTATATATATATATATGTTTATTATAATTATTATAATAATAACAATAATAATAATAATGATAATAATAATAATAATGATAATAATTAATAGCGGTACGGTGGCATAGTAATTGTCACATCCACCTCACAGCAAGAAGGTCCTGCGTTCGAGTCCAGGGCGTTCCTGTGTGGAGTTTGCATGTTCTCCCCGTGCCTGTGTGAGTTTCCTCTGGGTGCTCCAGCTTCCTCCCACAGTCCAAAGACATGCACATTAGGTTAACTGGCTATTTCAAATTTCCCATAGGTGAGAGTGTGAGTGTAAATGGCTGTGTGTTTCCCTGTAATGGTCTGGAAAGCTGTTCAGGGTGTACCATGCCTGACTCCAGCCTCCAAGCGACCCGAATAGGATTAAGCGGTCTGGTATATGAGCGAGTGGGAGAGTGATAATAATAATGAAGTAGACAAAGCCGTGTGTGTGTGTGTGTGTGTGTGTGTGTGTGTGTGTGTGTGTGTGTGTGTGTGTGTGTGTGTGTGTGTGTGTGTGGCAGAGAGAGAGACCTGGATGACGTGACGCAGAGCAGCAATGTGCACCTGGTCAGATTTCCTGTTACAAACTACAACTTCAGCTAATAATAATAATAATTATATTGATTATTATTTATTAATAAATGAAAATAGTATTATTATCATTTTGGGACGGCACGGTGGCATAGTGGCTACCACGTCCGCCTCACAGCAAGAAGGTCCTGGGTTCGATTCCCAGCTCGGGCGTTTCTGTGTGGAGTTCGCATGTTCTCCCCGTGCTTGCGTGGGTTTCCTCCGGGTACTCCGGTTTCCTCCCACAGTCCAAAACCATGCACGGTAGACTACCTGGCTGTCCCCTAGGTGTGAGTGTGAACGGTTGTGTGAGTGTTGGCCCTGCGATGGCCTGGCGTGCTGTCCAGGGTGTACCACGCCCTCGCCCAGAGTCGACTGGGATGGGCGCCAGCCTCCCCGCGACCCTAATTAGGATTAAGCGGTCCAGGAAATGAACAAATGAATGATCATTTTTCCTGAAAATAAATCAGTCTGGCAAGAATACATTTTTATACTAATTATGCCCTGTATGTATTCCTGCCTTAGTAGCCAGTATTCCCACTGCTCGCCCTGCAGTAGTTTAGAGCAGTGTCAGCTGACCTTGCTGCTATACCTACACTGTAATGTAACCGGATGAAGAATGAGAGAAACTGATGAGACGCTGCAGGCGCACTGCAGAGGAAACATTACAACCCGGAGAGCTGAAAGGAAACTCAACGCCTCTGCTTACTCTGCATAGCCAGTGGACCACGGCAGCCGGTTTCCTTCCTTGACGTGCACGATGGGTCTGGCGATGTGATCAGTGCAACCCTGCAGCTCGTCCGCACACAGGCCGAGGAAATCGGGTCGGGAGTACTGGAACCGCAGCGGGAGACTCGGACCGCCGTCCTTCTCCTTCTCCTCGCTCGCACCACCCGAAGCCATGATGCCGCCGATCATGTGGGAAACGGCGGCTCTCATCCGTGTCAGCATGATGAGAAATGATAGATATATTAATAGATGTATATATATATACACACCGGGATGTATTCAGAGCCGTTGTTTAACACCAACAACCATAACACTGGCAGCCTGTCAACTTCATTCAGCTCCTGCTGCAGAGAATCAACGCGGAACACAACTCCTACTGAATGACGTCATGCGCCCAACCTGCCCGCAGTCCTTAATGCGCTCTGAGCTTCCTGACTTATCAGCACTTCTTGTCATTTCTTCCTTCTTCTGTATGGGTATAGGTTATATAAAGAACAAAAAAAAACCTCCCACCTCCCCTATTGATTGTTCCTCTTTTTTAGGTCCTCTCTACAAAAATAACAAAAATTAAAATTTACCAAGAAATTTGGGGGAAAAAATTATTATAATAATAATAATTCAAATTTCAAATGTATTTGTCACATACAAAATCATACACAGTACAATATGTAGTGAAATGCTTGTTACGACTGCCCGATATTTGAAGAAGAATAAAAATAAAAAAGCTATCAATATCAAGAAGAGAAAAAAGAAATCAATAACAATAACAGTAACTATTTGAAGGACACCAATAGTTAAAAGTCGAATATAAATATAAAAATATACAATATAAATGTAGTGACGATAAATAATAATGTATAAAGTGTCGGTGCAGTGTGCACACAAAGATGTCCAGTGAGTGTGGTTGTTGTGTGCGCAGAGTAGTGCAAGGTATACAGAGAGTGCAATTTGTGTGTGATTAATAATAATAATAATAAATTACGGTGGCATAGTGGTTAGCACGTCAGCCTCACCGCAAGAAGACCTGGGTTGGATTCCCAGCTCGGGCGTTTCTGTGTGGAGTTCACATGTTCTCCCCGTGCTTGCGTGGGTTTGTTCCTGGTACTCTGGTTTCCTCCCACAGTCCAAAAACATGTACAGTAGGCTAATTGGCTGTTCCAATTCGCCCCTAGGAGTGAGAGTGAATGCGAATGGTTGTGTGAGTGTTGGCCCTGTAATGGCCTGGCGAGCCATCCAGGGTGTACCCCGCCCTCGCCCAGAGTCAGCTGAGATGGGCGCCAGCCTTCCCACAACCCTAATTAGGATTAGGTAGTTAAGAAAACGAATAAATTAATTAATAATAAATTACAAGCTGTTTAACCTACCAATGCTTACAGGAGAAGACAGCACTTCATCATCGCTCACTCGTTTTCCGAACCGCTTAATCCAACTATGGACGTTGCAGGGAGGCTGGTGCCTATCTCAGCCAACACTTGGCGAAGGTGGTGTACACCATGAACAGCTAGCCAGACCATTGCAGGGCAACACATACACACATACAACCATTCACACTCACACCTAAGGTCAATTTGAAACAGTAAGTTAGTCTAATGTTCATGTCTTTGAATTGAGGAAAGCAACCGAAGTACCTGGGGAAACCCACATAAGCATTAGGAGAACACACAGAAACGCCCGAGATCGGGAATCAAACCCAGGATCTTCTTGCTGTGGGGCAGACATGCTAAGTACTGCTCCACCGTGCCGCCCAAGACAGCGTTTGCTGTAAGTTAATCTCAATCAAAACTCTATAATAAAATCGGTCTGTGTACAAAATCTTAGACAGATAGCTGCCATTTTAATGATGTAATAAGTGGTTATTTAAAAGCTGTCAGTACCCAAGTGTACATGCAGGATTACAGGTTTAAAAACAAGCTCAATTAAGCTACACGCCGGACATATATCTGTAATGCATTCAGATCCGGCTACATAGCTGGTAATGCAAATAATTATGTTTGCGTTTTGAAAAAAAATTAAATAAAATCCGGCTCTACAGAATTGCTCATCAGGTTATCTAGTAAACCTGCAAAGTTTCATGTGAATCTGTTCAGTAATAACGGAGAAGGAAGACTTTGAAATTTCATGATTGTGATGTCATAATTCTATATTCGGGTTGAAAAGTGAAAACCTTACCCTGAAGAATTGTTGGCATTGTCGCGTAGTGGAATGTTACCAAATTTTATGCAAATCTCTTCACGCATCATGGAGCAGTTGGACTTTGATTTTTTTTTTTTTTCAGTTATGACATCATAATTCCGTTTCCTGTTCGGAAATCCAAAATCGGGCTCCATGGAATTGTAGCTATTCTCCACAAGAACAAGTCTGCCAAGTTTCATGTGATCCTGGTCGCTATTAATGGAGGAATAAGACGTTTAGAGCCAACTGTCCACAACAACAACAACAAGAAAGAGACACATGGGTATGACACCGAATACCTCTAGTGTAATAATTTGTTTTAGTATTTCAGTTGTTTGTTTTTAAAAATATAAATCCAGGTGCATTTTCCCACTGCACGGACAGTGATGCTAATGTAAGCCTTTTGACACCTCCAAAACAAATCTGCCAATAACTAGCGTGAATGCACCAGAATCCTATACTTGTACATGTTAACTTGGGTTTTGATGACATCATCATTGTGAGACTCAGTTTTCAAATATCTGCATTAGAAATTAATGAAGATATTTGAGTGGGATTAACTTTAAACAAGTGCTTTCTTCTCTTTTACGTATTCACTTTCTTAATGTGAACTGTTACTCTGCAGCAGATTGGACTTATCTGGTGTCTCTTTGAGCACTGCAGGTTTTGATTTTTGTATTTTCCTTCATTCCTCAAAACAAATTGTCTTCAGCTTGGCCAAATTAGATGGAGAATGTTGGCGAACGGCAAGTTTCAGGTCACACCACAGATTTTCAATGGACCATTCCAATCCCAACTCCCCCACAAGTTTTTTTTTTTTAACTTTGTGCTTTGTGCTTTTAACAGTGCTTTGGTTCATTATCCTCTTGGAACATTTTCTTTGACCTAGATGCAGACGTCTGGCTGGCTGGAACAGGTTATATTTGGCACCATCAATGTTTACTGTGCAGACAATAAGTTTTCCATTTCCTTTTGATGAAAAGCAACCCTATAATGCTACCACTAGGCTATCACACGAACAGTGTCACCTGTACTTTGAATTCTTTTTTCTTTCCTTTTTTTGACCTAATGACCAAATATAATCTCATCAGACCACAAAATATTTTGTCCAAACTCTCTTATACTTTCCAACACAGCTTTCTATGTGATGTTCCTCTAGTCACTCTATCACAGAGGGAGGATCTGTGAAAAGGTGTTGAAATAGCTTTGGTTTTGTAACTTCATTCAATCCCTAATTTATTGCCATAATCTTCTCTTTTCACGACAATACCTCCGGAGAAGCCTTATTTCAAGATACAGGATGTCTCCTATCTCCAGCGTGAAACATGGTGATGTGATGTCCCCACTCATCTTCACCATCTACCTTGTAGCACTTCATGCCATTGTAACAACCCTGAGGAGACAAAACTAAAAGTGTTTACTAGGTTCAACGCCAACGTATTCAATGTTGCCAAATAGAGGGCCTCACAGTCTCAAAGTTGCAGTATGTGGATGATAATGGTACAGTGAACCTTTGCAATGACATCTTGCCACAAAGCATACCATCTTTTTGAACTAACTGTCAATGTACCAACCAAAGGGCCTCCACCAGCATGCCCCAAGCCAACCTCCACATCTTCCTGATCCGATCGTCATGTGAGGATTCCCCATCCTTAAGGTCCCATCTTTCCCGAAAGCATCCCTTCTTCTTTCAATACTCTGGATGATCAGATCACCAAAAGAATTTGACTCATTCATGCAGTATTTGGGAAACTCATCCAAAGACTCTTCAAAAAACCACAACCTCTTCAGTGGATTGAGGATTGAAGTTTACAGGGATGTGGTCGTCAGCACCCTCCTGTATGCATGTGAGACCTGGGTCACCTACCGGCTGCTAAGAGGCTGACAGTAGCATTAAAGGATCCGCAAGTGCTGGTTGTGTTCTGTTACAATTCTCCAATAATCTTTATATGTCTCCAATGCCTTTTCTTACCAAGAAATACATCCAAGCCTGGCTAAAGTTTGCAAAACTTTTTCAGTTTTGACATCATAATTCCGTTTCCTGTTCGGAAATCCAAAATCGGTCTCCGTGGAATTCCAGCTATTGTCCACAAGAACTAATCAGCCAGGTTTCATATGATCCTGGTCGCTATTAATGGAGGAATAAGATTTTTAGAGCCAACTGTCCACAACAACAACAACAACAACAACAACAAAAAAGAGACACATGGGTATGACACCGGATACCTCCAGTGTAATAATTTGTTTTAGTATTTCAGTTGTTTGTTTTTAAAAATATAAACACACAGTGATGCTAATGTAAGCCTTTTTGACACCTCGAAAAAAAATCTGCTAATAACTAGCGTGAATGCACCAGAATCCTATACTTGTACATGTTAACTTGGGTTTTGATGACATAATTCCTAAAAGTATCTTTGGTGCATAAACAGTACTAGGAGGGCATTTCTCTGTGGGTACTCCAGTTTCCTCCCACAGTCCAAATACATGAACATTAGGCTTATTGGCTGTTCCAAATTGCCCCTAGGTGTGAGTGCGAATGGTCGTGTGTATGTATGCTTGCAATGGACTGGTAAGCTGTTCAAGATGTACCATGCCTTCACCCAGAATCGGCTGAGATAGGCTCCAGCCTATCACAGGAATAATCAGCAATAATAACTCTGATCAGTGTATTCAACAGACAGGGCATCTGTTAGAAGCTGTCAATACGTCATCATGCTCATCTTCTTTTCAACTTGCATCCCACAGGCTAACTAAATAATTGTAGCCCCTGTCAACTCCCCAAAGCAAGCAGGTATGTGAACTGGCTGTGTGTGTGTGTGTGTGTGTGTGTGTGTGTGTGTGTGTGTGTGTGTGTGTGTGTGTGTGTGTGTATGGCACCCTGCAATGGATTGTATATACTTGCCTCATGCCCAGTGATGTTTGGATCTACTGTGATTCTGACCAGGACAGACAGGCTGTTACCAAATTAATTTATGTTATGATAAAATCTGTACTAATTTGCTGTTGGTGTACAGCAGTTTTGTGATTAATTACTATTAGTCATTATTATTATAGGTTTGGGGGTTTCACGGTGGTGTAGTGGTTAGCACTTCCATCTCACAGCAAGAAGGTCCTGGGTTCTCTCCATGCTTGCACGGGTTTCCTCCAGGTACCCAGTCTAAAGACATGCACATTCTGGTTAGCTGGATATTTTAGATTGCCCCTAGGTGTGGATGTGAGTGTGAGTAGTTCTGTGTGTGTTGACTCTGCGATGGTTTGTTGAGCTGTTCAGGGTGTGCCCTGCCCTGCGTTTGTGGAAAGATCAAAGGAGGAACATCAACTGATAAAAAGGTTTCAAGGGACAAAACTGGTTGAGAGAAGCAGGCTGTTTATATGGCCTAAATGCAAGAGCTGTTAGCAGTAATTTAGTTAAGTGCCGAGCTTCAATACAACCTTAAAGACAAACCCTAATGTATTTTCCATGGCTGCATCTCATTATCGAAGCTTGAGGCTCAACTTTTGGCACACAGACACAGAAGACACTAAAATATATCTATCCTTGTTTGAACCACAAACTAAGCATATGGGAAAGTGGGTGTGAGTCTTTGCACATGGTGATTTTGTTGGTTAGTTCACTGTTGTGTGTTGTTGGATATTCTTGCCCCTAGGAGTGAATGTGAGTGTTTTTCTGTGTCGCCCTGCCATGGACAGGCAAGCTATTCAGAGTGTACTACACCCTCAACTGGAGTCAGCTGGGATGCGCTCCAGCCTCCCCGTGACCCTAATAAAGGATAAAGCAGTTCGGAAAACAAAAAATATATATTATATGGGCGGTGGCATGGTGGTTACGTCCACCTCACAGCAAGAAGGCCTGGGTTCAATTCCCAGCTCGGGCATTTCTGAGTGGAGTTTGCATGTTCTCCCCGTGCTTGCGTGGGTTTCCTCCAGGTACTCCGGTTTCCTCCCACAGTACAAAATCATGCACAGGCTATTTGGCTGTTTCAAATCACCTCTAGGAGGAAGTGTGAGTGTGAATGGGTGTGTGAGTGTTGGCCCTGCGATAACCTGGCGAGCTGTCCAGGGTGTACCCTGACCTCGGCCAGAGTCGGCTGAGATGGGAGCCAGCCTACATATTAAAACTCATCTACTTTTGGAAAAATAACATTACTGCACCATTTAATTAAATTTCTCCAATTAAAAGATCAACCAAAATGAGAGTATTCAAGGCATCAGTGGAATCCATTTTGCTCTATGGCTCCGACTCCTGGGCACTAACAACGTCGTTCTTAAAAAGAATGTATGGGGCATACACACCAGAATGTTGTGGAAGGTGCAAAACATCTCCTGGAGAGCTCTCCCTTCCAACAAGTCACTGTATGGCACGCACCCACGCATATCATCGATCATTAGACAGCACAGACTAGCCCTGTGATGAGGCACGATGAAACAGCTAGTCGTGTACTGTTATGGAAACCTGATGCTATCAGAGAGGCTGGCAGGCCAAACACAACATTTAGGAAGGTGCTAGAGGAAGACGCTGGATTGGGTGGGAGAGAACTTTTGACAGCAATGCTGGACAAAGGGAGCTGGAGGAAGAATTTCATTCATGTCACTGATTGAATCGGATGCGGTTAAGCTAAACTATGCACCATTTATGGCTGTGTTATTAGTTTAATAAGGAAAATGGCAAAATATGGTATTTGTTTAAATTCTTAGCATCATTCATAATCCACAGTCTCACTAACATCTCTTCTCTTAACTAATTTTTGGTCCTAAAAATCGGTGGTGAAATAATTGCAGATCAGTGATTTCTGTTCTAAATCTCTCTTCCATTTTAAGTAGTCAGGGTAGGTCTTTTACGGCCCTAATGAAAATATAAAAACTGGTTATCTGTGATTTCTGATTAAATTACTGACAAAAGTTTGGCAAAGAGGCTAATATATGGCTAATATTCAATCTCTTCTTTGCAGAAAATTAATGTCATATAGTTGAAGATCTTGGATAATGAGCAATAAGCCTAATATGCATCACATGATACGATGTGATCGGTTGATTAAGCTTACATTTTGCACCAAACAAGTATATTTTTTATATGAGCGTATGCAGTGTAATAACACTCTTCATCTCCGAGCACATCACATCATCGGTCCACTCTTAAGCCTTGTGCCTGTTTTCATTATCACCAGCCCCAGTCTTAATGACAAAGATAGTTTTGGAAAACAAAGTCTCTTGTGCTGAGGGATACATTTACGGATTCACACTAATTCCAGATATATCCTTTGATCCTCAGTGCTAAGCTTCCAGCTCTTGAGAGTGAAGCAAATACCTAGTAAGTCCAAAAATTGGAGACAATTAGCTTATGCACTTAATGGAGTTAGTCGATTCATCTAAAGCCGGTAATGTAAGTGAATTTAAAAAGTACTACAAATATTTTGTCCTGGTAAAATCTAGTAAATTAACAGTTTTTCAGCAGTCTGTTGAAGGATTTTCATCATCATTTGCTCTGCTGGATTTACTGTATATGGAGATTTATGTTACTTTTATTGCAGTTCTGTTGCCCTATTTCAAAATATTTGTACTTTTATTGTTATAAACCACTAACATTTTAGCCGAATTGTACCTATTATGCTTTACTGTTAGTGTATGAAGAGTTGGTTTGCAAAAACAGATAAGTCCAATTGTTTTAATAATGAGAAAAAAAAAACTTTTTTGAAAGCTACTGGAAAAATTATTTTTAAATTTTTTTGTAAAGCTACTTAAAATAGTTTTTCACATAATCAAATTGGACTTATCAGTTTTTGCAAACCAAATCTTCGTATGTTGTGCATTGTTTTTTTGTTTTCTAATATATTTTATGGAGCTCTCTACAGTGGTGTAGTGGTTAGCACATCCGCTTCACTGCAAGAAGGTCCTGGGTTCAAGTCTGAGGCTCAGCCTTTCTGCTACCCTAGTAGAATTAAGCAGTTCGGCAAATAAAGAATGAATAAATGTTCTTCCTGACCCTATGGAGGAGTTGAAAGCCCTTTAAGCATTCTAGATTTGTGCTAGATTTATTACATCTATTTATTTTTTTAACAGAGACTCTTTGCATCCTAGATGCAGTAAATAAATGAAATAATCTGAATTAATAATAATGGACAATTGACTGGCAGGGCTAAGCCCCTCTGTTGTTTTAAAGTAAAAGGGAAAAAATTAAAAATTAAAGAGATTGTATAAGGGAGGATTATTTGTGATTTTTTTTTTTTAATCAAGTGTAACAGCAGCCAACAGCCACAGTCAGGTCAAGTGATTTCTCAGTGACACACCCCTAACTATTTATGAGGTCCAAGTGGACTAAAATATTCTCAGTGCATGTGACCGGAGTCCTACGCACAGCTAGGCAGACAGACTTCGGATGTATTTCTAAAGCTAGCAAACTTGTTGACAGCTGTGAGTACTAAACATACCCATGTTTGTTGTTAATGGTATATTAGGACTGTTAAATGGTTTCTTATTCATTCATTTGCTAAACCACTTGATCCTAGTAGGGTCGCAGGGAGGCTAGAACCTATCTCACCTGACTCTGAGCAAAGGTGGGGTACACTGTGTACAGCTCACCGGATTATTGCAGGGCCAACGTGCATACACCTTAAGGTCAATTTGGAACAGCCAGTTTGCCTAATATGCATGTCTTTGAACTGTAGGAGGAAACTGGAGTACCCAGAGAAAACCCACACAAGCACAGTAAGAACATGCAAACTGCACACAGAAACGGCTGAGCCATTGATGTGCTAACCACTACGGCACTGTATGTGAATGATTATAAATGTATTATGTGTATGAGACATGACATGACAATGACGCGCTACATTACCCAACCTCCTCCCCTTACCTACACTCTTTCTCTCGTGGACTTCTTTTCCAGTTGTAATCAGATTCATGTGTTTTTGAGGTCTAACAGTGGGGGAGCGCTAAAAAGAAAAGGTGGCTTTTTTTCAGTTGTATACTTTCAAATTCTAGCATACTCTTTCTGATCTCAACAAAATCGTCTGCCCTGACTTTAATACATACCTCTATTAAACTGTTGCCATTTCTCATTATGTCCAAAAGGGGGCAGTGTGTGCTGGGAGTTTGGTAAGAAAGATCTGAATATGTGCGATCAGAAGAATTTCTTCATATACACCAAACATTTACTACCATATGTGTGCACAGTGGGGAATCAAATGGCCAGCCAACAGGGGCTGTTTACACAGCATGTGGGATGACTTCTGAAGGCTTATGCATTATGGCCAGTAATATATCTACACCTTCAGTACACAGGACATGTTTATAAATATTATTGACATGCCATGTCTCTGTGTTTAGGTTGATGTGACTTTGAGAGGGTTTGGCTCATCAGGAATCACAGCGCTTAATCGATTTCAGATAAACTAAGTCTTTATTTAGGGCAGCACGGTGGCATAGTGGTTAGCACATCTGCCTCACAGCAAGAAGGTCCTAGGTCCGATTCCCAGGCTTGGGCGTTTCTGTGTGAAGTTTGCATGTTCTCACTGTGCATTTCCTCTGGGTACTCTGGTTTCTTCCCACAGTTCAAAGACATGCACATTAGGCTAACTGGATGTTCCAAATTGCCCCTAGGTGTGGGTGTGAATGGTTGTGCATGTATTGGCCCTGTGATAGTCTGGTGACTTGTTGAGGGTGTACCCCAGTTTCGGCTGAGATAGGCACCAGCCTTCCGCAACGCTAATAGGATTAAGTGGTTCAGCAAATTAGTGAGTGAGCCTTTACTTACCCTAGTTCAACACACATGGTTTTAGAGCCTTTGGTAGAAATGGTAATGTTCAGCTTGGAATAGAATGATGAAGCACTGTCAAAGACTGCCATTATATATTTTTTTCTTGTGTGGAAATGTCAGATTGTGTTTTATGCTGCTGCTTTTCATATGCTCTGTCATGTCTCTAGTCCGAGAATCAGGTAGTCATTACACAAATGCACATTTCTACAGTAATTCCCTGTAGTACCATGACAACCCACTTTAGTGACTCTGTCCTTTGTTCCTGTTTCGTGTCAAAATGAGTGGATATCTTACACCTGCCATTCCAAATGGCCCTTGATGGACTTTTCAAGTGGAAACTTAAAGGATGTTGATTTTGGCTGGCCGCACAGCCAATCTTTGATAAACTGTCATACGAGTATATGAATATATAAGCAAAGATGCACACACACACACACACACACACACACACAGTGGTTTTCATAATTTCAGGTAACGATACATAGACTTACATTAGTTTTCCGGAGACTAACTCCAAACCAAACCATATCCACTATGTGGCTAACTCCAATCCTTAGCTAACCTAACCTAAACCAAAATTACCCTGAGCCTAAAACATGTTTTCACTTTAAAATGTAATTATTTGCAATAAGGGGTCTTGCTTTTTGCCCCCATGAGTAAAAGTCCTCATGATGTCACTGTATAAATGGATTGGTGGCTTCGTGGTTAGCATGGCTGCCTCACAGCAAGAAGGTCCTGGGTTCAAGTCACAGGATTGGTGAGGGTGTTTCTATGTGGAGTTTGCATATTTTCCCTGTGCTTGCCTGGGTTTCCTCCAGGTACTCTGGTTTCCTCCCACAGTCCAAAGACATGCACATTAGGCTAATTTCATTCATTCATTTTCTAAGCCGCTTAATTATATTTAGGGTCACGGGGAGGCTGTCGCCCATCTCAGCTGACTCTGGGTGAAAGTGGGGTATGACATATGTATTTTGGGGCTGAAATTATACAGTGAGTGTCGACAGGTAGGAACCCCACTGCAACTTTTCATTAAGCTTTTATGTTTATTTTGCAGGAATTTTTCATGTTGCTGTAAGCACGTACACAACATATGTTTATCTTTAGTGAACAACAAAGTGGAGTGCTATACTTGACTTTTGACTTGGAACTTTGAATCAACTGTGAAACAGAACTAGGGTAAATGTCAGTGAAAAGTAAACATCTGTAAATATACACCACTATTTAAAACGAACACCAGCAGAAAGCCGGGGGGTGGTCCGAAAATGAATTGGAGAATTATTAAAAGAGGGGAAGAATTTTTAATAGTTCACCCCTCTCCAGATGTATCAATTCATCTTAAAAAATTTTATTTTTATTTTTTATTTTTTTTAAAGCTTTAAATTTTATTTGGTCACCTTTAAGTTTTAATCATTAACTTATAAGCAGAGACAGGTCTTAAAAGGAACTTGATTTTTAACACCATTAGATACGCATATCAAAATTAGTCGACATGCATCATTTGGGATTAAAATATAAAATAACTGGGAGTCCATAAAAGGTCATTGTCTGAAGGAGGAATGGCAATCGATCTCTTTCCTGTTACTAGTCAATCATGGTTGTTTGTGAGCTTGTGCATACAAGGGGTGGATAGCTTTCCTCTGAGTGTGTTACGCTACCTCTGGAAGAACTCAAATGGCTTGCATAGAGCTCTGACCGCAACCCCACTGAACACCTTTGGGATTAACTGGAATTCTGATTGCACCCCAGACCCCCTCAATCAGAGTCTGACCTCACTATTCAACATTGAATGAACACAAATCCCCACAGCCAAGCTCCAAAATCAGCTGGAAAGCTTTCCCAGGAGAATAATGACAGCAAAAACTGAAATGACTGGATCTTCTTTAAACAGGTACTACCAGAAGTGATCAACCCTTTATTAAATGAAATTAATTATTCCCTTAGCACTGGTTATGTACCTAAATCCTTTAAACTAGCAGTTATCAAACCTCTCATTAACAAACCTGACCTCAACAAACCAGTTGTGTGGCACTAACTGGCATATATAATGTCAGTTGAATTTAAAAACTTACCTTTTTTTAGTCTTTGGACACACACATACTCTGTCCAACTTGAAGACGAAGTTGAACTTCTAATTATCTCATTAGATCCCGGCGTTAAACCTACTGGAAAGTTCCTGTCTATGTAAATGTAATGACTATCATAATATTACTTTACTTTATTACAATTTCCATAAGCTCTCAAATGTCTAGCAATAATAACATGAACAATATATAGCTCCCGTGAAAGGTAATAACTTACTAAGACCAAATGGACTGCAGACAGGTAAACACACAAACAATTTTCTGCAGAACAAAAATCAGAGCATCACAGTACCTCCTGCATTGCTCCATTTGGATCAGAGGAGATGATTTACTTTAAAAATAATGAATATGTACACTGACCAGCCATAAATTTAAACTACTGGGAGTTAACATGAATAATTAGTAATTATTCAAGTTAATGGTCTCTGTAATGGGGTGGGGTATATATGGGGTATATAAGGCAGGAAATGAACAATAATTTTTTTAAAATTGATTTGCTGGAAGCAGGAAAAATGGGCAAGTGTATGGGTCTGAGTGACTTTGACAATGGAAAAAAATTGTCATGGATGGAGGACTGGGCCAGAGTATCTCCAAAACCACAGGTCTTGTGGGCTGTTCCTGGTATGCAGTGGGTGAAACCTACCGAAAAAGTTTACAAAGAAAGAAAAATGATGAGCATGGGGAGTAAAGGCAAGCCTATGTGTTTTGATTCCACAAAGAAGCACAAATTACTAAACACACTGCATTGCAGATTGCTGTATCATAGCTGCAGAATAGTCAATGCACATTCTTGACCCTGGTCCATCACTAAAAGTGCATACAATGGGCACGTGAGCATCAAAACCTGACCGTAGAGCAATAGAAGGTGAACTGGTCTGATGAATCACATTTTGTTTTACATTATAAAGCGGAAGAAGATGAATGAATGAATGAATGAATGAATTATATGGACAGCTGGTGACACTTTCTTGGGGAAGAGATGGCATCAGGATGGTCAATGTAAAGAAAGTAAGCAACAAGAAGCAGTGGGAGGTTCTGGGAAATGTTCTGCTGGAAAACTAAAATTCATGTGGATGTTACCTTGGTACGTACTATCTACTAAAACATTGTTGCAGACCAATTACACTCTTTTATGATAATGGTGTTTCATAATGGCAGCAGCCTCTTTGTGCAGGATAATAAACCTTGGTATATTGCAAAAAAAAAAAACCTATTCAGGGATGGTTTGATAAAAATTGGCCTCCAAATTCCCCATCTGTGGGATGTGCTGGTCAAACAAGTCCAAACTATGGAGATCCCACCTTGCAAATTAGGAATTAAAGGATGTGCTGCAAACTGCTTGGTGCCAGATAAAACAGCCCACCCTCAGAGATCTTGTGGATTTCATGGCTTGATGGGTTAGAGCTGTTTTGGTGACATAAGTTGGACCTACACAATAATCGGCAGGTAGTTTTCATCTTATGGCTGATCAGTGTATGTTGTGCATGCTTTTCATCAAAATTGAATAGCAACAACAACAAAAACGTTTTTATAAGTAGCAGTTGAGATGTACATTTTATTAGAAGAAGTACGTTTGTAAGAAACATTCGGCGGTGATTTCATCTTAAATGGCTGTTAAAGTGTCGTCTACATAGTGTTTATAGTAAGACGGAAATTGACTTAGATGATGAAGATGATCTTCTATTGCACACATAAAAGCGCTGGCCATCAGAGGACCCAATGGCATCACCTCGGTTTCATCACTGATTTAAGATGAACATTTTAAGATCCTCAAGTGATGCAGAATTAAGTTTGATTGTCTTGTATTTGAAATGTTACACACTGCGCACTTGCATCCAGATCTAAATGTCCAGAGTGACTCTATAAGAGCTAAAATGTATTATTCTCTTGAACTTACGATTTTGTACAGTAAGTAACTCCAAAATGTTGTTAATCTTTTTTTACCATATGGTTTCTAATAAAATAAAGAAAAACATTCTCCATCAATAATAAAATAGAAGCTTATCAGATCATCATGCAGGCCTAATGCAACCTAAATTAGTCTAGTTTGATTTACAGTAGCACTAATTGATCAACTGGATGTCCAATTAACTTTTTGATGTCTCTGGAATGTTAAAATATTATTAGGTGGTTATTGCTGTCAACCTAATGGAGAAGGATGCTGTTCTGCATAACTGTTATTCAGTTTTACTCAAAACAGTGAAAGCTTGAGAGAACTCCATTTTGAACTTGAATACAGTAGGTTGCGAAGCTGTCAAGTTCAGGAGATCAAAAAAAGTTATTTGCTGCAAATTGTTACGTGTCATAATTTTGGGGTACTCTTGTTCCTGCAGCGCTGGATTTTATTTTTCTTTTCAGGACATAATATAGTGGTTAAAATTACATCCGGTCTAAAACATGAGGATTTGTGGTTTAAATATAAGTCTTTAGCTCAGGTGAGTCTGTCCTCAGATTCTTGTCCGTGTAATCTGTTGTAAGTTGTTCACTTCAAGCTGTGATGTTTGGTGTGTTCTGAGAAGGCAGCTCAGGCCAGTCTGGTCATTCTTTCTAATCTCTCTACCAACAAGGTGTACCAGCCAGTCGACCATTCACAGGATGTTTTTGTTTTGTTTAAATTCTAGGGACTGTTGTGTGGGAAATTCCCAGGATGAATCCCAGCAGTTTCTCACTCACTTACTCACTCATTTGCCAAACCACTTGATCCTATTATATCTCAGCTGATTCTGGGCAAAGGCACGGTATACCCTGCCCTGCACTGCTCACCAGACCATCGAAGGGCCAACACACACACACACACAACCATTCACACTCACATTCATATCTATGGGCAATTTGGAACAGCTAATTAGCCAAATGCATGTCTTTGAACTGTGGGAGGAAACCTGAGTACCTGAAGGAAACCCATGCAAGCATAGAAAGAACATGCAAACTCTACACAGGTATGCGGAGCCTAGGACACAAACCCAGGATCTTCTTGTTGTGATGTGGACGTGCTAACCACTACGCCACCATGCTGCCCCTAGCGGTTTCTAAAATACTCCAACCAGCCCATCTCTTAATATCCATGATTACAGTCAAAGTGTTTTTTTCAATTCTGATGTTTGATATGAGTATTACCCGAAGATCTTGATGTGTCTGTGCATTGCAATGCTGCCATAGGATTGGCTGGTGAGATTTAGAATTGCATGGAAATGCAGCTATACAGGTGTTCCTAATAAAGTGGAGGATGAGTTTATGAGATAAGTATGCCATTTTTCAGAATTTATTTAGTGACATATTGCATTTGTTTATTGAAAGTCATTAAACAGGCTTCCTGTACATTTGCCATTATTAGTCTGAAGCAGGCTTGGTGTAGGTGTGGGA
>JBCNYH010000007.1:8048236-8067271 GCA_039654325.1 Tandanus tandanus
TATATAGCTCTTATTATAAAGCAGATCTTCTTGAAATAAGAGCATCATTAAAAAAAGTATTTCAGAAGGAAATCTTTGCACTACACAGGAATGGACGATCACACTAGAACAAGTAATTTTTCATTATTTCATGTAATGGATTAGTTTGTGAGATTATAATACTTATGCCACAAAATAGAAGTCCTGTATATTGTTTAGCAGGAGATGCAGTTACCCCACAGTAGCTCTGTATTTGTGTGTTAAATGTTTTTAGACAGCAAATGTCAAGGTTCACTAAACCACAGGGGAATATTTCAGAATTAATGATTTAACTTTTTACTTGGCAAAAAAAGTCGAGGTAGTAAATCCAGTAAATGTGCGTCAGCAATGTAGGGAGCTCACTGAGATCATGGAACACTGGCACTGCAACTGAATCATTTCACTTGAAAGTATTTAGAAAGTATTGTTCTTTTTGACAAACACATCATGTCTCACAACATCCAGTCTTCACTGTTCACCGTCATTCTCCAGAATCTGCCTTTTGTTTATATTTAGCTTTTGTTTTTATTATTTTTTATTTAATTTATTTTATTATTAGTAGACCTTGGGATCAGTAATCCAGCACCTTTTTTAAATCTTTTTTTATTTTATTTTTTTAATCCAACACCTTTTAAAGACACTGATGATTTTAAGAACACACATGTTGTTAAAAAACGAGGATTTTTGAAAAGTACATAAACACTAATTAACTCTCATTACTTTGTAAATGAAAATATCACTCACTCATTTGCTGAACTACTGAATCATATCAGGGCCGCGGGGGGCTGGAGCCCATCTCAGGCAACACTGGGCAAAGGCGGGGTACACCCTGAACTACTCGCCAGAACATCATAGGGCCAACACACACAGCCATCCACACTTATATTTACACCTAGGGGCAATTTGGAACAGCCAGTTAACCTAATGTGCATGTCTTTGAACTGGGGGAGGAAATCAGAGTACTCGGAGTAAACCCACGCAAGCACAGGGAGAACATCCAATCTCCACACAGAAATATCCCTAATCCCGGAACTCAAACCCAGGACCTTTTTGCTGTGAGGCGGACATGCTAGCCAACACGCCATAGTGCCACCCTAAATGAAAATATAAATGGTATTAGTTGTATTTGGGATGTATTGTCCTCTGCATGGATAATTTATTTTACTTTATAAGACATCTTGGAATAAGTTGGTCCCAGTCTAGGAATAGCTTTAATAATCTCAGATTTGTTGTATTGTAATCTTCTAATAGGAAATGATAGGTCAACTATATTTAAGATTAAGTATTTTAACTTACTGAGAGCTTATTCTTTGCAGTGTACACATGAGTCGATTCATGAATAATATACAAGTGGGATCAGGATCATATACAAAGCCCCAGCAGCTTGAGGTATAGGAATAATGTCATATTACACACTTTATTCAAATCATGTACATACACTCTCCAGCACTTTTATATTTTGTTGGATCGCCTTTAGCCTTGATTAGATAAGATAATTGTCATGGTGTTGTTTTACCAAACTTAAGCAACATCACGAAATTTATTTTCATCCAGAATTGGGTTAATTTTTTCTTAAATTAGTAATGGGAAAAAAATCAAACCACTCTATAAAGTCCTCTCCAGCACATTCCAAAGACTTTTAGCAAGGTTAAAGTCAGGACTCTGTGGTGCCAGTTCATTTGTGAAAATGATTCCTCATGTTCCCTCAACCACTCCTTCACTGATCCCCAATTTTATATCTGTGCTAGTGATAGGATAACCTGATCCTAAACAGAAATAGGTGTTAACAGATATAGGTGTCATTAAACCCTTAAGCGATCAACAGGAAAAGAAAAATAAAGTCATGCAATTCCTTTTTTTTTTTTTTTTGCCAAAGGTTGATTAGAAGGCAGTGAATAAAGAGACGTTTCAGCTCTGACTCATGTTTGGGAATATAAGGAGGTCTTTAGGGATTAAAAAAATGAGATGCTACACCAAGCTCTTTGGGGAGCCTGGTGGTTGAAGGTGCTAGACAGGCCAATTCAGACTTGTTTACCCAAAACTGCTGTAGCTGCAGTTAAAATACTCAGTTCAGCAAGAATTTAGCGAACTGAAATGTGTCCCAGAAATGGCCGCAGACTTTGAGTCTGATGAGCGGGAATGCTCTCTGAATATAAGTCATCTGTTGAAGTGTTAAGCCACATTTGTTCCTCTGAGCCAGGTTCAAGGTAACTTAAGCCGCATTCACACAGGAAGTGACAAGCAACATCGCCTGGCAAGTGAGGCGAATCACTTCACTTCTCAACTCTCGTTGCCTAGGTAACTCCCTCGCATGTTACCAGCTTCAAAATCTGAGTGAAACTGTGAGCAGCACCGCGCTTCCCTACAGCAGGTCTATGAGAACTTTTATTATCATTATCTTATATTGTTTGAGTTTATTTTAACTCATTTTATCACCATATATAGATTATAACATTATTATTATACAGTGAGTATAGAACTGAGACTCTTGTGCATCATGAACTGGGAACAGTTTGTTCTCCTCGCCATCTCCGCACTTTATTTGAGAAAGAACACCACGACGTCCAACATTTCATTTCATGTAGCTCTAAATAAACTCATATAAATATAAACTCACAGGAAATGCTGACCGTTTCAGAAACGTGCACCCAGGCAACACGTATCAGGTTATTATCCTTGTAAAATTTCTGTGTGTCATCATAAAGTACAGGATATTTACTCACGGCTATAATAAGCTGCTCTTTCATGTTGATGTGAGTGCGACATTTAAACTCGTGTTTATGGTTTCCATACGGAAACATTATGTGGAACTCTGTGTATGGAAGCATCTGTCAATCAACATTATCTTTAAGCCGCATGAAAGTTCAGCTCAGTTGAACTCCGCACCCGCCCACTTTGTGTTGAAAATTTCGCTTCTTGTCGCCTCTCGTCATGCGTATCACACGTGATCGTTGATTTTGCATGGTCGCTTGCTGCGTGTCGCTTCCTGTGTGAACGAGGCTTAAACAATGAATCTGACAAAAAGGCTTGTTGATAATACAGAGCAAAAGCTTTGTACAGTGGAACACAGCTAACCCCAAGAACTACACATTATTGTAGGAATAAAATCACTTGACCGCACTAGAATGTTTTGGGTTGCTAGTTTTTGGATATCATGAGATAAGAAAGATGGGGAATGAATTGCAAAGAGAAGAAAAACTTCCTGTAAAGAGATTACCAGAGAAAACTCAACTTCAGCCTCAGTGTGTTGTTAATCCAACATGGTAGCCTCACCTAGCACATAGCAATGCTTAGCTACAGGCACCTCCAGCTATGGAAGGCAAGGAAAAAAATGAAAAGTGTTGAGTGTAGTAGTCAACAGTGGCAGCAGTAACCACATAGACACAAGCCCTCTAGTCAAGAAACTGTGGGACTGAGAATGTCAGAAGCTGGTTCACTTTGCAGTCTCAGTGAGAGAGCACAGTATGGTCAGGAAGTGCCCCTCACACAGGTCAGTGGCCCGTATTCCCAGACCATCATGTATGACAGGTATTGACAAAACCCCAGAATTCTTCATTAAATATACAATCAGAAGTGAGCAAAAGAACAGAACTTAACTAGAAGGGTACTCATAGAACAAAGGTACCTTAAGAAGGCACATACGGATAACGGTGACAAGTGCATTGTTTAACCACCAAAAAAACTGGCTCAGACTGCAGGTTTCATTATTACTTGGCATATAATGAAAAGTCTTTCCCTAGTGGGTGTCTTATGAACATCTCAAACATAATCGCCCCATTTTACAAAATAAGGATTTTCTCTCATTTTATTTTCTCACTGTGATGTTGAGGTTTGACCTTGACGTTCCAAAAGCAAATCATTTCCAGGACTCATGTGGAGTACCATATTGACCATGTCTGGCTGTTATCTGTTCAGTAGTCTTGACACAAACAGATGAAGGACAGTGCAGGAGTGATACATAGATAAGGCCAGCAAGCTAATTAGGTGTAACACTACTAGCACATTAGTAGTAGTATTTATGTAACAGGGTGTGACAAGAGATAATGAGACTCATAAACACAGATAAGCATACAGAGACATATCAAAAGGAAATAGTCACCCTCATTACAGAGTTTTATTCACCCTAATATGATCAACAGCATCCCACTCAGAGCCCTCTGACAGGTGTCTTCGAACTGTCAAGAGCACTGTTGAAAATAATCCCCATGGTAAGGCAACTGATGCTGCAGAGAAACATCAAGTGAATTGGAATACTGCAGTGAGGTATCTTCATCAACTTGGCTACTATGTACTATATGTATATCTATGTATAAATCTTTTAAAAAGTAATGTTTTCTTTTTACTTTTGATGTATCTCTGTTTTATCTGTGTGATTGGTGGCACTGACATACTGTACAATGTGGTGTGGGGAATCTTTCCTACTAAGTAGGAGAAATTTGGATCCATTACAAAGATCCATTGAAGGTTAGTGAATGTATTGAGAGGGCCTGTCTTTAAACCAGCAGAAACAATATTGATCTGAAGATCAAACTTCTCCTGCACTTCAGAAGCATTAGGAGAAGGGACTGGAATTGGGTTCTTGAAGTGCCAGAGCATACTAGTTGCTGCTCTATTGCTTCACAGTGTGGCTGTTCATTGTATTTGGCCGATTGTTTTGCTTCATTGGCTATACTTCTCTGTTGTGGTGTTATGATTTTGTTCTATTTGGCCATGGTCTTGTTCATGCTTGCATCTAATTAGGTTATTCTCATGACTGATTATATTTGAACATATTATACCTTCAGTGTTGTTATTCTCCAGTACTAGCTTATGGATTAAAGTGGGGGGGAAAGTTTCTTGTTCTTTTCTCTTGTTGGCTCAGTGTAGCATTACCATCTCCATGGACATGAGCTTGGGTTTGTTACCAATCACAGAAGTAAGTTCCTTCTTTTATAGTGTTTACAACTCCTCTTTTCAAATTATGGTGAGGTAGCATTTTTGAAGGACTCAAAGGCTTTGTGTCCAAATTAAGGGATGGGTTTGGGAGCTTGGTTAAGGGCTATAATAAGGCGACAGTCAGAATCCTGTTCATCAATCAGTTGCTAGTTTTTGGATATCATTGGATATCATGAGATATCATGAGATAAGAAAGATGGGGAATGAATTGCAAAGAGAAGAAAAACTTCCTGTGAAGAGATTACCAGAGAAAACGTAACTTCAGCCTCAGTGTGTATTGTTAATCCAACATGGTAGCCTCACCTAGCACATAGCAATGCTTAGCTACAGGCACTCCAGTCAGCTATATGGAAGGCAAGGAAAAAAAAGTGAAAAGTGAAAAGTGTTGAGTGTAGTAGTCAACAGTGGCAGCAGTAACCACATAGACACAAGCCCTCTAGTCAAGAGACTGTGTGACTGAGCACTGAGAATGTCAGAAGCTGGTTCACTTTGCAGTCTCAGTGAGAGAGCGCAGTATGGTCAGGAAGTGCCCCTCACACAGGTCAGTGGTCCGTATTCCCAGACCAGCATGTATGACAGGCATTGACAAAACCCCAGAATTCTTCTTTAATAAGGCCACAGTCAGAATCCTGTTCATCAATCATGCTGTGATTATCTCATGATGACCGTTTGCATGCTCTTGGAATGGTGGAAGCCGGATAAGTTTTTCTGAAGTTGGATGCCGCTTGAACTGTTCACATCACACAATTAGCAGCTTGGTAGCAGCTGATTTTAACCTGACTGAACATTTGTGGGACCAGCTTGGAAGACGGGTGAGGAACAGAGTGCCTCAGCCTGGAAATCAGCAGCAGCTAGTCCAGGCACTGCAGGAGGAACGGCAGGCTTTACCCCAAGACAGGATATGTTGCCTTGTTCGCAGCATGTGTAGAAGGCTGACAGCTTGTATTGCTGCGCATGGAGGGAATATGCATTATTAGCAATGTGAACTTTACCAAGACAGTGGACCTTATCTCTTGGTGTTTTCCCTTTGTTGCTTGCAACATTCGTGTTTGCTTTCTGTACATTAGTACTGGTGTTAGAATGTGTTACCATAATGTATAGTATTTATTCTCTAAAATATCTCCAGAATTAAATTTTGAGCCAGAAATTTTTCATTGCCTGTCAGTAGGCTTGTCTTCTTTTATTTTATAGAAAGATGGAAATTGGGGAACCATAAATCTGTTAGGACGACACGGTGGTGTACTGGTCAGCACATCCGTCGTTATCACAGCCAACACCTGGGCAAAGGTGCACAGCTTGCCAATCCACTTCAGGGCAACCACAACCATTCACATGCAGGTGCAATTTGAAACCACCAGTTAGCCTCTAATGTTCTTGTTGTTGGATTGTGGGAGGAAACCAGAAACCAGCACAAACATGGGAAGAACATACAAATTCCTTACAGAAACACCTTTGTCGAGCCTGGGATTCAAACCCAGGACCTTCTTGTTGTGAGGCAGACGTGCCAACCACTACTCCACCCTTATTAGTTAGATGTTTTTATTTCATTTATGTTGACGAATCTTGATGATTGATTTCAAATAAAGTAAACCAAAGGCAATTAGTGTAGACAAGAGACCAATGTTGTCAGAAACATGTATTTGATATCATATACCTTGAAATTCTTGATTCAAAAGGAAAATAGATTAGATAGCTATATTTCAGATAGCAATGTGCATGCAAGCTTGAGTCTGCTTTGCTCGCTTATTTTGTACGGAAATAACTGTATTAATCAGACTCATTTTTCGCTCAGTATGATCCCTGTCTACTCTTCACAATTTATATGGAAGTTAAGTTGTTTTTCTACATTCTATCCACCTTGCTCAAAAGACAACGCAGGAATTATAATATTGCTGTTACAAATCTGAGGATTATGCTAGCTGTTCATCAAGTTTTATGTATGAACTTACTGAACCTGATAAAAGTTCTACTTGAAACCCATTCACAGTAGTGTAGCCATGTAGATTCACCTGTGTGTCTACTTTCACAGGTTTTGATTTGCTACTAGATGTCCGCGCATGGCTTTATAGGTGTAATGTTGAATGAACTGTCAAAATTAATGCATGCATAAAGCTCAGCTGTTAAACTGTAAAAACTGTTGAAACAAATCAACAACAGAACCAATCACATAATTTCAAGGTTGTGCAGAGACCTTTCGTTCTTAGAGCAGATGTGCAAATTTACATTACATTTTTAAATGACATTAATCAAATGTAATCATAATTCCTTGAAAATGTCAAATTTTGGAGTCAGAGTCTACAAACTGGAGGTAAGTGTCCCCTTCTCCCAATACCAATGTCCAGCACGACACCAAGGCTGTCAAGCACTTCATTAACAAGTGTATGTACACCTTCTTATTTATAGTACAATCATGCCAAAAGTAATTTTTATCTGCCTTTTATTTACTTAATATTTTAGATTGAAAGACAGCTTATGTTGAATATTTTTTGGCTGGGCAGTGTATTTGCTGCAGTTTTTTCTTTCTTTTTTCCATTTCTGAAAATCTGCTAGAGAGAAATAGTACCATTTTAAGTTTTAGGTTAAATAAAGGTCATAAAAAAAAATAATATAAAGAAACTGTTAGCCTTTACATTTACAATATATAAATGTCACACTTCATATGTTTTCATATGTACTGCAGTTGTACTAGTGTATATCATACCATTTTTACATACCATATTATAAATGAATTCCATCATCCCCAAAAGAAACAATTTATCTGTCTAGTGCATTGTTTCTCATGCCAGATGTAGAACAGATTAATACTTGGATATCCATCCAGAATTTCAGGATGGAGATTTCTGGTCTTAGGCAATGCATTCACTGAAATGATGTGTTTGTTATGGTCGCTTTTATCTACTAATTTATGCAAAGCTAGTGAATAAGAAATTCTACAAAATGCATTTCCATAATAAAGCAGAATATTGCATATATTATGTTAGGCCCAGAGACAACCATCTACAGTAGTAGAGAATGTGTAAATAATATGTGAACCGCAGTGAATTTGTTTGCATTTTCCAGTGTGTGTAAATCAATGAGCATTTTCCAGATGGCTTAGAAATAAGAATATGAGCATGGGCTTCTCTCTGTAAAATTATATATGGTTTTTTTCTAATTGTACATTAAAGACACACTGACAAAGACACAATGAAATTTCAAATTTCAAATTTCAAAGACACAATGAAATGTTATAACTCAATGCTTTTTGAAAGCACTGTTCCTGCAGGCACTGTAAAGAGACACAGTAATGTGAAAAAAAAAGATGTTTTAGCAATATGGTGTTGATTTCATTGCACTTCTCATGGCTAATGCAATCAAATTTTTAAAATTACCAAACCAAAGATCAAATTTATCGAAACCTATGCAGTATAGTTATTACTCTGTGCATAAGGTACAAACCAGAAACTTGTCATTTATCACATTTGCATACTGTATGCACAGCTGTACACAATGAATGTTGATAAATGCTGCATATTCTTAACTGCTCTACTCATGCACAGCTATAAACATTTGTCCCTACCACCAGTAGATTTGAAATGAAGCAATCAAGATGTGATTAAAGTGTCGACTTTCAGCTTTATTCAAGGGGCATACTGCTTTAGGACTTATGGCCATTTTACAAAGTTTCTCCATTTTCAGAAGTAATTGGACAAACTAACACAAATATAAGGACAACCTTTAATCTCTAGATGCATATCTGGAACCCATGGATATTACCAAATAGTGAGTTTCCTCTGTTGAGATGCTTTGCCAGGCCTTTACTGTAGCCACCTTCAGTTGCTGCTTGTTTGTTGGTCTTCCTGCCTTCAATTTTTTTGTTCAGTAAAGAAACGCATATACTCAGTTGAGTCGACTGACTCAGCCATGTTCTCCCCATGCTCGAATGGGTTTTCTCTGGGTACACCGGTTTCCTCCCACAATCCAAAGACTGTTGTGTGTTATACTTTATAAAATTAACAGAATAATCTGCAAGATGGAACTGTGAGAGCACACTTAGGCCTAGAAAGCAGTTTCTAAATGTGATTCTAAGAAACGAAAATAACAAGATAATAATAAGAGTTGACTGTTAATATTGTCAATATTATTATTTTTTGTCTTCAGCTCCTCTTGGTATTACTAATATTTTATTAACACAAGTGCGTCATGCCATGCTGGGTCTTCTGATTAGCTGACATTCCCCCACTGCTCCCCATGCAGTATTTCCGCACATCCTGGTCTGCCTCCCAGCACACTGAGCGTGGAGATTTATGGTGACTAGTCAGAGCAGAGTATGCACAGAGTGGAAAGACCATAAATGGGAGGAGGAAGCCAAACAGGCCATCCAGCACGTGCACTCAAATTAAGCATTTAAAGGGAAAGTGGAACTGTGGAGTTTTTGGATTATGAATCTGAATTATGGATTATGATCTGACCTGTAAGGGATCAGGCCAAAACCATATCAGCATGACAATGCTCTGACCTCAACCCCACTAAACACACTTGGAATGAGCTGGAATACCCACTGTGCAGATGACCTCCTCATCCAACATCAGTGCCTGATCTCACTAATGCAGTTGCTGAACGATGACAAATTCACTCTTCCCAGAAGAGTGGAGGTTATTATAACAGCAATGAGAGCACTAAATCTGGAACAGGATGATTAATGACTGGTGGAGCGAACACATGCGTTCACTAACCTTTCACATGCAACCAGTTGCACAAGTCATGCAGGCGATTCAGATTTTCGATTTCATCTTTGCTGAAATGTATTAAGGAAGCATTTTTATAGAATGCGTGGACACACAGAGCTTCCTCTGACCTTGTGCGAGATGTGTGTTTGTTGGCTCACGCAAAAGATAACCAGCAATTATGGAAGTATGGTTAGTTGTTAATAACCCTTTGGTAATATAGTTTATTTTTTAAGCTTTGTGTAATGATGATACAGATCCTTCAGTATTTTTTTCACCCAAGAATTTCTTCATGGTCAATATCTATAATATACATTCCTAAAATGCCATTGGAATGTTGTTCTTTCTAGATTGCATTGCTGCTGCATGGTGTGCTGGGACATTTGATTTTACTTTTCAGAATTTTTTCTTGTGTTATGTGTTACCTTATTGCCTTCTATCTTTCAGTTTCTTGCTGTGAACTGTTGGCATGCAGCTTGGTTCCATGATGCTACTGTTACTCATCTTCTGACACTGAATCACACCAGCCCGTTTGGTGGCCAGATTATCTATAAAGCAAAGCAGAAAATCTTTTTCATCAAAAACTACCTAGACAGAACTACGCAGATATAAATATTCAGAAGACTTTTTATTTTATTTATTTATTTATTTATTTATTTATTTATTTATTTATTTTTGTCTGATACCAATAACCCAAACATTACCATTAAGGAAAACATCAGTATATATATATATTTATATATATATATTTTTTTTTACCTAGGCCCTATTTTCCCATCTGTTAATTATTATTTATTTATTTTTTATTTTTTTGGCCAAGAATAAAAAATATTGAACTTGGTTCAGTTTTGATGTAGCACACTATATCCATCAACCGAGGGTGGCACTGTGGCGTAGTAGTTAGCACTTCCACCTCATAGCAAGAAGGTCCTAGAATCAAAGCGGGGTGTCTGGTGATGGCATTTCTGTGTGAAGTTTGTATGTTTTCCCTGTGCTTGCATGGGTTTTCACCTGTTTCCTCCCACAGTATAAAGACATGTACATTAGGCCAACTGGATATTTTTGATTACTGTTTCGATAACGATGTGAGTATGAATGGTTTTGTGTGTGTGTGTGTGTGTGTGTGTGTGTGTGTGTGTGTGTGTGTGTGTGTGTACGTAGGTTGGCCCTGTGATGGTCTGGCTAGCAGTCCCTTGCCTAGAGTTGCCTGGGATAAAGCGGTTCAGAAAATGAAATGAAAATGAAATAAATAACCGGCAACTGCAAAATAGCTGTAACTTTAAACCTATGGGGTAGGTTTATATATATATATCATCACTTGTCATTTTCTGAACCGCTTAATCCTAATAAGTGTTATGGGGAGGCTGGCGCCCATCTCAGCCGACTCTGGCCGAGGGCAAAGTACACCCTGGACAGCTTGCCAGGTCATCGCATATATATATATTATACTCAGGATTTTTTATATATATATATATATATTTTTATTTATTATTTTTTTTTTAATAAAAATATATATATATATATGTTTAATCATTTTAATCATTTTTATAAAATATTAATTAGTCTTGCTTTGATGCCAAATCTGTAATGCTTAATTCTAAATCCTCTTCATTTTCAAAGTTGTAGAAACTATTAAATATATTTCCTACTTTAGAGTTAAAGAGAATGTAATGTAATGTATACATTCATTGAACACTTACCTACTCACACATACAATTATCTAATCAACCAGTTTGCTTTAATAGTGCAACATATAAAACCATGCATGTATAGACCAGCTATTCAGGGAATGATCACATCAATCATTAAAATGGGGAAAATATGATCCCAGGAATTTGACTGTGGCATGATTGTTGGTACCAGATGAGCTGCTTTGGGTATTTATAAATCTGATGATCTTGGATTTTCACACTCTTAAGGGATTTTCATTAGAGTTTGCCCAAAAAGGTGCAGTAAAAAAAATAATAATAATAAGGATGGATACGGTGGAAAGGTGGAAAGGTGGATGGATACACCTTTTTAATGAGACAAGTCAACTGAGAATTGCCACACAGGTTTGAGAGGACAGAAAGTATCACAGAATACACACTACATCAATCCTTAAGATGGATGCAGCAGAGGAGCATGTCAGGTTCCACTTCTGTCAAGTAAGGATAGCAATCTGAAATCGCACTAGTCACTGGCTCACTAAAACCCCTTAAAGACATTATATATTATAGCCTGGCCTGAATCACGATTTCTGCTGAAGCACACAGATGGCAGGGTGAAAATTTGGCACCAGCAGCATGAATCCACTGACCCAATCTGTCTTGTACATGCTGGTGTGGGGAATGTCTTTATGTTGGTACATTTTAACCACTTAATCCTATGAGGGTATCTCAGCCGACACTGAGCAAAGGCAGGGTATACCCTGAACAGTACGCCAGAGCATTGCAGGTCCAACACACACAACCATTCACAGACACATTCAAACCTATAGGGCAATTTGGAACAGCCAATAAGCCTAACGTGCATGTCTTTGGACTGTGGGAGAAAACCAGAGAACCTGGAGGAAAGCCACTGTACAAACTCCACACAGAAACGCCCGAGACCAGGACTCGAACCCAGGACCTTCTTGCTGTGAGGTGGACGGGCTAACCGTTACGCCACTGTGCCGCCGTCACTTCAATCTGACATTTTCTAGTAAATGCAGAATTTCAGATAGAGACGAGAAATTTATGTTGCATTGCTTGCCTTTTCCATGGTGATAAATTCCTCTGGGCAAAAACAATCTATCTCTATCTCTATCTATTTTTATCTCATAAGAAAACCAGACTTTTCCGCTGCTTTATGATTTTAATTTCCTCTGGCCTGTTTGGGTTGAGTGTGTTTGATGATCTAATTTATATTTATATTGAGGTTTAAATAGTGCTGATCTGATAGTGTTTTGTGTTAATGTGTTCCAGGGTCCAGTTCTTGGATCTGCAGTGCTTCAAGTGAAATTCTTTATATGCAAATGAAACTCATCTATAATTTTATTGAAATTATGAAAGGATTTTTAAAGTTATTATCAGTGAATGAGCTTAACTGCATTATGTGCTGTCGCTAGTGCACTGTATTGCAGAATCATTTGACTGAAATGAATTAGACAGAATCGCAATACAACCCAGTTAACACACTTAATGCGTGATTATTGTTTTCCTTGCTTTTCCTATACTGCCCTCATGTGGATTTCAGTACAAACTCACTCAGTGTACCAAAATCCTGCACCTCATAGGGGTAAAATGCTTAAGCACTCCATTATAAAACTTTTTATTGCACAGTAAGTCTAACCATAAATAATCAATCAAGTCTTTTGAAGGCTATACAATATAATTTTTAGCGAAAGAAAGAAAAAAAAGACACACTTTCTTATATATGCCATGACTTCAGTTATATTATGAGGTTATTTTTATGTCACAGACATTGTACTGCCAACACGTGTCAACAATACTGTTTCTCAGTAGCAGAGAGTTCTTTCTGTGTTGGATCCTGATGTACTCATCAGTGCATATTTTGGCAGACGGTCTCTCTCTCTCTCTCTCTCTCTCTCTCTCTCTCTCTCTCTCTCTCTCTCCTGTGCACGTGTGTGTGCAGACAGTCTGTGTGTGATCTGTCTGTCTATTTTTGCTGTCTGATCTGTTAATAGTTTTTCCCTATTCCAATCAACAAAAATGTTTTTGCTGCATTTACTCTGTATTAATTATTATGACTTTAAATTCAAATGGGCGGCACAGTGGTGCAGTGGTTAGCTACGCCTCACAGAAAGTGTGGCGTCTGTGTTCTCCCCGTACTTGCATGGGTTTCCTCAGGGTACTCCAGTTTCCTCCCACAGTCCAAAGACATGCACATTAGGCTAATTGGCTGTTCCAAATTGTCCCTAGGTGTGAGTGTCAGTGGTTGGGTGTGTGTGTGTGTGTGTGTGTGTGCGTGTGTGTGTGTGTTGCCCTGCAGTGGTCTGGTGATCTGTTCAGGGTGTATCCTGCCTTCGCCCAGTGTTGGCTAGGATTAAGCAAATGAGTGAGTGAGTGTTAATTTAAATGCAGCACCAATTACTGGTAACTTCAATTTGGAGTTGGCAACTTAGTACAGAAAGAAGGAACATATCAGTGACAGCTAAAAAAAAATCTAATTTAATATTGTTTAATGTTCTTTCCAGAAGGAATATGAACAAAAGCTCCTTACAACTCAGTGCTAAAAATACATTAACAATTGCATTATGTCACCAAATTTAATACGCACTGGTGGTATACGTAGCTCTGTAGTCTCTGGATTCAGTGGATAAGCAGTTTTGTATTATGCATGTGGTATATTTTTGTCCTTTTTTTGACTGGTCACAGCATTGTTAACCCTCTGCCCTGTTTCTATACCTGGTAAAGAGCACTGATGTGTGCTGTTGAGCACTTGGATCTGGTAATGCAGTCCAGTCCAACCTGCCACTAGTTTGGCTTTACTGAGAGCAGCTCAAATTTTACTTCATTTGGCTTGACTTTCCTTTATGCCTTGTGTGACCTAATGCAAGTGACATGCAGTTTATTAATGCTGGGCTTAATGTCAGGTTATTGAAATTTGTATCATACAGTCCACCCTCCGAGAGTTGCACCTATGTTCTTGTACCTTCTGAATGTATAAAATATGTAACCGGATATAAATGTGTGCATGTATATACATATTGTATCTGTTTCTGTTCATAATGCTGGGTTTACACTGGGGCACGAAGTCCACGATCTACGCGATTCAAAAAAGTGTGGAGTTCCACGATTTATGAGCACGCTTGGAGCATGATTGGGGTATAAAAAAGGAGGCAGGGTGCACCCAAGAGATGAAACTTGAAGGAATCGTGTTTCCAAGTTCATCCAGAGCCCTTTCGATGGTGCATCAAGGTCTTTTACACTCTGTTAAGCTCTACTGCTCTATACTACAATTCCCACGTTCTATCACAATTGGCGTCAAATCGTAATACATCGCAATAATCGTGGCAAAATATTTGACAGTAAAAAAAATGTCACGATTCCACCAAGTTCCATCAAGATCATCACGATTCAATCCCACAACCCTCCACGCTTGTCACAATTCTCTCAAATTGTGGAGAATGTGGACATCGTGGCCCCAGTGTAAACAGGTAAACTATCATTATATTAAAGGTGGAGGCATGCTGGCGTAATGGTGACCATTTCCACCTCACAGCAAGAAGGTCCTGGGTTCTGTTAGCATGTTCTCCCCGTGCTTGTCTGGGTTTCCTCCGGGTATTCTGGTTACCTCCCTCAATCCAAAGACATGCACATTACGCTAATTGGATACTCTTGATTGCACCTAGGTGTGAGTGTGAGTGTCAGTGGCTGTGTGTGTCAGTGTTGGCCTGTGATGATCTGGTGTGCTGTTCAGGGTGTGCATCAAAAAGGAGGTGTCCCTTCATAAAGGAGGGATCTCAAAGCTTAACAGATCTATCTATCAAACTATAGACCAAATTTGTCTGCTTCCAGTTCTCTCGAAAGCTTTAGAAAAACTGGTCTTCAAACAAGTCTACACCTCTCTGACTGATAATAATCTCATTACTGTACATCAGCACGGCTTTCATCCCAGGCACTCACTTCTACTGCTTTGATAAATTTGGTTGAGATACACAGATATCTGTTGACAGTGGAGATGTTGTTACAGTGGTTATGCTGGATCTCGAAAAAGATTTCAACCTGATGCCACAAGATATCCTACTTTAAAAGGTAGCATACATAGGTTTCGATGAATGGGCAATAAACTGGATGAGGCAATATGTTAAAATGAGAAAGCTAGTAACAACAGCAAATGGAAATACCTCAGCAACCAGAGGAACTTTTTATGCCTGATCTGTTGTTGTTGTTGTTGTTGTGTGTGTGTGTGTGTGTGTGTGTGTGTGTGTGTGTGTGTGTGTGTGTGTGTGTGTGTGTAAGCGTAAGCCATTGTTTCTATTTCTTGTAGTCATCGAACCTGAGACCTTTATTCATTTGTTCATTAATTTACTGGATCCTACTTAATCCTACTAGGGCCACTCCGAGGCTGGAGCCTATCTTAGCCGACACTGGGCAACAGCGGGATTCACCCTGAACAGCTCACCAGTCCATCGCAGGGTTAACACACACACAACCATTCATAATTGCCCCTAGGGGTAATTTAGAAAGGACAATTAGCCTAATGTGCATGTCTTTGGACTGTGGGAGGAAACCGGAGTACCTGGAGGAAACCCACACAAGCATATGGAGAACGTGCAGACTCCACACAGAAACTCCCCCGCTAAGCCTGGGACTGGAACCCAGGAGCTTCTTTGATCTGTGGCGAATGTGTTAACCACTCCATGCCACCCTTTTATCTATATACAGTATGATTAATATCTTAGGATAGCTTGCAACTGCATATCCTTTAAATACAAGGACTGTTGTACCTTGTCAAAGAAACTTCATAGACATTTTCTAATGACTTCATTGGCAATTAATGGGCTTCCTTTGATATTAAGTCAAAGGAAGCCCATTAATTGCCAATGAATGGGCTTCCTTTGATATTAAGTCAAGCCTCTTGTTAGCTGAGGTAAATCTGGAAACAATTTTTAAGTTCTGAGTCACTGCTGTGAAATATGCCAGTAAGGTCAGTGCTTTTGGTGTGGTTACAGCTACTGACGTGCCTCCTGCTTCCAGGATATTCCTTTGTTTTTTCAAAGAGTGTAATTTTCAGCAGGCATTCTCAGTCTAATTGGCTCTTTTTGATGAATCACTTGAGTTGGAAATTCACTTCTACAGACTTTTATTATGTAACAAAAAGTATTAAAAAATAATAACAACAGTATTTTAAAGTTAAAGTTTTATCAGCCATAATGCCTTTTTTTATTTTGGATTTTGACATACTATATTAATCCTGCAAGGAAAATTTGGCTCTGCATTTAACCCATCCAAATGAGCCCATGTATGTAAGCAGTGAACACACACACTTGGAGCAGCCCCTTTGTGGCGCCCAGAGAGCAGTTGGGGGTAGGTGCTTTGCTCAAGGGCACTGTAGCTATGAAGGTGGAGGAAGGAGACGGCGCTGTTCATTTCCCCACTAATGCACATTTTTCCTGCTGGTTTGGAAATCGAGCCAATGACTTTTTGGTCACAAATCCGCTTCTCTAACCATCAGCCCACGGCTGTCCCCTTACACTATTTTGAATGAACTCTATATATCTCAGGTCGTTCACAGATGGACACGCCACCAGCACTCCTAATCCATCCGATCCATTAAACACCTGGCTATCTCCTCTGGGCTTGCTGTGCCAGTGTTCTGCATCAGGACGTCTACAATGGTTTAACTAAGGTGGCCTCGGTTCCGTCTCCCCTATGTGGAAGTCCACAGCACTACTTTGCTTGCTAGCAGCCTCTTGATACAGCATCTTTTACTTGATGTACTGGCCTGGATCAGTGTTGAGAACTTTTCTCAGCATCCTGGTGTCACAGCCATCAAAAGACCTCTGGAGTTAAGAGGTAAATGTCCAGCACTCAGAGCCATAGAGTAAAACAGACTCAACTGTTACAAAGAAGAGGCTCTCCAAGTTTGAGCCTTCCTTATCTTGATGTCTTTCTCAGAGGTGTTCACCCATGACCCCAGGTATTTGGAGTCCTTGACCTCCTTGAGAGGGGAACCATATATTACAGGTGGTGATTTCTTATTATTCCAACGAGAGTGTAATGATCAGGTTATTTCCAAGTTGCTCACCAATTTTGGATGTGTAAATAGTTTCGGGAATATGTTTATTGAGCAGGTATATTTACTGTAAGCTGTGAAGCCTAAGGCAGTAGACAGGTTAACTGAGGCTGAGGCTGAGCATCTGAACTGTTTCCTTTTTTTCCATTGAGAGGGGGATTTAGGGGGAGTTCTTAAACTTGCAGCAATTTTTAAATAGTAAAAAAATGTTCTCTTAAAAATCTTGTTAAATGGCATGTTTGTCCTCATCCATCACCTTAAGGCTATGAGCTTTTATAAGCTCTCTCTCTCTCTCTCTCTTTCTCTCTGTCTGTCTTTCATGGCATGTGTGTGTGTGTGTGTGTGTGTGTGTGTGTGTGTGTGGGTGTATGTGTGTGCCTCGTTGTCATTCTCGAGTGTGCAGTTTCAGTGCACCTCCTTGCTGATGTCAGCCACTCCTCCTCGGATTTAGTCCTGCTGCACCACAGCAGTTGTTTCTAGCAAACCAATCACAGCAAGTTGTAGCGACCAGCATACACATGCGCGCACACACTCACACTCACCTATGCATGGCTGCATTCATGGAGTACTATCCCACCATACTGCTTTCCATCTGCTTCCTGCTCCCAGGTAAGACAGAGCACATATGTGACCTGGGATCTGTCTGTGACTGTAAGCATGCCTGAAGTATGTGTTATGATGGAGATTTAATCAAAGCAATATGTATGTGAGTCCTGCTGCTGCAAAATATTGTAGAAAGTGGTTCCATTGACAGTAATAACAATAACACAGGCATTTTGCGATTATAACAGAACAGATATTGGGAGTCATGTATGTAGTGCAGGTGTGGCAGCTGCTTCTGGTGATAAATGGGTACAATATGACTTGGATGAAAAAATATCTCTAATGAGGTAAAGAAAAAACACTTTTCAAAAGACTGTAACTTCTACTGGGTGAAGTTCACAGCTTTACATGTTGATTATTAGATGCCTTGACACTTGGTGGCATGTTTACACTGTCAAAAGGTGATAATCACAAGTTTCTTGTGTTTTTTTTTTTTTTTTTTTTTTTTGCTAATTAGTATTACCAAACATTGTTTACCAAAAACCTAACTATTTGTGTTTAAGGATTTAGTAACAGGCCACTCCGAGATCCAAATGGGATGCTTCATAGAGGGCAGGTGTACTGGGTGGGTGAACATTATAAGACTACAGTTAAAAGTGCCAGACACCACATGTATACGTTGTAAAACAAATATATAACATGTTCTAGAAATCTCTAATAAAACTGAGCAAGATGTGTTCATTTTAAATAAGATTTATACTGTTTGATTAATTTAGAAGTCAGCCATTTCCCTATGAATCACTTGTTTTATATCTTCGTTTTTGCATATCTTTTTTATATCTCATATTTTAGAGTATTCAAATCGAGCACTTCTTTTAAATGCAATAAAAAAACATTGAACAAGCAGTGTACATTTAAAATTGCTGCCAATACAAAAACATTTTGTACAGTTTTAGGTTTCTTATGATCATATTTGGTATTATATATTCATTCATTCATTCATTTTCTGAACCGTTTAATCCTAATTAGGGTGAGGGGGGCTGGCACCCATCTCAGCCGACTCTGGGCGAGGGCAGAGTACACCCTGGACAGCTCGGTATTATATATATAT
>JBCNYH010000007.1:8082151-8097432 GCA_039654325.1 Tandanus tandanus
TCTATCTATCTATCTATCTATCTATCTATCTATCTATCTATCTATCTATCTATCTATCTATCTATCTATCTATGTGTGGATAATGTACTGTAAAGTAACATGTACTGTATTATCAATATGATAAACAGTAGAATGTAAATGTAGTGCAAAATGCAAATGTATAACAGTGGATGATGTTGAAATGATCTCCTGTGTCATTCAGTGGTACATTTAGGTGGTATCAGTCTTTCAATCAATCAAGATTCAAGTTCAAGATGCTTTATTGTCATTTCAACCACATATAACTGACTCAATACATAGTAAAATGAAACAACGTTTCTCCAGGACCTGGTGCTACATAAACATACAACAGAGATCAAATTCGAGCTATGACCAAGGTTTTTGTCCTAGCCACATAGTGCACAAATTGCACAAGTTCAAAGTGTGCAACTAGGTGCAAACAGTGCAAAGACAATACAGTGCAAAAAAACAGTACAAAAACAAAAAGTACAAAGAGAGAAAAAAAAAACTCTCTTCAGTCTCTCACTGAATGTGCTCCTGTGACTGATCAGCAGGTTGTGAAGCGGGTGGGAGGTATTGTTCAGTATTGTCCTCATGACAAAATTTGCCTCTTCAACACCACCGTCAGAGGGTCCAGCTCCATCCCCACAACGTTACTGGCCTTATGTATCAGTTTGTTAAGGTTGTTGGCATCTGCAACCCTCAGCCTGCTGCCCCAGCATGCAACAGCATAGAAGATAGCACTGGCCACAACAGACTCATAAAACATCCTGAGCATTGTCCGGCAGATGTTGAACGACCTTAGCAGCCTCAAAAAAATAGACGGCTCTGGCCCTTCTTGTAGAGTGCAGTTGTGTTTTTAACCCAGTCCAGTTTATTGTCAGTATGAATTCCAGGGTATCTGTAATCCGCCACTGTTTCCACATTGACTTCCTGGATGGAAACAGGGGTTGCTGGTGTCTTAGATGTCCTAAAATCCACAATCAGTTCCTTGGAATTTGTCACATTAAGCTGCAGATAAATCTGCTCACACCATGTGACAAAGGAATCCACAGCAGATAGATACTCGCTCTCAATCTTTTGCAAAGCCGCTACTAGGTTCGCGGGGAGGCTGGTGCTGGTGAGGCGGGTGAAGGCGGGGTACACCCTGAACAGCTCGCCAGACCATCGCAGAGCAACACACATACACAAACATTCACACTCACACCTAGGGGCAATTTGGAACAGCCAGTTAGCCTAATTTGCCTGTCTTTGGACTGTGGGAGGAAACCGGAGTACCCTGAGGAAACCCATGTAATCACAGGGAGAAAATGCAGACTCGACTGAAACGTCCAAGTCTGAAAATTGAGCTAACCACTACACCACTGTTACGACCCAGTCTAGTTCAAGCCGAAACATACGGGTTAATAAAGAAATCACGACCGCTGTTACGTTGTGTTCTTTTATTTATGTATTTAGTGGTCACTTCTTCAGAAGCTGGCCAGGCTAAAATAATAAAAAAAAAAACATCTAACTTTTCACATTCAAACTAATTTCCCCACGCCATAAAGAAAAAAACAAACAAAAAGCACATCGGCTTCCCTCACTCCCTAGCTAACCCAAAACCAGGAGAAAAGATGAGGAAAAATAAATGGCACCGGCTTCCTACTAACCACAGGGCTATTAACAGGTGAATATATTTACAAAAATATATATATTTACACAATATATACAAAGTCAGCAATCAGATGAATAGGAAACAACACAAACAGAGTCAGAGCCAGGCACCAGGTCATATACACAAGAAGACAGCATTTGAAATAACAAACAAATCGTAAAGCCGCACAAACACACTGGCAATCACAGAGGAGACGATATGCGCGCTGAGCTGTGATTTGGCTTCTGTTTAAACACACTGCCGGAAGTGCTCTCCACCAATCACCAACCGGGAGACATGGCCAAGTTCAAGGTTGTCCCTCTATGATATGAAAAACCGGATTCAGTGCAGTGAGCTGGACCTGCAGATGAGAGAAAACAAAGTAGCAAATAAAAATACGAACAGGGACGTAACAACCACCATGCCACCCAATAGGTAGATACAGTAGATAGATTTTAATAAAATTCCACAGAGATCCTTAATATAAATTTCTTTTAGGAAAATTATACCTACATTCAAATATTAGGCTCATTATTTAAATGCATACTATATTTTGGTTATTGCAGCCAGTATTTTTTATTCCTGACACTTCAACTCTCAGAATACTTTCTCTTAAATTTATATTATATCAGATAACTCAGATCTGTAGACCTATAGGCCTACTTTTTAGAAATTTGGACTGCATTAAAGAGGAAGTCTAGCCTTTTTACTGCTCTCCTTTCTTGTAATAAACCTCATCTTATGTCAGTTGAAGTTAATTAGTAACAATCCAAAGCCAGGCCTTTTGTTTGTCTTTGCTCTTCTACAACAGTATACTGTAATGATTTATCTCCGTAATGTGTGTCGCCCAGAAGACGAAGGGTTCCCTTTTGAGTCTGCTTCCTCTCAGGGTTTCCTGTGGTCTTAGGGAGTTTTTCCTTGCCACGCTTGAACTTGGCTTGCTTATTCAGAATTAAAATTTACATCCGGATTTCTGTTTTCTGACAGAGTCAATTTTCAAAAAAGCTCCATACAAGTAAAAAAGTGCTTTGGATTTAATTATTTAGGATTAAACACTTGTACTTCAAATTACCAGTTAAATAGTTCATATCAGACTAAATAAATATTACTTCTGGTAATGATGCGTAAACAAAGCAACACCTTCTGATTCAACGGCTGAAAACCTACCTTTCTCGGCAGTACTTAGATTAGCACACAACCTTAAACACACAAAAATACACAGTCTCACACTCACACATACATACAGATACACACACAAACACACACACAAAAACCCACTGAGTTTAGACTGATGGTATACTTGGTCTATGTCCTGATGAACCAGTATAAGAATATATTCACTGATAGTGACTTTAAAGCATTTCTCTAAGTCACTCTGAATAAGAGCGTCTGCTAAATGCTGTAAATGTAAATGATTCTCTGTCAGGACGTGACCTTGATGCCACAGGCACAGGGCACAAGTCAGGATCCATGTGCTCCGCCAGTGGCGCACCCGAGATACGCTGATTTCAGGTTCAACCACTTTTTTTATTTCTTCAGTGGTGCGCGTTCTCTGGGTGTTCACTGCATGCTAGGCTTTACTGTCTCACACGCTATAATATTTCATCTGGAATCGATATCCTGCAGCAGCATTTTTACTTCAGAAGAAGTGAAATTCTTCCTCCTCTTAGATTCCTGCGCTTCCATCTTTATAAATATTTGCGTGCGCACCTATGGTAATTAGGTTCACCAATGGTAATTAGAGCAAATGGCACCGCTTTGCAAAAACAATGGGATTCACCAATCAAACAACACAGCTGCATACAAATGTGAGGTTTAAGAACACATCATGACTCCGACGTTGACATTTCTTAAGAATTATCATAAGAACATATTTAAGAAAAAACTTAAAATATTGATGAATAAGGCCCAACGGCTGTAGCAATTGTATGAACTATTTTTACGGCTCTTCACAGGTTGGAGTTGTGCAGTATGGAGAAAGAGTGGTCCATGAGTTCCACCTGGATGACTTCCAGACAGTTGATGAAGTGGTGAGTGCAGCACAGAATATTATCCAACGTGGAGGAGAGGAGACTCGCACAGCACTAGGGATCAACGTTGCACGGTAAACTACAGCAGACCACGTCTTACTGAAAATATTACACTTGTCTGCAGTTACTCTACAATACGCTGTTTTCTGTTTATTATTTCACTATTCAGTGTCTGGTTTAAACATTTTTACAAATACAGGAAACTCATACAAATGTAGGTTTGTAATTCCAGGATTTTCACATAGACATTGAATATCAATTGTAGTTCCCAGGCATTTAAGCGTGGAGGACGTCCAGAAGCCAGGAAAGTGATGATTGTGATAACTGATGGAGAATCACATGATAGCCCAGACCTTAAAAAAGCTGTTGAGGAAAGTGAGAATGACAACATCACTCTGTATGGAATCGCTGTGAGTCTGCTTTACCTTCATCATTCATTTACTATGCAGTTCATACTACTGTCCCACCTTATGGGTCCTTTATCGCATAATAGTTAATAATTTAGTTATTTGTTAGATATTAGTATATTTATTCTTTGTTGGTTGTTTATAAGCAAAGTTTGTGCTATAAATGTAAAAAGGAGGGGCTTTTGTGACAGCAATGTTTAGCTAGCTGATTTTGATCTAATTGGGGTTTATTATTTTCAAATTCAAAGGACTCTGAATATTATCTGATCACTTTCTGCAGAGGGGGTAATATATTGGAATCTATTCCCCCTATATGGCACTGTATTACTGTACCTATCATAATTAAAAGCTGCAAAATATAGATAAAGGAGAAACTCTCTGGGTGACACCTTAGCGTAGTGGTTAGCACGTCCGCCGCACAGAAAGAAAGTCTGGGATTCCAGTTCCCGGGCTTGTCATTTCTGTGCGGAGTTAGCATGTTCTCCCTGTGTTTGTGTGGGTTTCCTCCAGGTACTCAGGTTTCCTCTCACAGTCCAAAGACATGCACAGTAGGCTAATTGGCTGTTCCAAATTGCTCCTAGGTGTGAGTGAGTATGAATGGCTGTCTGCGTGTTGGCCCTGTGATGGTCTGGCGAGCAGTTCAGGGTGTAGCCCGCCTTTGCCCAGTGTTGGCTTCCGAGTGAGTGAAGGAGTGAGGGAAAAATTCTACCGATGTCTGTTCCCTGTGTTGGCATACTATGACATGTGGTCCTAAGTCAAATGGATGGTCTCAGTCAGATGGTCAGCCTGGTGGCATTGGACACACACACTCTGAAATATCCTCTGGAGCTTGTGGTTCCACCTGTTCCAGCATCATGCCATTCTTTGGATGCTTTGCCTCTGAAATGCCAGCAGAGCACTTCTGGGCAAAGGAGCCTGTTGCTGCTGCGCCTGCATTTTGGCCAAAGACTGGGTCATTTGGTTTGTGCTTCAGGCCCACTTTACGTTGTTTTTCAAGTTGCTCCTAGGTTTAGGCACCTGTGCAAAATTAAGCTTCTCAGAGACCACTTTTCAGCAATTTTGGATTTTTCAGCTTGGCTTTAGCTCTGTTCATGGCCACATGGACTCACATAGCCAGCTCACTTTTCTGGGAGAGATTTAAAAAAAAAAAAAAAAATAGAGAAATCACATAAATATATGTGAGACAGCAAGGCTCAGTTATGCTAAACCACACCCCTACTACCTTACAGTGGAAAATGTGCATGTATATGTAATACATAAGCTCATACACTTCATCACACTCTGACTCGGAGTCCTAGCCATCAAAGAAGTCTATAGTGACAGGCAGCCAATCAGACTGCTGGACGTAGTGAGGGGCAATCAAAGGAATCAATTAATTTAGGTGAACGAGTTAAATCGATTCGCAAACACAACACAATTGATTCACCAGCGCTTTGCTAATATATCTGTCTATTATTATCACATAAAGTAGTCGGAATCACTCATTAAGTCTCAAAGCCAGCGGAGGCGGAAGTGCTGTGTGATGCACTCTTAAGCAGGCAGTCTCTACGGCAAGATCTCTGATCGTATTGTGTAGTGAACCGCTGAATCATTGAGCGACCGAGTCGGGCCAAGTCGCTGAATCATTCAGCGAATCGCTAACTCGTCAAATTGTTCAGCGAACAGCTAACTCGCTGAATCGTTCGCGAACCACTAACTCGCTGAATCGCTCAGTGAACCAGTGCTTGTAAAATACCGTGATGCAAGTAAAATTAAACAAATGTTTGAACTTTAAAAAAAAAATTTCTGGAAAAGTGAATAAATAATAAAGAATGCAGTTATTCTGTAGGTACAATACTTACAAGTTAAATGTTATTCCTTGTATTTTAAAGATACTATTTCACTTGTTGGAGCAAGTTGAGACACAACATTCAACATCCATCTTATTGGAATGGAGGATCTTAGTCCTCCAAAGGCACGTCATGCGAAGGTCTTGTCCGGTCTTGTGTTTATGAATATGGTATCAGCTAGGCTAGATGTAAATACCCATAAAGTTCACATTTAGCCGTTTAGCCTACTAACTTCCTTTCCCTGTTTTTATCAGTGATGCTATATGGATCAGCAAGCTTCTCTCTGCCAGCAATCAATTTATCATGATATCTATGCAACACAAATGTATCCAAGACTGTTTGGCTCATTGTCAGGTTTTTCATGAGACTGCCATTGTATCCTGTTTTCTTTTGTCCAACCGGTGACTATGCACGCATGCAACGCAAATCAAAACAACAATAAATTGGTCTATATGACTAGCTGTTGTTGAAAATTTGGGGGTTTTCTCTCTCTCTCTTTTACTTATTACTCAGTAAATGCAACATATCGATTGCAATTTATTCTGTAATTACAAGGACAGCAGACATATTTGGCATCATCAAAGTTAGGAATACTTGGACTGCCTCCCAAAGCATGTACTACTTAGTGCGTTAAATTCTTGTTGAATGGGTGCTCATGATTCATCTGTAGAAGGAGGAAGGATGCAAGAAACCCACATTTTGAAATGTTCATCTGTGAGTAGTATGCAGTACCTTTTTCTACATGACAGGGCAAAATTTCCAAATTTTACGTCCAAAACTAAACCACACTTGGCAGTTTTTCTCTGGCATTTAAAAGAGTAGTCAGACTTCATAGCTTCTTAATATTGCATCTTGTCCTTAAAGTAAAACGAAAGGCAAGCCTTCCAAACTCACCTGTTACACATGAACATATGAAAGGCTGAGAACCAGAGAGGTCTAACCAACAGAAAGCTGTTTTTGATTAAAATGACATGAATGCTTTTGCAATATAAATAAATCAGGGATGATCCTTACATTATGATTCAAGGTCATAAGGAAGATGAAGGGACCAGTATGGCATGCATAGACCCTATCTGTCAAAATATGACCTTATCTCATGTTTTAGTTTTCTGGGGGTTAGACCACTGTGTCTCTCAGCCCTTCATATGTATATTTTAATCATCTGGTGGTGTTTACTTACAGTTTTGAAGTTGCAGGCTGCTAAAATCCGTTTGATGCTTTGCATCAGCCAGTTTTGAAAGGCTGCTGTTTCACTCTTTTGAGTGTGCAAAATTGCGAGGATAGGACATGGATCCCCCAGTTCATATAAGACAAGTTAATGGTAATTATAACAGTATACAGATATTAAACTAACAAATCAGATATAAACTAATGAACTACAAAATTAAATAAAAATCATGCATGTAGAAATCAAACATATCATAACATAAATCAAATATATGAAAAAAAATAATAATAAAAGAATTCAGCGCCATGTATTCACAAGCAAATTAGTTCCGTAATAAGGGGAAAAGACAGGGTTGTCACGTGACTTGGCTGCTTCTCAGATTACAATGGCACCCCCTGTGTGTGGAGTTATTGCTGTTTTTTCATCTTTACACGAAATCAAAGGTTCAATAAACAGCACATTTTAATAGAAACAGACATCAACTATGCAGGCAGGCTTTTATTAAGCCTGGGTTTAATTTCCCTTTAAGCAGTAGGTTATCAGTATATCCCCTAGCTTTACAGAAACTAAATAAGCAGAATCACCAAATTTACTATTATATTTAATATTCTCTGTTGTATGTACATCAGAATTTATGGATTTCACTGATTTCACTGATCTGTGGTCAAATTCTCGCCTTTAAGGCTAATGATGGTGATTACAAATTGATTAGATACTGTCTGCACAGTGCAGTCACTCTGAGAGGATAGAGGTATTCTTGCAGAGCTTAATTTACAGTATAGTTAACTGGTCTTAACTGATATATCTTGGTCATAATGGTATTTCCTGAGGCTGTGGATGAGGATCAAGTTCCATGATGGTGTCCTCAGGTGCTTGGCTACTACAATCGACGTGGGATCAATCCTGAAGCATTCTTGAGAGAGATCAAGTTCATTGCCACCGACCCTGAGGAGCATTTCTTCAGTGTGACAGATGAATCTGCTCTGAAGGACATTGTGGACGCCTTGGGAGAGAAGATCTTCAGTCTGGAGGGTAACTTTTAGTTACATTACAGTTGAAAATGTAAATGTTTCTATTCTCTTTTGTCTCCTATGAAGGAATATTTACAATGAATCATTTATGATATGCTTTTCTTCTGCATGTACCAGCAGTCATAACAGATCACACAGTATTACTTTGTTTTAAAGTTAATGTATCATGATAATCTACCATGACTTTGTAGGTACAAGTCAGAATGGAACTACTTTTGGACTACAGATGTCACAAGCAGGTTTTTCCTCACACATTGTGGAGGTAAGTTTAGCTTATGAGCATCATCTCGGATTTAGGAAATCTATATACACACCATCCACAATTATTGGCATCCCTGGTTAAAAAAAAAAAAAATGTGTTAAAAGCCTTAAAATAAATTAATTTTTTATTATAGGAGCCTAAAATCACTCTGAAAATTTTAGAAAAGTCTGACCTTTAACTCAAGTGAATTGAAAAAATCTATCACTAAGAAATAATTATTTTTAATAAAATCACCTGTTCCACAATTATTGGCACCCCTAATAGTTCCTATAAAATAAATGTAATTGAAGCATTTTTGCCATTTCTACTTTAGGTTTTAAAGCTGATCAGAGTATCTAGAAACTTTTAATTAGTAATTAATGACTTCCTGTTTCCCTGGGGTATAAATATGACGTAACACAGAGGCCAATTTCTCTTAACCACTCTTCAACATGGGAAAGACAAGAGAACTTGCTATTCAAGTCAGGCAGATGTGTGTTGATATTCATAAGTCAGGTAATGGCTACAAGAAAATAGCTACTTGCCTAAATGTGCCCATATCCATAGTCAGAGCAATAATTAAGAAGTTTAAAACAACTGGAGGGGCAGTGGTGGCCCGGTGGTTGGGTGCTGGATTACTGATCCCAAGGTCGGGGGTTCAAGCCCCATTATCAATGGGATGTCACTGCTGTCCCCCCAGTGAGGCTAACTGGGTTATCAAAGGCCTACCATGTCTCTCACTGTCTATGGTGAGAGGCATGTAAAAGAACCATTGCCAATTTTCATCAAGAACATCAGCGTGTTTCTGCCCTGTGATGGCCTGGCGAGCTGTCCAGGGTGCACACTGCCCTTGCCTGGATTCGGCTGAGATGGGCTCCAGCCTCCCCGCGAACCTAATTAGGATTAAGCGGTTCAGAAGATGAATGAATGAAAAACAACTGGAACTGTTGGCTGGACAAGGACCCAAGTTTATCTTGCCACCACGCACAGTGAGGCGGATGTTAAGGAAAGTCAAGCTCACTCTTAGAGAACTGCATCAAATGGTATCTTGGGGTCACAATGTCTCCATAACAACCATTAGACGCTATCTACATGCCAACAAGCTGTTTGGGAGGCATGCAAGAAGAAAGCCTTTGCTGACCTACACTCACAAACAGAAACGTCTGGAGTTTGCCAAGCGGTACTGGGACTTCAACTGGAACCGTGTACTTTGGTCAGATGAGACCAAGATTGAACTTTTTGGCACCAAACACTCTAAGTGGGTCTGGTGTAACACAAAGGATGCATATGCAGAAAAGCACCTTGTGCCCACTGTAAAATATGGTGGCGGATGTGTAATGCTGTGAACTTGTTTCTCTCCCAGAGGCCCTGGGAAGCTTGATAGGGTGCATGGCATTATGAACACTTTGAAATACCAGGACATTTTAAATCAAAATCTGGTGGCCTCTGCCAAAAGACTGAAGATGGGGCATCACTGGGTCTTTCAGCAGGATAATGACCCAAAACATATGGCAAAATCTACACAAAATGGTTCAGCAGTTTCAAAATCAAGCTCCTCCCATGGCCATCTCAGTCCCCAGACCTCAACCCCATAGAAAAACCTGTGGGGTGAACTGAAAAGGAGAGGGCATAAGAGAGGACCCAGGACTCTATGACTTAGAAAGATTTTGCAAAGAGGAATGATCGAAGATCTCTCTCTTTATTCTCCAACTTTGTAAAATGTTACAGGAGAAGATTAAGTGATGTCATGTTGGCAAAAGGGGGTTGTACAAAGTATTAACTGCAGGGGTGCCAATAATTGTGGCACACATGAATTCACATAAAAAAAATGTGTTTCTTAATGTGGGATTTTTTCCCCCAATAAATAAATGGGCTTAAATTAAAGGTTGGATTTTTCTATTTTTTTTTTCATTGTGATCTTATATTGTTGGGAAAAAATTATTAGAAGCCTAAGTATACCGCTTAATCGAGGTGCTAATAATTGTGAAGGGCACTATATGATTCATTTATGAAATAATAGCATAGATTGATTAATCATGAGAGTTTTTCGATAGTTGTGAATTGTCCTGCATTCTATTTCTAAATAGAAAAATAATAAAAATAATAATAATTTTAAAAATATAGAGGAAGAATCAAGTGTATATGAATGAAATGCAAAATTCCATAAAGAAACTGACAGTTTAAATTCAGGCCTAATCTTTTTCTAGTTTATTGCCATCTCAGTAAGTGACAGTGGTTGGCGAGTGGTGCACGAGTTGGGCTTCCTAACCAAAGGTTCTGGTGAAACAGAATGTTGAGCAGACTTTTAATCCGTATCCACCAAGCCTGAGATAAATCATTCTTTTTAGTATATATATTACTGGGGAACATGAGAAAAGCAAACCCAAACAAACTTTTTATGATTTATTTTTACACTTTTAATTAATTCAGGGATTCTCCATAGTTGGCAATTTGGTCCACTATCTCAGGATTAAAAATTATTATTTCGAGTAGATAATGTTTCACTGATAGCCAAACAATTACAGTTTGCCACAGTTACTGATTCAGAAATCCTGCATATTGAACAAAATACTTTCCCAAAAATGTACAAAGAAACCTCCACAATAGGGCCTTCATGTTTTTAAAGGTAATAAAGCATTTTATTCAAACTGTGAATGAGTTTTAAAAGATACTATTGATAACAAACTGTTTTAATTGGTAAACTAAGTGCATTCTTTTACATTTTAAATCTTTCAATTAGCTGTTTACTTTAGATTGGTTTGCACAGCAAGGCAAATTTTGAACAGAAATACAAGATCTGGAAAAAGAATGGTTAAATTAGGGTCTAAGGAAATGTTACCTTTGTTTGAGAAGCCGTAGTGGTGCTAACAGTAAAGCCAGATTCGAAATGAACTGAACAACAAGTTGTTTTCCATCACAGACAGTCCAGAATTTACTGAACCCAAATAAAGTGTTAAATTGATTTTTAAAAGCATTAAGCAAGTCTGGAAAAATTTTGCCAATAGTCCATAAAATTTCACTGAGCTGCAAAGTTGTGAAAAGCTTCTACAAAACCAGTGAGCTGGCCAATATTTAATATTTGATTCCCGTGATCTTCAGGCTCTCAGGCGGAATTGCATTAAGAGCATGCATGATTCTGTCATGGAAATCACTGCATGGGCTCAGGAACACCTCCAGAAATCATTGTTTGTGTGTCACTGTGCCATTCACGAATGAAGGTTAAAGATCATGCAAAGAAGAAGCCATATATGAATATGGTTATGAGATATTCAAAGTCTTAGCAATTTATGTTGAGGAGAATTATATTTTAATTATTTTACAATTTGTAGACCCAGATTGGTGAAACTTTGCCCAGATGCTCTTTTAATTATTATCCATGCATACATACAGTATTGATTGAATAAATAATGCATTAATAAATTAAAGAGAATTTGAAGATGAATTTGAAAGGGTTTCATAATAAAATATAATATTCATAGGAGCATTTTGTCCTATGGTAGGTGAGTCTCTCTTTATGGCAAAAGAAAAAGTACTTTCCTGGGAAAAATAGCACAGGAAAAATAACACAAGGTCATACCTCACATTGTTGGCTGGCTACTTTGAACAGTGACATTTTGAGAGTGAAGATAATGTAATGGAAAGAGTTTTTCCTCTCTCAGACTTTTAAAGGAAAATCACTCGACATATGGTTTTGTTGAAGTCAGGCTCCTTCATTAAGGGACATGAAAACAAAAACACACTCATATGTGCTGTCGGCTTTTCTGTGTGTTACTATATATGTGAATATAAAGGTTTGGTTTTATTTGCTTGTGACCTATGAATTGTTAAATAAATATAACTTTATATATTTTATGAGAAACAAGGGCATTTTGTGTTAAACTTGGCACTAATAAAACACAATTGTAAAATAAATTTGAGATTCTGGTTGAGTAGCTGGCTCCGTGACATAGACATGGAATATTAAAACTCTCCGCTGTTTACCTTCTAACAAACACTCCAGTCCATGACACACTAACAGATCACATTTGTAGGTCTAGTTCCCTCTCCTCAGAAGTTTATATATATGTGTATGTATGTATGTATATATATATTATGTTGTAATCAAAGTAAAGGGTGGCCACACTACATATTGACTTTTTTCCTCAAAAAAGAGACTATTTTTGTTATTACTATATATTGTTGTTTGTTTACTTAGTCTCATCAATATGATTCAATATTACCTGAAATAAATACTTGAATAGTACTTGGATTTTGTTAAGTGTATAATCATCACTGCATCACTGTATTTTTTTATTTCTTCACTCGCTAATCCATTCTATGCGGTTTGAAGTTCATTCATGTTATGCAAAAGTCAAAAAAATAATAATTAATTTGCGACACTTTAAAATTTTTCTGAAAAATTGGTATTTTCAGTGTTTTTGTTTTTTGGCCAAACTTTTACCTCAATATTCTTGTCGGAATGATTTTTTTGGGTTCTCGTTGCCTACAATAGCATCGTTCAATACATTTTCATCAAAAAATTATAGAGAAGTGATTTTTTCTTGTCCGTCCTTTTTTCTCTTTTCTTTCATCAACACCTAGGGGCAACTTGGAACAGCCATGTCAACAAACCGAAGTACCTGGAGGAAACTCTCACAAGCACGGGGTAAGTGTGCAAACTGCACACAGAAATGTCCAATCGAACCCAGGACCTTCTTGCTGTGAGGCGGAGGTGTTAAACAGCGTGCTGCCCTGTATTTTTACATCATGTCTTTATTTTGAATCCTAATTTTATATTCAGTTATGCTACTACAGGGAATTTTACGGATGAACTACGCTGGATTATTAAAGTTTAGACAAGACTTGTTTGACTAGCACGGTAAGCCATCATGCATAAGCAGATACCATGATATCCAATACCAAAGACAAATTCCCTGGTAGGGAGACTGAAAGCACTGGGCCTATACGAGTGCAAACAGAGATAATAGATTGAACAGCTGATATGACTGAAACACAGGCTAAAGTGATAGCGGCCTCCGTGGACCTCGCTGAACACATGGATAGCTTTGCTCGTCAAAGTAAGATAAAAGGATAGACATTAAGGGCTAAAGGTTTTAGAGTAAGAGAGATAAAAAATAGAATTAGAGACACACAAAGAGAGAGACAGAAAGTGTGCACAAGCGTTTTTCTTACTGCACTGAGAGAAGCGAGGGATTCAGTCAGTAAAGTGGTTTATTTCTTGTCTGTATTTGCAAATGATGATGAAACTAAAAATATAGATGTTTTGCATTTAGGAAATTATAACAGCAGACCAATTTCATCTCGGTTATTAAAACAAATATTACCTCCTATCCGCAATTTGGCTCATATTTAACTAATATGGGGGGTGAGGGAGAGTTAGGTGTACACCACATAAACACAAACATCTGCACTCATCTGGAACACTGGATAATTAATGCGCTATTATGTTGGCAACAAACGACTGTCAAATCCTAATGTCTCCCCAAAACTAAATTTTAGCAATTACCGAGTGATACCGTCCCAATATTGTGTATTATTGTGCGCTGCTCATGCATATGCATCACTGCTCATTAATATGCATTACATGACACACATGGGAGGGGCGTGTATGATTAATATGTTAATTATATCTCTTGGCACATCCATTTGTACATTAGCATGCAGAAATGGATTAAGAGAGATAGAGTATAAACAAAAAGCAGACTGAGTGACCAGAAAAGATGGATCACAGTCCCACGGATCCAACACAGGGAAGGATGAAAGAATATTGTTCTGTTTTAATAAGAGAGGACAGGGAAAAACTCATCCCTCTATTTTTCCCAGTCATCTTGATGATGGAGAGCGTGCATGTCCTTCCCAAAAGCCTTTTGAGATTTAATTAAACATTTTATACCTCATTAACACACACACACACACACACACACACACACACACAAAAGATATGGAGAGTTCTGAGGGCAGATCAAATTTTATTAGACAATTAAATATTTAACTGTCCTTTAGCTCCACTGTGCAGAACGCAACTCTATCAACTTCAAGAGCACAAGAAGGCTTAATCCACTTTCCAGCCTGGGGGGGGGGGAATCAGATGATTTTATGCCATCATGTACATTTACAATTGAAAGGTAAATGAGGAGAAGGTGGCACGGTGGTGTCGTGGTTAGCACATCCGCCTCATAGCAAGACGGTCCTGGCTTCAAGTCCCGGGCTCGGTGAGGGCGTTTCTATTTGGAGTTTGCATATTCTGCCCATGCTTGCACGGGCTTCCTCCGGGTACTCCAGTTTCCTCCAGTCCAAAGACATGAACATAAGGCTACTTGGATGTTCCAAATTTCTGTGAATGTGGAAGTAACTGGTTGTGTATGTGGTGCCCTGTGATGGTCTGGTGAGCTGTTCAGGGTGTACCCCGCCTTCAACCACTGTTGGCTGAGATAGGCTCCAGCCTCCCTGTGACTCTAGTAGGATAGAGTGGTTCGGAAAATTAATTAATTGGAAAAAAACAAACAAACAAACAAACAAACAAAAAAAACCCTGAGATGCTTAAAGGATCACCTCCTCCTAAACATACTTGTAAACTCATTCAGGTGGAACTGATCACCATCTCCACTGCACATACAGCACCCTCCACAATTATTGCCCCCCCCGGTAAAAATGTGTTAAAAGCCTTAAAATAAATGATTTTTTTATTGTAGGAGCCTAATATCACTGAAGTCTTACCTTAAATTCAAGTGAATTAAAAAAAATCCATCACTAAGAAAGAATTATTTTTAGGGGTATAACTAGGGGTGTTTATTTATTGGCACCCCTAATAATTCCTATAAAATAAATGTAATTGAAGCACTTTTGTCATTTCTACTTTAGCTTTTAAAGCTGATCAGAGTATCTAGAAACTTTTAATTAGTAATTAATGACTTCCTGTTTCCCTGGGGTATAAATATG
>JBCNYH010000007.1:8114532-8134257 GCA_039654325.1 Tandanus tandanus
AATGGTTGTGTGTGTGTGTGTGTGTGTGTGTGTGTGTGTGTGTGTGTGTGTGTGTGTGTGTGTTGGCCCTGTGATGGTCTGATGAGCTGTTCAGGATATACCCCGCCTTCACACATTTCTGGCTGAGATAGGCTCCAGCCTCCCCCAACCCTAGTAAGATTAAATGGTTTGGTAAATGAGTGATTAAGTGAGGTAAGCAGTGCCTTCTGCACCATTGTTACAGCCTTAAGGTTTTTGCACATATGTGATTTTTCATGACAAATTTTTCATCCGAATGTCCTGTAAACACTTTCGCATTAAAGATGCATGTTCATTTAAACCCACTGTGAGATTTACACCCTCTTCCAGGTATTTTAAAAAGTAAGCAAAGAGTTTACTTTGGTATGGAAGCATATACAGACTGTGGAGTGTTTTGTGCGTTCTGGAACAGCACACGTACACTTCCTCCCCTTCCTCCCCTTCCTAATCTGCTTGCTCTGTCTAGGTATTGTTTGCAGAGTATCTCACTAGATGGCACCATTTATTGATTCAGGTTGTTATGGGTGGTCAGAAGTTATCATAAAAAATGAGGAGTTTATATGTGAGATGCATGAATTCTACCTTTTTCTCCATTTCTATTGCAGATTAGGAAGTCTCATTTCCAGATCACATTAACATCACACATGGAGTCTGACATCAGTAGCCAATCCAGGGGCCAAATGCTGCTTCAGGGTTGCTAACTTAGAGACTTTGTCGCTGTATTGGCCCTTTAACAACTTTAATTTACAAACAAAAAAAAGATAACGGAAAAAAAGAAAACACCTACTGGCAAATCTAGTAACTTTCTCAGAACTCAGTACAGCTGTTCAGTTCACACTACAGCCACTGTTATATGGTTTAATTATTGATGATGAATGATGAATCAGTGTGAATGATTAGAAAGCAGGGTTAATCGTCATGGTGTAACATCTGACTTGGAAACACTGATCACCTGTGTTTGTCCCACCTTTCCACGTTTGGTCTTCATTTTAGATTTTATTATTGGAGATATTACATAGGTGGCACAGTGGCCTGGGTTTGAGTCCCAGGCTCAGGCGATTCTGTGTGGAGATTACATGTTCTCCCCATGCTTGCAGGGGTTTCCTCTGGGTGCTCTGGTTTCCTCCCACAGTCCAAAGACATGCACATCGAGCAAATTGGATGTTTCAAATTGCCCCTAGGTGTGTGTGTGAATGGTTGTGTGTGTTGCCCTGTGATGGTCTGGCAAGCCGTTCAGGGTGTACCCCACTCAGTTTCACCCAGTTCCGGCTGAGATGGGCTCCGGCCTCCCCACGACCCTAGTAAGATTAAACGGTTTGGCAAGTGAGTGAGCAAGTGATGAGATATAACATTTTATCAGTAACAAATATAAGTAAACCTTGGGGGGCATGCTCCAGCATGCTGAAAATATGAGGCTTGACCCTTGAAATAAGGCCATGACTGCGAGCAAAACAACGTGTACAATGGCATGTCCTGTTTAGGGAAATCTGCATGAGCTTTTTGCTCAGTAATGATTTCCAGTGTATTCGTGCTTTCTCCAGAGTTCTCGCTCTCAGTGCACTGTTCCACGTGTCACTGCGACAGATGTGTCCTCGGATGAAGATCTCTCGCTCATGCCACAGCTGGTAATTATCTTTTTACTGCTTTTGATAACAGAGCTGAAGAGCTCCTCACTGTCCACAATAGCTACTGTTAGGCAAAGTGTAAAATCCTTGTAGCTGAAATAAAATTGTTCATAATACAGAAAGTGTGTAAAATCATTTCCATTGCGGTAGGCAGTAAATGTAAAAGTCAGTAGTACCTGATTTATTTATGTCCTTCCTCTTGTTCAGGTTTCAGTGCAGTCGCTATCATGTACGACTCTGTATCTCTTCAGTGAAGTTCTCACCCCATTTATTGTTTACTGAAACAGAATTCGTCGACTGCTGTAGCTTCTTCTGCGCAGTGCAGGCTCACACTCCTACCCCAACAAGATATCCATGTGACTGTGGCAGGATGGCTAAATCTCCATGCCCTACAGAAAGTAAGCAGCTGGACTTTAATGCATTCAAGCTCCTTTTCAGAAATTAAGTTTCACTCACAGGAATTTTATTGTGTTCAGTGTGGCAGAGCACAATGTTTCTCATAAAACAGCTCATAGAATCTTCTCTCAGATTGATGATGGTGATGATGGTGATGATGATGATGATGATGATGATGACTCTGACCTGGTGGTAGGGTGCTGGATAACTGATCCCAAGGTCGTGGGTTCAAGCCCTACTATCAACGGGATGTCACTGCTGTCCTCCCCGTGCAGCTAACTGGGTTATTGAAGGCCAGCCATGTCTCTCACTGTCTGTGGTGAGAGGCAGGGTTAAACCAATGTTGACTTTCTTAAAGAGTAGGCTGCATAGCCGTCAGCGTGTTTCTGCCCTGTCGAGCTGTCCGGGGTGTACTCTGCCCTCGCCCAGAGTCGGCTGAGATGGGCGCCAGCCTCCCCGCGACCCTAATTAGTATTAAGCGGTTCAGAAAATGAATGAATGAATGAAACAACTGTTTGGTTTTTTTAAATGAGATACTTGAATGGCATGGTGGCGTAGTGGTTAGCACATCCGCCTCACAGCAAGAATGTCCAGGGTTCGAGTCCCGGGGTTCAAGTCCCGGGATCGGGACACTCCGAGATACTCCAATTTCCTCCCACTATCAAGAGACATTAGGTTAATTGGCTGTCCTAAATTTCCCCTAGGTGTGGATGTGAATGGTTCTGTGTGTGTTGCCCTGCAATGGTCTGGCGAGCTGTTCAGGGTGTACCCCCCTTCACCCAGTGACCCTGATAGGATTAATCAGGTCTGCAAATGAGTGAGAGTGCGATACAGCTTATGACAAACACTATTATGTGCTGCAGAAAAGGCGAGAATGTAGTTTATGATTAGAATGTATTATTACTGTATAGACCACAGTTAACTTTATCTGCCTATTAAAGGCGTTGTATGTGTTTGATTTGTTTGTATGTTTTGGATTTTGCTTTTGAAATGCCAGCTATATTTGCAACACCAAACAAAATTACATAGAAAACCAAGACATTTTTCTAGATGACGTTCCATGCTCATACCTATTTAGGGCAATATGTGGGTGTGCTAGAATGCTAGATACAGATTGTTTTACTACTTTGAAAAGGCAACTGGAAACTCACAACACGTTTTACCAACTGATCTTGGAAATTTAAAAGGAAATCTCTTAGATCAGAACTCTTAATTGTCACTGCTATGATGCTTGGGTAATAATATAATTTAAAATATGTGTGCGACAAATAACAAATAAGTTATGGAAAGCAATTACCAATAAAACAAAACAGTATGAAGTTTAAATGGAGAAAAAAAGTACTTCTTGTGTTTTACCCAGATAAACTTCAAGGCTTTGGAGTTGGTGATAATGGCAGCCATTGAATTGAGCCCAAACAGCCCGGTGTTTCTACACGAAGAGAGACCTACAAGACATGTGAGTGTGACAAATCCTACTTACAAACTACATAATACCAATCCAACTAGTACAATAATAATGCAATATAATAGAAAAAAAAACAAAGCTACATTTCACAATGTGGGGCCAGTGGTGTAGTGGTTAGGGTGCTGGGCTCGTGATTGAGAGGTTATGGGTTCGAATCCCTGTTAGACCCCGACAGTGGCAGACCCCTGGGCAAGCTCTTAACCGCAAGTGTGCCTCTGTCCACTCAGCAGTATAAAGTAAGCGATACTGGGAAGGTAACCTGTGATGGACTAGCGTTCCATCCAGGAGGAGTTGAACTCCTAGTCGCTTCATGCTATGGAATCTGGGGATAAGCTCTGGCCTGGTGAGCCAGTGGGCTCGAGTGTAAAAGCCCAACAGATCTACCTACATTTCATAATATCACATAATAATAATAATAATAATAATAATAATAATATATTGCCTAGTTGTATTGTTGTATTGATATTCAGAATCTTAGTCATAAGGTTGAGATGTAGCTTAACAGTTTAAGACCCTACGATGGACTGGCGAGCTTTTCAGGGTGTATCCCGCCTTCACCCAGTTGACTAAGATAGGCTCCAAACTCCCTCCGACCCTAGTCGCATTAAGCAATATAGGAAATGGATGAATGGATGTATACAGTAAAAGTCATTCAGAGTCAGCCTAGATAGGCTCCAGCCTCACCACCACCCCAGTAGAAATAAGCAGTTTAATGAATGAATGAACAAATGTTCCTGTGTAGTTTATACTAAAACAAGTATTCGCCTCATTCTCAGTTAATATTGATAAAAAGTGCCAATTATTATTAAATATCCATGTATTGTAAATCCAAGACTCAGCCTTTATGTTTTGCTTTGTCATGCCTGCAGATAATTCTGGAGATTAGAAAGGATGAAGATTACAAAATTCCTATCTGGATTATAATCGGAAGCACTTTGGGAGGACTACAGCTTTTGGCTCTGCTGGTACTAGCGCTGTGGAAGGCATGTTATCTTGATTCATTATTATACCGTACATATACACTTAAAGGCCAGTTTAGTAGCTACCCTAGTATTTACACTAATCACTTAATGGCTTTTTTTTATCAGGTAAACCTCCTGTACATATACAGTACGACTGATGACTGTAGCCCATCTGTTGCTTTACAGCTAGTCAGTCCTTCTCTATCCTGTCTGCCAGTAAACAAGGACCAAAATAGATTCTGGCAACCAAGTATTACTTGAATGTTAGATTATTCTCACCACAGCACTGACACTGACATGGTAGTGTTACAGTGGCATGGATCTGGTAGGGTAAAGCAGGATCCACAGTATCAGTGTAATGACCTCAGTGAAATGCACATGAAAAAGTTAAAAACTACCATTTGTTTCTTACCTACAAATCAAAGTAAGTACAAAGTAATTAAAAACCCCTATTAGAGGCAGATGTGGGGCCTGTGGTGTAGTGGTTAGGGTGCTGGGCTCAAGAGGTCGTGGATTCAAATCCCTGTTAGACCCCTACCAGGCTAAGAGCCCTTGGCAAGCTCTTAACCATAAGTGAAGCTGACCTGCGATGGACTCATGGACCCATCCTGTAATGGGTTGGTGGACCCATCCAAGAAGGTGAACTCCTAGTGGCTTCATGCTTCAGAAACCTGAATAAGTTACAGCTGTGATCAGCCACTAGGCTCAGGTGTAAAAAGCCAAACAGACTTACTTTATGAGAGGGAGGTATACTTGCACGTTTGTTTGGTTCATGTTTGGTTCCACTGATACAATGGCCAATAATATATACACCAATCAGCCATAACATTAAGACCACCTGCCTAGCATTGTGTAGGTTCTACTTGTATTGCCAAACAGTGCTATCCCATTGGGGTATGCACTCCACAAGACCTCTGAGGTATTGGTTTTGGTGTGGTATTTGGCACCAAACAGTTTTCAGCACATCCCTTGTTTCCTGTCAGTTGAAGGTGGGGCCTGCATAGTTTGGACTTGTTTGTCCAGCACATCCCACATATGGGAAATTTGGAGGGGGGGGGGGTTTAATATTTAACAGCTCATACACAGGGACTTGCACTGCAGACAATGAACTAAGACAAGTTAATAATAAATGGATATATTGTGCAAAATGTGTTTTTGTTATAAGATGTGAATTATGCTGATCATGTTACGCTTTCCAATTTCAAGATAAAGTGACAGACTATAAATAACCATTGAAATGCATGATGCACTGTTCATTAATAAATTAAGTATTCAAATTATTGCTAAATTGTTGCGGTATAAGTGGAATAACACACTTCAGTCCGTGTGGTTCTTTAACAGCACAGTCTGGAGTGTGTTATTCCTCACATCATAGTGTTTGAAGTCAGTCATAATGGCTACGTACATACACATCAGGACGGGGGAAAAAAACTCACAATATGCTTTGTTTGTTTGCAGCTGGGATTCTTTCACAGGGAGAGACAACGGGAAGAAGATGAGAAGACCACGGAGCAGCGGTAAATCCATGGTGTGCGCTGTCCTTCACAAGGCTGTAACTCAGGGATGCTTAAGGAGCGTGGGTCCGTTCTCGCAGCACTCTGGCCATTTGACACTTGTCATGCACTGCTGAGCCCTCCCACTTTCTCCCAGGACGAAAATGTTCTAATGCAGTAAGGATGCAGATCTCTGACGAGTCGTAACTTAGGACCAAAGTCTTAAAACTTAAGACACAAGACCTTTTGATTAATAGGCTTTTTTTTTCTTTTTTTACCAACACAGAGCTGAATAGAAACGTGGGCTTTGTAAATAGAATAAATGTACAGTTCTAGATGAAGGTACAACCAAATGTTTAAAAGGATTATTTAGAACACAGTTTACATTATAGTGATCACAATTAATTACTTAATGCAGTAATGACATGCACATGTGGATGCACTTGTACATATAGACTTGAACTATACTTAGCAAAAATATTAACGCAACACTTAAGACTTGTCAGCATTTTAGGTACATATGATTCAAACAGTCATTCATTCATTTGCCGAACCACTTAATCCTACCTAAAGCCTATCTCAGCCTACTCTGACAAAGGCGGGGTACACCCTGAACAGCTCGCCAGACCATCGCAGGGCAACACACACCCAAGCATTCACACTCATACCTAGAGACAATTTGGAACAGCCAATTAACCTAATGTGCATGTCTTTGGACTGTGGGAGAAAACCAGAGTACTCAGAGGAAATCCATGAAAGCGAGGTGAGAACATGCAAAGTCCACACAGAAACACCCATGCCGAGCCCGGGACTCAAACCCAGAACCTTCTTGCTGTGAGGTGGACGCGCTAACCACTACGCCACTGTGTGACCCATGGTTTAAACAGCCTTATTAGCTAAATAATTCATGTATATGAAATCACTAGTGTGCAACAAAATGCTGACATGTTTATTAATAAAAGTCTACTAGAGTACCGGCTACAGTCAGTGATAGAAGAGGGGGTTAGTGTTCAAAGTTACACTCCCAGTAGCGTGTGTAAACACCCATTCCTTCTCAAGAACTGTGTGGAGTTCTCAGATATTCCTAGGCACAGGAATGTGGCCATATATACGCATGTAGTGCTGGAAACGACTTCCAAGGCATCTTACTCAAAAAAATAAAATAAAATAAAATACATTTACAGCTGTAGCAGTAAAGTGAATAGACAGACCAGATTTCAATATACCATTTACTCTTTCCTTGTTGACTTGTGACATCTGCAGTATTATGATGTGTGATATCTGGAGGATATGGGGTGGCCTTTTATCATCTCCAACATAAGGGTGTGTGTGTGTGTACTGATGATACTGCTGAGGCAGTGTTTCAACTGACCACACCTGTCTGAGTGGGTTATCTTGTATGGAACATCACTCAATACTAACTCACTCATTTGCTGAACCGAATAATCCTTCTAGAGTCGCGGGGAGGCTGGGGCCTATCTCAGCCGATATTGGGCGAAGCCAAGGTACACCCTGAACAGCTCAGGCCATTGCAGAAACGGCAAACACACACCTAGGGGCAATTTGGAATGACCAATTAGCCGAATGTGCATATCTTTGGACTGTGGAAGGAAACCGGAGTACCCAAAGGAAACCCCCGCAAGAACAGGGAGAACATGCAAACTCCACACAGAAACACCTGAGCCCGGAACTCAAACCCAGGACCTTCTTGCTGTGAGGAGGACGTGCTAACCACAATGCCACCGTGTCGCCCTTTACTCAATACTGCTGATGTAACATTTCTTTTGTTCATTTTAAACCATCTATTTCTTTAAAAAATCCCCCCCCCCCTTTTTTTTTTTTAAGTGTTGTGTTAATAATTTTGTTCAGTAACCAACCAGTGACAAGAAGGGTTTCTTCTGGAACAAAGTACTTCAATGTAACATAAAATACACATATTACATATCTGCTTTAATGGAGATGCTTCATTGCACCTTAAATGAACTTCACTTCCTCCATGAATGCATCTTCTTTACTTCAAGCTGACATTTACCATCTAACCACTGTAACAGAAAAAGATATCATACTGCCAGTTTCAGCGTTTCTTTACACTGTACATTACTTTTAGTACAGTAGCTTTATTTGATACAGCACAAGAAGATATGGCAATGTTTAACATGCAAGAACTACTGGTGGGTCGAATAAAAGCCAACCGTGGGGATAACTGGGCTGTTGTTGTTTTTAATTTGTTTGTTTATGGCTTCTTCATATATTCACCCTCCATTTTAAAGCCAAATTAGAAAAATATAATTCATATCTTGCAGTAAGAGAGCTCTAGTATATTCTCCTGGAGTTAAGACTAAAATAGACATCATGTCTCAATTTACATTGGTATTGGGATCACGTGAAGTTTCAATAGGTTTATGTTTAACCGTTATTATACAATTACTCCAATTTATTTTACTTAAAATCATTTCCTATAAGACATTTTCCAAATCTTTTAACAACACCATCAGTATTCAATAAGCAGCTTATTAAACATCTTTGCTTATACGTATACACCCCTGGCAGAAATTATGGAATCACTGCACTTAAGAGGATGTCCAAACTGTTTGTTTTGACTTTGTATCAAATAAACAGATCACAGCAATGACACAAAGCAATTTTTATTTTTTTTTGGTTTAATCTATGAACATTTGTTTTCATGAAACGTACGTCATACAGATTAATGGCATATTTTCCCCCCATATTTTTAAAAGATGAAAAACATGGAATCACTCGCTATTAAGGAAAATTCTTGAAATTAATTCTTTGCGGTACAGACTTCACTAATGAAAAACAATATTCTCCATCGATTTGGTCCCAACTTTCCCGAATAGCAGTGAACTGATCAGCATTGAAGGATTGAGCCTTGTCACCATTTAAGTTCCAGCATGAATTTTCACTCGGACCGTGTCTGGACCGTTTTCTCTCCACGTAGCAGTTAATCAGCCTTACATCTTACATGAGCTTTACCACTTCTTTCTTTTTGCCAATATGCATTGTTTTCTTAATATATAGATTTAGGCAGAGTAAAACAGCGGAGCTCCGATATGTCAAGTATTTGGAAGGAACTCAAACCCCAAACACGGATCCTACGTATATCAAGATTAATTCATTTTAATAACTTGTTTATAGAAGGGAATAATCTTAGTCTTGACATGTAAAGTACACCATTTAGAAACCGTAGGTTGAGAGAACTTGTCAATAACACAAGAATATCATTAGTTGTTTACTTGTTTCACGTCATTAACGATGACATCACATCACGTGAGCTGAGTATTATACACCTCTTGTTCTCTATACTACTCTCTCCCAGAAAAATTTTATATTTTTCCTTTTTCGAGATTTTCAAAGAATAACACAGGGTTCCCGTGTGTACACGTACACTGGAAGGATGGAGGGACGGACGGATGGACGCTATAGGGTTGTTTTGTTTTTTTTGACGTTCCAAAAGCAACTCAATGGTTAAACACTTTTTCCTTATCAATGGCGCTCCGCTCGCATGAAAAAATGACCATCACCAAATCTTTTGTCTATTTATCTAAAGAGAACTTTTTAATGTACTGACTGCTGTTGTGGTAATGATCTTGCCATCTCCCCTAGTCTTTCACCTGACATGTAACCCCATATCATAAATAAATAACTGCTTTCTTCAGGCAGTCGTCATTAAATATCTTTAAAAAGTTCCAGCATCAAAGAAATGCAAAACACAAGGTCAGTCTATAATTTTCCCCTGAACATTGAGTGATTCCATAATTTTTTTATCATTTATTAATGTGCGGGATAAGACGGGGGTTCAGTGCCATATTTGTGACTTATTCATTCATTCATTTTCTAAGCCGCTTAATCCTAATTAGGGTCGCGGGCAGGCTGGCACCCATCTCAACGGACTCTGGGTGAGGGCGAGGTACACCCTGGACAGCTCGCCAGGCCATCGCTGGGCCAACACACATACAACCATTCACACTCACACTCACACCTATGGGTGATTTGGAACAGCCAATCAGCCTACTGTACGTTTTTGGACTGTGGGAGAAACCGGAGTACCCGGAGGAAACCCACACAAGCACGGGGAGAACATGCAAACTACACACAGAAACCCCCGAGCTGGGAATCGATCCCAGGCCTTCTTGCTGTGAGGCGGACGTGCTAACCACTGCGCCACCGTGCCGATGCGATTTGTGACTTATTTGAATTTTTTTTTAAAATAATAAAAAATAAAAAAAACACACACACATTGGTGATTCTGAAATTTTCCGCCAGGGGTTGCACTAAAAGTATCTGCTCTACTTCTCAGGCTACTGTCTTTTTATTTTAGTATTATTTTAACTGACACCTAAATGCTCTTACTGTGCACAGAAAGTTAGCTTCCCAACTATACCAGTTCATGTGCAAATCATGTTCCACTAACTCGCTGGTTACTAATTAAAAAAGAAGAAAAGGGGTGTTTGAAGGTTTTTTTTTTTAATTGGCTGTTTATTTTGAGGTAGGCTTACATACACTAACAACTGCAAATATTCTAACACCTGAAGGTTACATTTAGTACAATCCCTCCCATAAGACACCTTGATATCAGATGGGAAAAAAATCGAATAAATTTCACCCAGCTGTAGTTAAAGGTGTAATTAATACTCGGTACATGAACTGATCTCATGAATGAATGACATCTTGAGTCAGACTGTGTAAAGCAGATATTTCAAAATTTAATGTTGGTTTAATATTGGTTCATTCAGATAAAAAGAAAACGTTCTCACCAGATCTCAAACATAAATCAAAGACTCAACATTTAAAAAGTCCAGTTCGGAGACTTGCCACATTCTGGCACAGAGTGTCACACGCAACTTACTTTAACTGTCTCAGACTTTAATAAAAAGCTCTGAGCACCATCTAGAATAAGGCCACAAAAGGCGTGTCTCTACAGTGACATGATGGAAAAGTTGAAGAAAAAAAAAAAGAGAGAGAGAGGGGGGAAAAAAAGAACCTGTTATAGTTACGGCTTAGTGTATTTATTTATAAAGCGGATTTCTGTATTTGTGTACAGGTTTAGATTTTAGTATATCGTTCCTCTGCTCATGATTCCTTAGAAAATAGATCTTCTGAAGATGTTTTAAATAATTTTTTTAATAAAATATGTTAATAAAACAAAAATAAATCATCCTAAGAAGGTGCGGTCAGTAAAAAGCAGTTCTTTCTGGATTTTACAGTCCAGTTCTTTATCGATGGCCCCGAAATAGCATCAATGAGTCATTTCAATACCATACATCGCACCCATTTCTTTGGATGAAGAGACTGTAAACAATTGACAGCCTAGAAAATGTCCATGTGAGTTTCTTTTTAAAGAAAAAAAAAAAAATGTTGAATCAGTTACGATAAATCTATACATCAGATGCATGAGTGTAAAAGTCGTTTTCTGATCCACTTGACGAGCATTTTTAACAGGGGGAAAGAGTTTTAATAAACTTAATCAAGAATTCCCAGCACCATGACATCATCAGCTAAAACTTAAGAAACTAAAATAAATATATTGATCAGTGAAACTCAACAAACTCCTCTAGGCTTTTAGGAATCTGGTCTCTGTAGAGGATTTGATGGTGTCGGACGGCGCGAGCAGCCAGGCACTTTAAACTCATTTTCATCTGCGTTTTCAGCAGGATCTCCGAAACACCCGTGGTGCTCTTCTCCAACGGCGTCTTCTTCTGCTTGTTGGTCATGTCAGTGTGAGCTCCGGCTTCCACCAGACTGATAATGATGGCGTGCAGGGTGAGGAAGTCACTGATCGGCCGATTATACTGCACGATGAGGTGTAGTGGGCTGTTTCCTGCATTATCGACGCAGTTGACGTGCGCGCCACAGTCCAGCAGTATCTTAGTGACTTGGGCGTTGGGGAAGCTGCACACGTCATTCGTGTGGAAATCATCCACCGGGGTACTGGAGCTGGCAGCCAGGTGGAGCAACGAAGAGCCTTCTCGGGTGCGTGGATCAAGTCGGATTAGATCGTAAATCTGCTTGTTAATGAGTGCGCGGCCCTCGTCGTCGCACTGCGTCTTGGTGGAGATGCACACCAGGTAGAGAAATGTAAAAATGTTTGCCTCATAGCTGTCAGTGTAGGCTGGACGCTCGGCCTCAGAGGCCGTTTCCACGCGTGCCATACTGCGCCGGATCTCCAAGACACTGCAGCACAAGACCTGCTCTACGTCAGCTGCCTGAACTGGCTCCTTCAGGTGTACCATCTGTGAAAAAACTTGTGCAAAGCGCAAGAGGTCCTTGTGTGTGTTGCGATTGCTTAGTTGGCGCAGGTGCAATGCATGGAGCCACAGCTTAATGCAGCGCTCGAACTCCATGTTGTCAGCATAGACGGCACCACGGTATATGATGGGATGCGAAACATCGACGTTGTCTGATCCCAGGATGCGCTCACGAATCATCAGACCTTCCATGTGCAGTGCGTCTCGATCATGTCTGATGGCCTCCAGATTCTGAGTGGTCCTACACTCCATGCGACCACCATAAGCTTCCACGGGTGGCAGGAGCTCTTTTGCAATGACCCTTTCAGGGTCACGATAGCGCTCCAGCATGGCCAGATACAGGTAATGATACGTCTTGAGGATGTCGTAGTTCTCACGGTCGTTAGCGAACGAAGCTCCGAGCAGCTCTAAAGCTTCGATACGGCTGTGAGGGTCGCAGTCAGCATGGGAGAGAAGCAATTCAACAACGTCTGCCTTGCAACTTTCAGCTGCCACTTTGAGCGGCGTCATGCCGTGGCCATTCTCCACCATGGCAGCCTTACATCGCACCAGCTCCTTCACAATTTCCAGATGGCCAGCCTCGGCAGCGAAGTGCAGCGCCGTGGCACCACAGTGAGCCTTTGCATTTGGGTCGGCGCTTTGATCTAGCAAAAAGCGCACCACGTCTGTGTGTCCCTTATAAGCAGCTATCATCAGACAGGTATTGTCATACTTATTGGCGATGCTGATGTTGGCATTATGCTCCACTAGGTAGCGTACAATGTCTAGCCGACCATCGAAGCAGGCTGCCCTGAGAGGGGTGGAGTTAGTCAGGGTGGTGTGGTTGACGTTGGCGTCGTGAGACACGAGTAGGCGCACAACTTCGAAATGTCCTGCACCCGCTGCACACCAAAGAGCCGTGGCTCCATCGATCACATACCTGGAAGAAAGGAAACAACAAGGAAAGCAATTTGTGATTGTTCGATGTTCATAAAGTGGAAATAATTCATCAGGAGAGCTTATAAATCTGTGCATGAGGTATGTTTTCTAGTACAAGGTGACCCAAAAAACCCCACATTTCAATAGTTAATTAAAAAAAATAGTTTTTATTATTTGCGCATATGAAACTTAGTGAGGAGGGAGAGGCGGTGCTGAGGCCTGTTGGTGGTCCAACTCCATTTTGAACATCCTAAGCTTGAAGAACTTGATGTGTGGTTTCAGTAAGATGGAGCTACAGCACACACCGCTCAGAGATCATGGAAGTGCTGAGGGAAATGTTTCCGGATCGGGTGATCTCGTTGCGTGGCTGTGTTGGGTGGCCAGCCCGTTCCCCTGACCTCGCCCCTTGCGATTTTTTTTTTCTGTAGGGCAACCTTACATCACGAGTGTAATACTCATTGCCTCCAAACTCTTAAAGCCCTTAAGGCTGCATGCTATTCAGCAGGATTCCCCCGCTGTTCCATCCGACATGACCCATCGAGCCATGGCGGCCTTCAGAAACCACCTCCACCAGCGTCTAGACGACGACGGCCACCACCCGGAGGATGATCACCTTTACATCATGATGCACGAAAACTGTACTGAACAAAGTTCCATGTGTACAAACAATAATTTGAGTATTTTTACGATTTTCCATTAAACTGTGGGAGGTTTTTTTGGGGGGTCACCCTGTAGATTCTTCTTACCCGTCAAACCTGACTGTCCCGGTTTGCTCGGTATCCACTCGGTAGTGGTCCAGAAGAAGACGGACCACTTTATCATGACCGTTCCTTGCTGCTATGATGAGCGGGGTCGAGCGTTGGCCAGCCAACTGCGTTGAATAGTCCAATAGGTACCGAGTCTCCGAGGCAGAATGATTGAGTAAAAGAGCAGCTAGGGTCAGGACTCTGCCTTCACTGGCCGCTTTATAAACGTAGCCTGCCAACGACTCCATTCGGGCCGCCGGTTCTTCTTCCGTCTGCGTGAGTATCGCCCACAGGTCTGGCACAGACACGGCGCGGCTCCCATTAAAAAGCCAGTCTGAGCTTACAAGCTCATGGAAAAGATTTTATTCATGGCTTCCTGCAGTTAACTCCTAATAACGGATACAATAATAATAATAATAATTATTATTATTATTATTATTATTATTATTATATGGCGACGTATGAATGCTAACTCTAGGTTAACTTGCAAACCAAACATAAAGCCAGGCAGTGCGACACTCTCAAGCCAAGGTGGTCAAACCATAAAAAGTAATAAATAAATAAAAGTCCACCATGGACATTAATCATCAATCATTAATTTAATTTCCATGTCCGTTCAGACACGGTGTAAGTAGTTAGCATTTAGCTAGCCAGCTAATCACCCAACTACTTCCAGTTAGCATGCTCTCTCCAGCTGAGGTGATTTCCTGTTGTTCTGACCCGACTACTCTGTGTATTACCTTCTTAACAGTGTCGAATGGTGTTGATATAGTTTCGCTATAAAGGAAACAAAACCGTAAATATTACATGTACACGTTTAACCTTTATATTAATCAGCTAACAGGTTCCGGAGTTGGAGGAAAATTTGTAAACTAATACCGAGCATCATTTCCGGTTACGGTCAGCCAGATATTTCAAAATAAAAGTTCAAGCAAATGAAAAGTTCAAGTTCAAGAAGCTTTATTGTCATTTCAAACACATACAGCTGACGCAGTACACAGTGAAATATAATAACGTTTCTCCAGGTCCAGGTGCTACATAAACATACAACAAGGATCAAATTCTGAAAAAAAGTGTAAGTAGGACAACAATATAGTAACTTATGAAGACATTATGTAATAATATTAATTAAAACTAGAAAAGTTATCTTCTACATTTCATCTCATTTCATTTTCTGAACCGCTTATTCCTAATTAGGGTCACGGGGAGGCTGGCGCCCATCTCAGCCGACTCTGGGCGAGGGCAGGGTACACCCTGGACAGCTCGCCAGGCCATCGCAGGATCTTCTACATAGAATACATTTTATTATGGAAGCGTATTGCGTTCAGTTGAGAAAAAAAAATGAGCTGGGGTTTCTGAATTAAAAGGATAATTTTGGCTCTGTTTTTTTTTTTTTTTTAATTAATGAGATAATAAAATAATCAAAACATTCATAATACACTTAAAGTGTATCATAATAAAAGATAATCTCATTAATTTTGAAAAACAGCCGAAAAAGAAAAAAACTTTTCTTTTCATGAAAAATCATCTCGTTAATTCAGGAAAAACGAGCTGAATCTTTTTCTCAAATGTTGCAAAGAAAAAGCCATATCAGAGAGTGGTCAGTAAAAGGGAAAGATTAAGAAGGGCAACAGAACACAGACACTGGACAGAGGAAGATAGGTTAAAAAGGTGATATAGATAAATGAATATATGTTTAAGAAGTTTGGGTCACAAAGTGGAACATTCGTAAAGTGCAGAATAAAGGAAAACGTGCTGGAGGAGCACTTGACACCATCTATAAATTATGGTGGGGGAAATGTGATGGTCTGGGGGTGCTTTGGTGGTAACGTGGCAGAGTTGTACAGGGTAAAGGGAATCTCGAAGCAGGAAGGCTATCACTCCTGTTTGCAATGCCATGCCATACCCTGTGGAGGGTGCTTAATTGGATCCACTTTCCTCCTACAACAGAACAATGACCCAAAACACGATAAACTATGCAAGAACTAATTAGAGAAGAAGCAGTCAGCTGGTTTTCTGTCTATATTGGAGTGGCCAGCGCAGTCACCAGATCTCAACCCGATTAAGCTGTTGTGGGAGCAGCTTGACCATATGGTACGGAAGAAGTGCCCATCAAGGCAGTCCAACTTGTGGAAGGTGCTTCAGGAAGAATGGGATGAAATTTCTTCATCTTTCCTCAGCAAATTGACAGCTAGAATGCTGAAGGACTGCAAGGTTGTAATAGCTGTAATTGGAGGATTTCAGAAAAAAGCAGAGTTTGAAGGACAACATTATTATTTCAAGTCAGAATTATTACAAGTATTTGTAACCTAGTTGATGTTTTAACTATATTTCATATTTATTTTGAAACTTATTTGATGGATGTAAGTTTGTGTTTTCGTGGAAAATGTGAAATTTTCTATGTGACTCCAAAATTTGAACAATAGTGTATATTACCAGACATTCTAATGGCAGCAGCTCAAAGTGTAAAAAGATTTAAATACAAGTCAAGAGCTTCAAGTAATGTTCATATCAACCATCAGAATGAGAAAATAAACTCTTTGTGATTTTGACTATGGCATGATTAGTAGTACCAGAATGGCTGGTTTCGGTATTTCTGTAACTGCTGATCTGGAATTTTTACTCAAAAAGGTCTCTAGAGTTTACACAAAATGGGTCAAAAATAAATAAATAAATAAATAACATGCTCTGAGCAGCTGTTCTTCTGACAGAAACGGCGTGTTGATAAGAGACGTCAACAGAAAATGGCCAGATTGGTTCAAGGTGACAAAAAGGCTTGTAGTTTAGATAAAAACTCTATACACTCTATACACTGATTAATTAGGACCATGTCATGCTCCACTTATGTTAGCTACAGAAAACAGAAAAGTGAGAAACGTTAGGCTCCATTGGGCACAGGTTCGTTGAAAACTGGAATATGTAACCTGTTGAATTTGATTAATCTTGATTTCTGCTAAGGCACATGAATGGTTGGGTCAGAATTTGGCAATACCAACATGAATCTCTGAACCCAACATACCATGTGTCAACAGTTCAGGTTGGCAGAGGTGGTATAATGGTGGGCACATAGTTTTCTTGGGACTTTCATGATTGTTAATGACGTTCAATCATCGCATAAATACCACAGACTATTTGAGTACTGTTAGGGAAGGGCAAATGACCAAAAACTTCTAAATGGGTGTTTTCTTATGCCAATAGTATAGAAGAGCATGAATATGGACTTTGATTCTGACAAAAGTGCATTTTTGTATCCGGTCCTGACATTTTTCAAAATGGCAGCTGGAAAGACCAAAAAATGGGCTGCTCATAATATGTCTTTTCAGCTTTTTCTAATTACTGAATAAATATTGTTAGAGCTACAACTATTGAAGTTATGCAGGGTACAATTTATATTCTCTGATTTTCTCCTGTATATCAAATATTACAGGTATGACTAGTGCACAGCACATGCAGAAAAAACTGTGATGTTTATTTTTTTACATTTCTTCATAAATTCATTCAAAATGGGAAATAGTTGTTGTGGAATCCTTGTGTGCTTTCAGGACAAAAGTATGTTGTAACTGAACTGCTGAACCATTACTACATAGCTTTCCTAAGGGAGCAAATGAAGGCAGATGTGACAGAGACTTATAATACCTGCAGCGATACTGTTCGTAAAAGGTTGTTTGATGTTTACAGTTTACAAAGAAGAAGAAGAAGAAATTTCATGTTATTTTTACATTTGAGAGCATAATTTTGTACATAAGTTGTTGTGGAAACATATATGGATATATGAATTCATATACAGTATGCCTGTCAATTTTTAATATTCCTACCACTCATACTATGACAGAAAATGCAGTCTCCGGTGTTTTTATCTGTTTCTTATCTGCGAGAAATGAGTCGATTACTGAATCATCATTTTCAAAAAACTTGGAGGATGCAAAATAAAAATGAGTTATACACCCAAGAACTCATCTGATTTGATGTTAGCCCCCCAGTGTTGTTGTTAACCATGTGCATTGCTTCATGGTCACAACTGACATTTTCTACTTATCTACTTCCAACATGATAATGCACCATGTCACAAAGGGAAAAAAATAGTCATCTCAAACTCATCTCAGATATATCCTTAGGATGGCAGATAAGATCGCACTGGATTCCTCCCATGTTCTATATGAGAAGTAACCGCTTCTGCCATCCGGAAAACGATTAAGGACCCCCAGCTTTAGAAGAAACAAATACAAACATTCATTCCTCCCTTATTCTGTGTCACTACTTAACCAGCAGAAGACAGCAAAGTAGTACCTCACCCCCTCACCTACATTCACTCAGCACTAGACCCCTACCCCCAACCCTTAACTTAACTTATTGGACTGTGAGAACCCTGTTTTCTGTTGAGAATGTTTGCATGTGGGAGGCGCCTTGTTATGTTGTGTGAGTGTGTTTGTGTTCTTAGATGATTTTAAATGTTTTTTTAGATGGACATTAAAGTATTATCTTATCTTATCTTATCTCAACCCATTTTCATGAACATAACAATGAGTTCAGTATTTTTCAGCGGTCATCCAGGTCCACATCTGAATCCAGTAGAAGACCTTTGGGATGTGGTAGAACAGGAGATTCACGGCATAAATGTGCACCTGAAAAATCTGCAGGAATTGGATGATGCAATCATGTTGACATGGACCAGGATCTCAAAGGAACGTTCCCAACATCTTGTGGAATCCATGTCACAGGTGAGGCTGTTTTTGAGAGTAAAGAGAGCTCCTACCCAGTATTAACATTGGGTTTCTACTAAATTGTTCACTGAGTGCATTTCTGTGCCTCCTCCACTAGGCGGTGGCGAGACATCTCAAAAACGAATGGTGGAACGTTTCTCTTATACCTATTTATTTATTTATTTATTTATTTTTGTATTAATCCCACAAGGGAAATTATTGCCTCTGCATTTAACCCATCCAAGGTGAGCACACACACACGTAAACAGTGAGCACACACACTCGGAGCAGTGGGCTGCCACACATTTGGGCACCCGGAGAGCAGTTGGGGGTTAAGTGCCTTGCTCAAGAGCACTTCAGCCATGAATGTGGATGAAGGGAAGGTGCAACTCTCTGCCCCTGCCACAACCCATTTTTTCCTGCTGGTTCGGGAATCGAACCAGCAACCTTTAGGTCCCAAACCCACTTCTCTAACTATTAGGCCACAGCTGCCCCCATCCTAACCTGCTGAAGAACTAATTAGATTTTGGAACTGATCCAAACAGAATGAATATCACAGCAAGGTCAAATATCTAAAAATATCTAAAAGGTTTTGCTGATGTTTTTCTTATCATTCTCTGACTACAAACACTGTCGTGCATCGAAATCCACAAACACTCGACACTTATGAAATATTCAAACCAGTCTACCTGGCACAAACATCATCGGTACCAAATAAATAAATTAAAAAGTTACCTGGATCACATATTCCCCCATTCTTATGCTGGATGTGAACATTATCTGAAACTCTTGACATGCATCTGCATGATAATTTTTTCCTGCATGACCCTTCGGCACTTCTAGGCTTTTACATGAATGAGCAGGTGTACATAAGTGGTTAGTGAGTGTATATTTCTTATGTACAGCACTTCCTTTAGCAAAGCTGTTCATGTATAATATATAAAGTTCAGGGTATCAAGGTAATTTCTGCATTTGTATCATTATTATTAGTATTATCATTATTAGTATTAGTATCATTATTATTGTTGTTGTTGTTATTATTAGTATTGTTGTTTTGTTGTTCATTCATTCATTCATTCATCTTCTTCCGCTTCTTCCGGGGTCGGGTCGCGGGGGCAGCAGCCTAAGCAGTGAGG
>JBCNYH010000007.1:8169097-8179097 GCA_039654325.1 Tandanus tandanus
CTCACTGCTTAGGCTGCTGCCCCCGTGACCCGACCCCGGAAGAAGCGGAAGAAGATGAATGAATGAATGAATGAATGTTTTTGGCATGTGGGAGGAAATCGCACAACCCAGAGGAAACTTATCTGAATACAAAAAAAAAAAAAAAAAAAACCAAGCAAAAATCTGTACACACACTAACCTGAACTAGGACATTTTGAAATGTGAGGTGGGAACATCTGCGATGGCCTGGCGTGCTCTGCAAATGGCCCGGCGAGCTGACCGGGGTGTACTCTGCCCTCATCCGGAGTCGGCTGAGATGGGCGCCAGCCTCCCCGCGACCCTAATTAGGATTAAATGGTTCAGAAAATGAAAGAATGAAATCCACTCTGCCACCAACCATTAATTTTCTTGATAAAAATGCAGCGTTGTGTTGAGGAATGAGTGTAGTGAGTTGCTTTGAATTTGCTGATAAGCATGAAAGTGTCTGCTACAATAAAATACCAATGGAGTCATGTGTTCAGAAAGACCTCAGTAATATTCAGAAGTTACACTGATGATCATGATCAGTATATGATCATGATAAAAAAAAATTCTTTTCAAGTCAAAATTAATTTATTTTGAATAAAGAAATTTAAAACAGGATAGGAATCATGAAATGCTTTGAAAGGGGTTGGAAGGTTTTGAAGGGTTGGCTTGAATTTGGCTCTGCTGCCGTGAGTGAATGTTAATCAAATAACACACAGATCTCTGAAGCATACTTACACGAAAAATTACAAAAGAGGCTCTGGGCGAGGGCAGAGTACACCCTGGACAGCTCAACATGAATATTTCTCTTTTCTAATTAATGAACGTGGTTCCTTCACATCTTATCTTTAATTTTCCTTTTTTCCTGTAAGTGGCTTATCACATTCTTTTCCTTCCTTCACTTTTTTTGTTCACTCTCCAAACATATTTCACGGCAGAGCATTAAATGAATCTGTCTGTGTTTATGTGTGAATTGTTTCATCTGTGTTATTTCACTCTCACTCCTTTGTTGAACTGAACAGCTCCAGACCATTCCATACTTTAGTAAACAATACCAGGAAAAAGAAAAGAAAAAAAATACAAAATGCAATTCAGAACAGTAACGAATGTACAAAAGCAAATCCAGTAGCAGATCTTTTTATCAGAAGCAGCATGAAACACTCACACGCTCATTTGCCAAACAGCTTAATCCTACTAGGGTTACGGGGAAGCTAGAGCCTATCTCAGCTAACACTGGGCAAAGGCAGGATACACCCTGAACAGCTCACCAGACATTTGCATGGCAAGCACACACACACACACCAATTCACACCCACACTCACATAAAGCAGCAAATCGAAGCAGCTCTTTGGCCTGTGGGATAAAACCAGAGTATCCAGATGAAACAGCAAGCACAAGGAGAACATGCAATCACCACACAGAAACACCCTTGCTGAGCCCAGGATTCCAACCCAGGACCTTCTTGCTGTGAGGCAAACGTGCTAACCACTACATCACCACTCCCACAGCATGAAACATTTGTGGCTAAACAACGCTCTTGATTGCAGTTAAGACACACAGTCTTGCTCCCGAGTGGCGCATCGACAAGGTGTGTGACCATGAACACAGGGATCGCAAGTTCAAATTCAGGTTGATGCCGTAGCCATCCGTGACCGAGAGTCCATGGGAGCTAATTGGCCGAGTTCTTACGGGAGAGAGAGATGGAATACGTTCACTTCCCTGTCAGTCACAGCAATCACCTACCAATCATGGGAATCTGTGGGCTCATTCAAACGAGGGGGCGGATAGCAATTTCCCTCAGAGTGTGTTAGGCCACCACAAATAGGCATGAGCAGCAGTTCGAAAAGAGGCGAGTGGCAGCACTGCATGTCACAGAGGGGGCATGTGCATGCTTACACCCCTGCCTGGTTGGTGGTGTATTAGGGAAGGCAATACTTAACGGATGGGAATTGGATCCGACTAAAATTAGAGGAAAAAATGGGGAAACCCCATTAGTGATGTAAGGATGACACTGAAATAGGCCTGTTTAAGCAACCTGCCAATGGTCCGTATAATAAATGGTCCGTATTTATTAAATTTGCCAGGGTACATTTTTATTAGTGTTTTGGTTATTTAATGAGTGGCACCAATTTTGGACCATGATTGCAATTATGCAAAATGTTACCAACTAGAGCCTCAGTATCCAACCACCAAGTAAATACATACGTCCCAGAACTTTGTCTTTCTGCAGTTCATGGCTTCTGTAAACAACAAGCTTGACAGATGTTTCCATGTATCTGGGGATGGCTTATTGATTTGTAAAACCAAACAGAAATAAAATACATTCTTTTTTTCTTTTCCTTTCATGAGGAGCTTGGTGTGGATGGGTTGTCATTTGGCACATGATTCTCTGCAGTCTGATATCCATTTCGCCAGCTCCCCAGGTGGACCAGCCTATTTTCTATACTTATCCTGTACAACTCACAGGGATGTATTGAGCACTACAGCCGACTGTATTGATGTGCTATGTTTATAATCCGGAAATATAAAATAAAGTATGAAAAATAATGCATGTACAAAGGTTTAACAGTTCTAATATTCGTTTATTCTTTAAATGCTTTATTTTATTTTCTATAACAAATGTATTTTTTACATTATATTATATATAAAACAGACTGACCAGACTTCAATAAGGTAGTTATTATATGAGTTATTGATAATAAAAATCAGAACTAGAGGAGGACGCAATCAAAGATGAGAGCTGATCCAAGACATGAATAACAGGAAATTTCTCTCTGAGATGTACACAGACAGTAATAGCAAGCTATATAACATTATGACTGGGAAATTTCAATACTCATGATATAATAAAAGCTGATGATGGTTAAAGATGACTGATTGGGATGTTGACTTTGATGGCTAACAGATTAGCTAACAGATCAGAATCTATTTCCCTGTTACAGTGGTAGAGTAGGAGTCCATTTTTGTCCACCAATATATAACTTACATTAAAGTAACCCCTAGGGCTAATTATTGGCCCTTGATGTAACCATATTTAGTTTTACATGGAGCCAAAAAGATTCAAATATGCTCCCAAGAGGTAGAAAATGTACAAATAAATACTTTTATTTGTAGAGGGTACTGCCACAGTGACAAACTGTTGTACCCCTAAGGGTACAATAAGGATATTTAATGTTTAATGTAATGACCTCTGCCAAGGAGGATGGGTTTATTTGTTTGTGTGTCTGAATTGTAAGCAACTTCTTGTCCACAGTTTTTGACAAATCAAGCTGAAATATTTATGATGGGTAGATGATCGCCCAAGGATGCTCGCAGTTGATTTTATACAACAAGAATCCATGCACTGATGATGTTGCCACGATTATCAAAATCTCAAAAAGTACTTATTTGTTAAAAAACAATTAAACAAAAATAAAAAAAATTAAAAATAAAAAAAATTATATATATATATATACACACATCTGTCTAAACACACCTGATTTAAACAAAATTAAATCTCTATATAAAATTAAAAAGTATATATTCAGGATCAGAAGCTTTGATCTCACACCAAGTTTCCCCCAGATCTGACCCAAATTGCACATTTGATGGCAATTTAAATTTAACATGAGAAATCCTATTTTTTGGAAGTGTGGTACTACAGCAGGCCCAGCAGGGGGTGCTGTGTACTTAACATTTTTTTTCTGGCTTGGAGGAGGTCTGCATTCTCTGTGTGCTCTTGTTAGAATAATTTAATGTCTTTTTTTTTTAAAGATGCTAAAACATCCCCAGTATGTAATTTAGACAGGTAAATGAATTGGAATTCAAGAAGTACAAATTTATACTTGACCCTGAAAACAGTCTTTACACTCTTGGGACATGACACAAACCACAGTAGAGTCTGCCATAAAATCTGACTTGTTTTCTGCCTGGCTTAATTCCCTTAATAACTCTCTGAAGAACAGCCATCACTACAGCACACAGCTTATCGCTCTGTTATTGATCGCAGTGTTGCCGTGTCTCCTGTTTGGAGAGCAGAGAAAGTCAACAGAGCAGATCACTACCAATCAGCACATCACTCATTATTCTGCACATTTCTAAAAGTACAAAGAAGCTTCCCCATTATTCAGGACATAGTATTTAAGCAAAATTATGTATCGCTGGCTTCACATTGTGTGAAATGAATTTTTAATCATCAGACTCAGTAACACACTGCTCTACAATTTCCCGCAGGTTAGGGTTCTCCATCGCTGCCGCTACCCGCTCCTTATCGTTGATCTGTTTGTTAACTGAAAGACAAAACCAGGCGTGTGAATTAATTACATTTAAGCCATAAGCACTTCTGTATCAACACATTATCTCAGAGGAAGATAAGGACTGAAAAATGAACCGGACAGATTTGTACATCATGCATCTGCAAGCATCCTCAGGTCAAATTAGTTACTTTTTAAGTCCTTTTTGTTTTTTCATTGCAATTTCAATGTAAGCAAGAGTAATGATTACTTTACAGCAGATTAATACTCATTAATGACAGATTTGTTGCTGTTGTTAATGATTAATTCAGATACTTTATCAAAAAAAAAAAAAAACCTTATCTGAAAACAAGGCAAAAATATTTTAACCAACAGGCATGGCCAAATGTAAATTTTAAAAAGACAGTGGAAAATAATTGAACTTGTTTGAAGTAGGTCCTAAGCATTTCAACAGCCCATGAACCCTCGTATGCACATTTGAACATTCATCCAGTAACACACAAGCATCCGTTCATTCACTCGTTCATTCATTTATTTATTTTCTGAACCCCTTCATCCTTTCAAAGGGTCGCAGGGAGGCTGGAGCCTATCTCAGCCAACTCTGGGGGAAGGCTGGGTACACCCTGAACAGCATGCCTTTCCTTCGCTGAGCAAACACACACAACCATTCACACTTGCACTCAGACCTAGGGGCAATTTGGAACAGCCGATTAGCCTAATGTGCATGGCCTTGGACTGTATGAGGAAACCGGAGTACCCGGAGGAAACCCAACTAAGCATGATGACAACATGCAAACTCCACACGGAAACGCCGCCCCTGAGCCTGGGACTCGTTCCCAGGACCCTGCTGTGAGATGGTTGTATTAACCACTACACCACCTCACAAGCATCAATAAAATGTCTGGAATATATCAGAATTTTTGACATAAATACACAAGCAATTCCATCACAAAAACTGTACAAGAGGTTTATTATTAGGCAGATTCCCTTATCCAGAAAGACTCACTTTTTTTCCTTTTCATTTCTACAACCAAGCAGTTGAGGGTTAGGGGACTTTCTCAAACGCCCAATCAGCAATAGAAACCCAACTAGCTTTAACATACATAATGTGCCTCCTACCCTGCTTAAGTGATTTTAATGCTTTGATTTTTATTGAACAACATTAAAATGTTTTATGGCACAGTGTGCAGTAGGCTTCAGAGTTGTTTACACACAGGGGTCTTACCAGTACCAGTACGTTACTCTACAGCCATGAACGCATGTCAACAGGGCTTTTTGTGTACTAATATTAGCTTACCAACATGTAACATACAAACAAACAACCTGGAACAATGTGCGTGACGTGATATCAGGTGATTATTTTTTTCTTTTGTACAACACACAACATAAAGTTTTAAATTAAAAGATACCTGTCTAAACTATACAATTTAAAACAATGCAATATCAATTTTAAGACAATTTCAAGCTTACTAAGGGGAAATTAAACCCAAACTTAAATAAAAGCTTGCACGTACTGCAAAAAGTTTTGCATATCAATAGCGGCGGGTAATACCATTTGTTCATGGAAATGAGCTGATATTTGTCTGAGGTATGTAAATGGAAGCTCATAATGTGTGTAGATGTACCTCATTTTATTTTATTCAGACGTTCGCTAGTTTTTATTTGAAATGTTACTTTAATATCTTTATACAGTTATTTTTGCCATTATCTTGCTTTAAATGAACTGATGAATTCATGTCCTATTCTCTTGATTCTGTGCACTCGCGAGAGTGAAACGGCAGCCTTTTCAAACCGGCTAATGCAAACTATTAAATGGATTTTAACAACTTCAAAACTGTAAGTAAAAACCACCTGTTAATGAAAACATTTATATGTTCATGTGTAACAGGATAGTTTGGAAGGCTTGCCTTTCATTTCACTTTAAGGCCTTAAATTAAAATTGTACTAGTGGCAATTTTAGACAATTTACGACTTTTAAATATTTAACTCTACTTCCTTGCACTTTTACACTGTTACACACTTACTGTCTTCCTCAGTTGAATGTGTTCCCTCTGTAATGTAAATTTCGAGCTGTGAAAAGAAAAAACCCAAAAGAGGAATAAACTAAATAAGCAAAATGCTGGCTGTTAAACAGAGCTCAAGTACTAGATGGACAATCCTGTTCTGCTGTTTTGTATTAACTATGTCTTAGTAAAAACTCACAGCATGAAGTAAATACACTTACTGTATTATAGCTATTACAGTAATGTCATTACAATATGTGCCATTCTCTGAAACTGGGCCAAATTTAATGATTCACATTTTGGCCTAATATTTTCCAAAAACTATAAAGAATGAATACAATCCCTGCCCAAAACATACCACATGGACACATACAACATGTCAGACAAAATAATTCTAATACATCCAGCGGAAAATAATGATAATAATAATAATTTTTCTGTAAAATTGGTTTCAATGTGTGGTCAAAAATTGTGACTTTTTTGTTCCTTATGTTTCATGCCATGTTATCACTGAAGTTTCATCTCAAAGTGTAAATAGTTTTGGCTTGCAATAAAGATCTTGCATTAAAATGTATATCCAAAGTAGAAATTTCAATGTTTTTTTACTTTGTGGACTGAGAAACACACATCAATTTACGGTTCCGCATGTAACCAGTGGTGTCCACACCAGTTACATACGTAACCGACCCATTTTTCCTGTGAGGGGTGAGGTTCCATGTTACGACGTTCACTGTACAGTTGAGTTCCTCCTGAAGCGTATTTATTTTACACGTAGTCAAGCGCTAATTCATTTATTCAACAAAAATAAATGAGATGAATTTTGTGTCCTTACATGAATGAATTTGGTGTTGCATACGGATTAATTCCTATTAGTTACTAATAAAAGAGCAGTTATGTGTATGAAGTAGTTCTCTCACTGTCTCTGTAACAATGGTTCATGAATTTATGGTGAGTATAGAGGCAAATAAACTGGATTACACTGAAATTTGGGGATTGTGAATATCACACTTTCTGGTACCGGTTTCAGAGAATGACCCAAATGTGAAATTTTACAGAAATTATACTGTATCTACCTCTAGAACTTGGCTAGCAATACTAGCTGGAATGGGATAAGAATATAAAAGTAAAAATTTAAATCTGGGTCAGTCTTTACCTTGTGCTTAAATGGAAGACAGCGCTGCAGTTTTACTTGTAAGCAGAGACCTGAAACACAAATCATTTTTATGTTAACTGGTAAATTTGTCTAAAGGTGCATTCACACAGGAAGCAAAGAGCAACATGCAATGTCAATGACTGCCATCAAAATGAGGTGCACTGGTCACGTGATCCTGTTCCCATGATTTTTTTTTCGTTTATTAAAACCGTAATTGTCTGTCCTTGAGAAGTGCCTGATACTGGATTGTTACAACTAATGCAAACCCCATTACAGCAGTAAAAACTATCATCAGGGATGGAATTTCGCAAAACTAAGCTACTGGCCAACACGACTAGTGAAATTATGAAACTACTAGTCCTCCTTCATATTTACTGGTCAGGAACACTATATCTTCTTTGCGTATTGGATTTGTCAGGTCGCCAGCAGGATGACTTGCTAGCTATTTCACTCGCCCTACAGGTTTTTCACTCGCCACGGGCCAGCGGACTAGTGTTAATTTCCACCCCTGTCATGCAACACAGAACTGGGTATCATCCCGTCAGAGACGATGCCACACCAAACACTTCTCAGTTTCAGGAGCGAGTCATTCAATACACTGTTGTTGTTGTTCTTGTTGCATGATTTTAATATTGAAGCAGCCAAATGAACAAAACCGGAAACTAGATTCCAAAAGGCTTTGTCCTCCCTACAGAATTGCCAATGGAGCGTAAAATAGGAAAACCATTTGGAATTCAGCCTTTGGTTGAGTTTCCAGCTATAAAACCAATTACACTTGCATTTCAGTCAGGTTTTGAGCTCATAACGAGAGTAAAACAAATATACCTCAAATTACACATGTTTGACTTTCCCCTGATGAATTGTGTAGACAATAAAGGCTCGTTTTAGATCATCACCAGCTGTCTTGGGTATTCATTTAGCGGGAGTCATTTAGTCATTCTGTTTACTCAGTCAGAATTACTATATAAAAAGAAGGTTATCGACTATTTCAAGATACAAGCATTGTAGTCAGGGGTAAACCTGCCAAACAGCAAAAACACTACAATAACCACATTTCAATTTAAACTGAGATTTTCTGCCACTAACATACACTATTTGGACAAAAGTTTATGGACACTTGACCATCATACCCATATGCAGCTTCCTCCCAAAGGTGGGGCCACACAACTTGAAGTTGAAAGCACAGAATTGTAGAGAATGTCTTCGTCTTCTTTTGGGTTACAATTTCCCTTCACTGGAACTAAGAGGCTCAAACCTGTTCTAGCATGAGAGTCCCTCTGCACATACATGCCTTGCCAAGGTTGGAATGGGAGAACATGAATCGCTTGCACAGAGCACTGACATCACCCTCACTGAACACGTTTGGGATGAACTCGTATATGGGAAAAGGAACAAAAAACCCCTCAGAAACTCCTGTGAATGTGTATCGTCTTTACTCAGGTTGATGTCAATAATATAGGTGGTTCTATTAAATTAGAAAATAAAGCAAAATGTAAACATTTTCACTCAGACTTTTGGACCCCTGCATAGGTGTGTATTTCTTACACAGTGAATCTCCAGTTTTAGTCATGATGTCGAATAGCTATGTGCCAGAAAGAAAAACATAAGCCTCAGGCAGTTTGTAATCAGAAATTGGCTGTTATATTATCAGAATGAAAAAGCAGTTACACAATCTGTACAACTGACACTTTACTAGCATTCAAAAATATGTGAATGCTAGTAAAAATGGGAAAATTTACCAATCAGACAGGATTCATTGAATTCATCCGTGATAAATCTGACTGGCACTCCAATCTCAGCTTAGGGCCAAGTTGGATGTGTTTGCATGTCCGGGTACTCCGAATTCCTCCCACAGTCCAAAGACATGCATATTGGGTCAGCTGGCTACAAGAAATTGTGTATAGGTGTGAATGTGAGTGTGAATAGTTTGTGTCTGTGTTAGTCCTGTAATAACTTGCCGTCAGCTGTGACTGGCTCCAACTCACCTGCGACCCTGACAGATAAACGATAAGGATGATAGGTGGATGTAAAAGTGAATATTTCTCAGTGGGGTAAGATTTATCCCAGGTGAAAATACTAGCGAGAATTCTATACTAGTAGTATTTGATTGAACTGCAACACTATTTTAAAATACATTTTTAAACAAAACAATCTGTAGACTAAATGATTAATAAAATAATCATTTGTTCCATCCCTGCAGATGACGACTCACGGCTCACTGCCTGCTCTCTCGTTTGAAAGATAGTTCGAGCATTACAGGAGAGTGGATGAGGCTCTGTGTTAATCACTGGAATGTTGTGAGTTCAGGCCCCAAACAGCCACTGTGGAAATGGCAGCCATGTGCTTCATTCAGAAAAAAAGCCGTTACCAAAACAGTTTCTTTATCTTCTCACCCACCTATCAGTGTGGCCAGAGAACAGTGCGGAACTGTAGGGGAGAACCTGATAATGATGAGGTACTCTTCATCCCCTAGGTCTTGAACTTCCACACATTTTTCAGTCACTACATCCAGCTCCTCCAGAGTATTCGGTTTCTCTGGATCCCGAATTGTGCGAATAACATCTAAAGAAAAACATTACAGCAATAACTGAAGATATGATCAACACACA
>JBCNYH010000007.1:8184414-8197758 GCA_039654325.1 Tandanus tandanus
GATCGGTACAACATTGGTCAAGATCGGTACAACATTGGTCAAGATCGGTACAACATTGGTCAAGATCGGTACAACATTGGTCAAGATCGGTACAACATCGGTAATGATTGGTACAACATCTAAACATTAGGACACATCGGCCTAACATCGGTATCGTGTGAGCCTACCTTAAGTCCTGGGAACACTTGAAACCAGAGAAGCTGGATCAAACCCACACAGGGACCGAAGCACAAAGTTTACCCAGCCTTTTCTGCTGTGCTTCCATGACACTTGCTGTCTTTTGCTCATCTCCACTCCATAATTCCATATTATCTAAATAAATCCTTAGCTGTGTTTGCAGTGAATGCTATATATTATCTCATCTTGTTTGATAGCTTTCTCTGGGAATTGTCCACTGAGCAAAATAAAGTGGACAAGCCCCGACTCCTGACTGTTAAACCAGGCTATAATCTCAGGCTTCAAGAGATTCATTCAGAAATTCAGCTGACGTCAGTGTCCGAGTGTGCTACAGACCGACTCCTGCAGCTCGTCAACAAGGACTTAAGTGAGTGTTAAAACGTGTTATATGTTCATATAGAGCACATAGCTGTTATATTCTGGTTCGCATATATTTTTCTTAAATGTTAACAAGTAAACATCCTGCATGTGCCAGAACCATGTAACCATAACAGATTTAACTTAATACTATCTAACTAGTGATGAGTAATAAAATACTTCCAGAAGGCTGTGTACCGACCACTTGGATCCAGTTTTTATGTATTCGTCTTGAGAAAGGATTTGGTTTATTTCACTGAAATTATAAACCATGATGTTGTGAACAGAAACCTTGAAACCTGTTGCTGCTATAAGAGTATTTAAATGTACCCTCCTGAACCATCACCGATAATGAATGAGTCTCTGTTCCAGATGAGAGTAAGCTGGCGTCTGTGAAAATTCTATCATTCACTGATGGCATCTCTTGCCTCCTGCTGAACGGATGTGTCCTGGTACATCTTCAGTGGCAGGAAGGCTGTGCTGAGCCAGAGCCGCTGTCTTCCTGTGTCCTCAGCCTGCCATCTAAAACTCAGAATATGTTCACCGACTACCAGCTCTGCAACAGCATTCTGTTCATGTTAACAAGCCCTGGAATCATATGTATCCTTTTCATTACCTGACATGTTAACCGAACCGGTGTTTGTGTGTTTCTAGATACAGTAGCACTGCAGCCTCATGCTTCCCCATGTCTATACTTTTCCTATGTGCACACTGTGTTAAGTACAATATTATACAATATGAGCTCTGACAGGCGAAGTGAATAACCCTGCTTATGCCAAGATGGGATGTATAAGGTAGAAAGTGAACAGTCATTTGGTGGGGTGAGCTGCACCTTCCCTTCCACCACCTTCATGGCTGAAGTACCCTTGAGCAAGGCACCCAAACCCTAACTGCTCTCCGGGTACCCCCATCGTGTGTGGCGGCCCACTGCTCCAAGTGTGTGCGCACTCACTGTTTACGTGTGTGTGCTCACTTTGGATGGGTTAAATGCAGAGGCAATAATTTCCCTTGTGGGTTTAATAAAGTATATCAAAAAATATATATATTTTTTTTTAATCAGATGTGGGGCAACCAGGTGAACTGGCAAGAGTGTCATGTGTGCCCAAGGCTCATTGATGCTCCTGGGGGTGAAGGCGAGTACGTCCAGTCTGATCCCACGGAAGAGCTACTGTGGCACAAACTGCTGAACTGTTAATGCTGACTATGATAGAAAGGAGTCAGAACACACAGTGGATTGCAGTTTGTTGTGTATGGGGCTGCCTAGTTGAAGACCATTCAGGTGGTGGTAATGTTATGGCCGACAGGTGTATACATTCTCTGATATGGGGGTGCCCAAGAACGAAAAAGAAACGTGGTGAAACATTAAGGCATTAAGGGCAACCAATAAGGTATCACTTTCCTCTTATATTAATGAATATTAATGAGCTTTCCCCAGCCATCCTCCAAAAAGCAAATTCATGTCCACAGCTGAAGAGAGTTAGTGAGTTTGATGATTGAGTCCTAACACTAGCACTTTTTATTACATTTACTGTTTGCACTGTTTTAAAAAAAAAAAAAAATCAAGGACTTACTGACATGTCTGTTTTGTGTATAAGCCCTCCAGCTGTCCTAGATGAGTAAATGCTCTGAAATTTAAGATGTGCATCATGATAGCATTCACAAAATTTCATTTAGGCCTTTCCTTGATTGTATATATCAGATGTGTTGAACAGCACAGATGGGAAGCACCTGGCTACAGTGGATCTCCCTGCTTACTATATATCAGGACAGAGAGATGCCGAAGCTGTGGAGTCTCTTTCTTCCTTCTGCCTTCTCCACATTTCACAAGACCTCAGCACAGCCGTGGCTGCCACCACACAGAACCAAGCAGTGGCGGTTGATCTCAATGATTATTTCCGGTGTGTTTAGTGGTTATTTATATGTCGCTTGCTTGTCTTCCATGTTGTTGCCCCAAATGCAATGGGGATTTATTAAAAAAAATGTTGTACTGCTGTTTATACTGGCGTATAAAGTAAACTTTCTTTCGCTAGATATTTTTGATAACGATATGGATTTTGTAGAAGGAAGGCCTATAGAATCTTAACCATGTTAGCATACAAGGTAATTATGATTGTTAAACTTGAAGTTGGTAAATGATTAAATCATGATTAATGTGAAACAGGATGATATGAGGCATTAAGAATAATTGCTTAAGAGTTGCTTAAATGGGATCTGGGTGACGTGCTAGCAAACCTCTCCCCAGATGAGACCCCAACGATTTCTTCTACGTTGCGCAAAGCTAAAGGGCACGGAAGAAGCATCATGTCTGAATGAAGGCTTTTCGCTGAGCATCAGGGAAGAGTGGAAAAATATGGCCCAAGGTCACCAACTTAGCCTCAATATAGTGAGAAAACCTGGAGTAAACAATCTCTCAGCCACCGTCTTCTCCAGTAGGCAACGAATTAATGGTGTCAATCGTAAGACAGAACTGGCTAGGGTGTAAAAGCTCTTGAGGGGTTGGGGTCTTCGGATGCTCATTTGAAGATCACACTTGTTGCGCTGAACTGCTAAACGCTTTGCTGATTTTTTCCACTCTGGCTGAATAAAATTGTTCCTGATTTTGAACCTACGTCTCACGGTGAATTGAACTGGGTCTGTCACGGCAATGTGTAAAAGTAGTGACGTTGCAATCAATCCCTTTTTTCTATTATGACCGTTTTGTTTTTGTTTTTTTACAGGATTCACATAGATCACTTGCACTGTCAGCAGGAGCCCAGCCCTCTTCCTCTCATACCCACAAAGCCTTGTGATCAAGACAGCATTGCCAACTCAACTTACAGTCAATCTATCCTGGGTACCCACTTCCAGACTGATCAGTAAGGCAGTATAACTCTGTTATATAAATAACTCTGTGTTTAGTGTATAATGGGATTAGATGGCACTTTAAAGGAAAAGAAAATGCATGGTTTAGCACACACTGGCGGAAAATCATATGTTTTTCAGGTTTTTTTTAACCCAGTAAACAATCACTAGAGTAGTGATGTCACAGACCCCACGCAGGGCTGCATTGTTTAGTGGTTTCAGCCAGCAGTGTTGCATCATCTGGGCAAAGAATATCTATTGTTTAATTCATTTGATATCCGATATTCCAGTTTATTTCTGAAAAAGAAATACATTGACTTACTGTTAAGGCATCTTTATTATGCTTTACACAGTTTTACCCAGACTTTCTGTCTTGTTTGAACTGCCAGTGATGGTGTAGAAAGGACGTAACAGGTTACTCATATATTCACCATGGATCAGCTGAAAATACTGGGTCCACTCGACCATCCAGGCCCTTACAGTGTTTTGATTGGGGGTGTCACAGTGGTTAGCACATCCACCTCACAGCAAGAAGGTCCTGAATTCACGCCTTGTGCTCGGCGAGCGTCATTTCTTTGTGGACTTTGCATGTTCTCCCCGTGGGTTTCCTCCGACACTACAAAGACATGCATGTTTGTCTAACTGGCTGTTCCAGATTGCACCAAGGTGTAAGTGTGAATGGTTGTGTTGGTGCTGACGGTGATGGTGATGGATTGGCGAGCTGTTCAGGGTATACCCCGCCCTCGCCCAGTCGGCTGAGACAGGCTCTAGCTACCCTAGTAGGATAAAGCGGTTCGGCAAATGAGTAAATGAATGAATAATGTTTTGATTGGCTGAAATTATAGCAAGGGTGCTTAATGGCAGTCGTCGTGAAATCAGTCTGACCCCCAGTTATGTTAACGTTCTAAGTGGCATAATATGTGTTTTTTTTTTTTTGGTTTGGGGAGCTGAAATACAGTAGTGATATCTCCTTCAGTGTGTGTGCTAAACAATGCAGTTTCTTTTCCTTTACTGTCATAATTGTGTTGGCCCTGATCTACTGGTGCTCTCCTATTGTCTAAAACCAGACTCGTTTAGCGATGAACACCTCGTGTTAGTATTCCTTCCTTTATTTGAATTTAAAACTGTAAAGTGGTCTCAAGTGTCCATCATAAACAAGGCACACATTTTACTGGTAAATAAATACTCCTTGATGTGTTCAACATGCTAGACCTTAGTCCATAACCAGTCAGAGAATATTTACAGTAATTAGAGCTATGCCTTATGTCTTGAACCTTTGTGCACAGCTCATGGGATGCAAGGCTGGCATTGCTCTATAAGCAAGCTAAAGCTCCGGTTCCTCAAGCTTTATGGCTGCCATGGTACAGAGACCTCCCTCGCGCTGAGTGCCATCAAGCAGCGGCCACCGCCAAGCTCAGTCAGTCCACTCTGCCACCAGGGGGTGCTGTAATGTCTTTCACTCCACCTGAACGGACCACACCGAACCTATTGGTTGTCTCCGAATTTTCAGCAGTGCTTAGCTTCGCTTCACCTGATAACAGCAGTACCACCCTGGCCTATTGGGACCTGGAGACTCAGAGTGTAACATATCATTACATTGATGTGCCAGCTTTGCCTGTTTGCTGGGCAGAAGAGGAACACCTCTGTCTGATTTTAAAAGGTGAATCATGTAAACCTGACCATTTTACCAATATCCGTTCTCTTCTATCGTGACGCACTGCCCGGCTGCTGCAGCCTTAGATTTTAAGTTTGCACTTTTTTATTGTCACATTCTTAGCAGAATGAAATGTATGACATCATGAAAAGTAGTAGAAAGGTCACTTTAGTTTATAACGTGTGTGTGTGTGTGTGTGTGTGTGTGTGTGTGTGTTTCAGCATCTGGCATGTCACTGGTGCTGTTCTCGGTTTTTCAGGAGGAGCTGCTGAACAGATTGATGGTGTTTGGGAGCGCTGGGATGGTGGACTCGCTGTGCCATATTAATGCTTGGGGTCGCTGTTCAATGCCGATCCACTCACTGCAGGTGCACATCGTCACCTCGTATATAACTATAAAAAAAGACATGTTTATAAATGTGTCATAGGCTGTAATCATTATGATCTATATTAACAATGTTACTATGCTTACAGAATAATTTTGAAAAGCATGGGCAAGGTGATAAAAGGGAAATTTGGGGGGGTGGCTGTAAGGGGGCAGTAGGGCTGTGAAGGGGTAGGAAGGTTTGTTCGCCGCGGTGTTCGCTACGGTGTTCGCTACGGCGGCACATATACTAAAATTGGTAGGAAGGTTTGTGTTTGAATCCCCTGAACACAAATGCATGGCATGGCTACAGAGTCCTTGAATAAAAAGTTGATGGTACAAAGGATTTCTTTGCCTTTTTTCTAGGCAGGACTAAAGAACCGGCAGCTGGACATGGTGGATTTCTTCCTGAAGAGTAAGGAGAATATTCTGTGCCCACCCACAAGCTATACATTGCCTGAGCAGTCACCCACCTCCACACAGATGCAGCTGAAAAGTAAGCGTTTGGGGTCCTTTGTAAATCTATACATATAGTGTTTTTTTTGCGTACATCCAGTTAATGAAACGTACACCTTTTGATTCTATTCAAATGATTTGAATGATCCATCAGGTTGTCACAGTGTTTTCATGGTGTCTGTGCCCGCATCCACATTTAAATTTTGTTGAGGCTGTTTCTGAAGAACTGCAGGGCGGATCATTCTGAAATTTTGCATGCAGGTTTCCTATGCTGTATAGGTGTGCATAGGCTTGTTAGTTTCTCAACCCCACTGAACACCTTTGGGATGAAACGAAATGCCAATTAGTTAGATCGACAGATAGACAAAAAGTGCAGCAGTCACACATACATACATTCAAACCCTTAACAGTAAAAAAAAAAAGTACTAATTAGTATATAAAAAATAAATAAATAGGTATGGAATTTTGTATGCTAAAATAAGTTGAGTCAACCCTTCCCACACATAATCACATTCATCATCTATCTATTGCACATCTCATGTAGACAGTGTGATTATTGAGTGCAGTTATGGCTGTTGTGTAAAAACTGTTTTATAGTCTGTTTGTCCTGGCTCTGATTGTTCTGTATCTGAGCTGTTCAGGGTGTAGATAGGCATCAGCCTCCGCATGACCCCAGCAGGATTAAACAGTTCGGCAAATGAGTCATATTATGTGTGTGTGTGTGTGTGTGTGTGTGTGTGTGTGTGTGTGTGTGTGTGTGTGTGTGTGTGTGCATACGTAAGTTATATAGATATTCTGTAAAAAGTTTCTGCATCATTCTTTCATTCATTAAATTTCATCAGCCCCTTTATCCTGCTGTCTATGGTTTATAAACAGTATTTGACCAGTGAAATTTGTTCTGTCAGCACTAAATGTGTATTCCAGAGTGTGAGTGATGAACAGCTTTAATTGGAAAGAGCATGGTAATCACTCACATGATTAAGCATACAAACCTAATAATAATCTGCCGTGGATGATTTAATTAGATGGGCTGTACGTTGAGGTGAGGTGGGTGTGCTTGTTAATTGAGAGCAGAATGAAGAAAGCTGTGTACTCAGATGCCTGACTGTGTGTGAGTGTGTGTGTGTGCGTGCGCATGCACGCTATTATGCAGTGTTCTTTTTTTTTTTCTTCTTCTTTTTTGTTTAGGGTGTCCGCATAGTACATATTTGTATTATTTTATACAATATTCACCTTGCAGAAGCGTATGTGACCTAACCTAGCGAAATCCAGTGCTTGCCGGCAAATTACATTATGGAGATAAAGGCAAGTGAAAGTGCAAGCACGGACTTGCTTTTTGATTCTCTGATGAAATGGCTGAAAATGTTGCTATGGAGTCTGTAGAAAAACAGTCGGAGCATCGAGTAGTGAGTTGGATTTGCACTTTCGGAGCTCCATTTTTCTCCATAATGTAAAGTGCTGATAAGGTCACATATATTATAGTGGTTGAAAAAAAGGAGGGGTTGTGGATTTGGAATTTTCATCTGTAGCTAAGATAAATAAATTACGTGTCACAGATCAGTAACTTTCATTCTGCTTTTAATGGTTCATCTTAAATGATGTGACACATAATACTTCATTATTTGTTTGTATAGTAGCCTATTGTAAAATTGTCGTCAGTATTTAATTGCCGTTGGGACGTCACCAGAGTTGCTTGAGTCAATACATAATTTCATTATTTGTGTCTATAAATAGATGTGCAGGATCTGTGTCCAGCATTGGATCTGCTTAAAACTGCTATCAGAGACACAAACACCGAGGCTCAGAGTCGACAGTTCTGTGAACAGCTGGTCAGCATGACACTAAACTTCCTCAATGCACAAATCAGAGTCATCGTAACCAGCACTCCAGGTAACATACACTCCGTTTGTTCACAAATGCCTTATACACGCTGGTGTTACACCCTCATTTAAAGTCTTCTCAATATGGTCGATGGGTAAAAGACAGAATATGTACAGGTAGGGTTGGGTGTTATATGACTATATTATCATTCAGCGATATGATTATTTATATTGTTAGCTAGTTGATTTGTGGGAGTATTGTGATTTGTGAGAAATATTACATGAATAGATAGCTGGAATGAATAGATAGCTGCAGTTTTTTTTACCCCATGAGTACATCAATGAAGAGTCTGTATAATGTAGCAGGATACGTAGAACTAGCTGAATAAAAAGTAAGCCTGTGAAGCAAAGCAAAAATACGGGTAGTGTGTTGGGCTTCTCACATTTATATCAGGTGTGTGATGAGCCCAAACTGGGCAGTGGTGGCCTAGTGGTTAAGGCGATGGGTTACTGATCCGAAGGTCAGCGGTTCAATCCCCACTATCACCACTGTTGGGCCCTTGAGTAAGGCCCTTAACCCTCAATTGCTCAGTTGTATAAAAATTATAATTGTAAGTCGCTCTGGATAAGAGCGTCTGCCAAATGCTGTAAATGTAAAATGTAAACTGACCGTACGTGTACACAAGAACATATCACGCAACCCTATGTACTACAGTGTACTGAATTTCTTTGACTAGTGACCGGGTTCCTCATTCTGCTGTTCCAGAGCTGGATGCTAACTTGAATGAATGTGTGAAGATCTTAAATGGCTATATCTCTGAACTGCGTACCTATTTGAGGAGGTTCCCATGGGTGGTAGGGGGTGAGAATCAGACTCCTGCCTCTGACACTGCCCCTGATGCAGCTATTGAGGATGAATGGGAAACACGCTCTGTTGAGGTAAGGGGCTGCTATAAGTAAAACCTGGGTATATATAGTATACTGGACTGTACTGGTCCCATATAAAACATGCATAGCTTTTGCCATGAATGTCATTTCAGAAATGTGATTGTCGCTGCTATGAATTTTGGTCATGCTATAGTCCGTTCGCTTAGCTAGAAGAATTATAAACCAAATTTTCTGTTTTATTGGACAGTTTAGTTTAGAAATGTATTCAGCCGCCTACTTTTAAAATAGGTTGAGACGTCTAAATTTTACAGACTATATTTTAGATTTCCTGTCCATACAATTTATTCAGATTGGTCTAGATAAGCACATTTAAGCCTGAATGACTGATTAAAAAGCTATATATTTATTTATTTATTTTAGGTTATAAATAATACATTAGAAAAGTCTAAAATGCAGTTCCATTCAACTAGATAAATCCAAATGCTAGTCTACTTCTAAGATACAACAGATTCACGTGAGTAGTACTCGACTGAACACGACTGCTAGAGGGGCTGTAGTTCGACATCCCGTCATGTTTTATGACTGCATGTTTTTAAGCCTGTCAGATATCTCCTGAATGCTGCCTGGATGATGTCTCAATTTTTCTCAAATAATCAGCTTATCCTTAGAAAGCCACTTACAGGCTAAAGCACAGAGAAAGCAAACAAAATGTTTACTCGTCATAAGAAAGAGTTATTTGAATGTTCCATTGTCCCGCAGACAGTGGGCATAGACAGACATAGCCCAAAATTGATGTTCATCATTCAAGTTTTACAAAGTTTAACCGTTCACAGCAGGTTTATTGATAAGTGAAGGCATTGTAGAAAAAAAGAATGGCCACTGTTTTTATCCTTTTGTGACAAAACAACATTAAAGTAAATGTGTTCCCTCATGATGTGCATCGACTTTTAAAGTAGTTTATTTTACATTATTTGGGAGGGATTCCAGGTTTTTTATTGTCTCACCTGTTACTTTGTGACTCACATTGGACTAACGTTCTCAAAAAATATTGCCAGAAAAGGTTTTCTTTATACATTGATGCGCCTTTTGTTAGATTTTTCCCTGCACCATGTTTATTATGCTTGGCACGAAGAAGCAATAATAAGCATGGGGTCACCGAATTTTAGGTCAAGTGGGTCAAACTGATATGTCTTATACACATTTAAATGTATAATGAAACTAGCCATCAGAACCGCCCCCGTGTGAGGCCTGCTTTAGTTTCTGCTCTCCGACATAAAACAGTATGCTTCCAGCGCAACCTGCTTGGTACTCCAGTTAAAGTGTCATTCATAAATATCTGGTTCGCTGTCTCAGATTTAAGTATGTGTGTCTCACTGAGTTTTTGTTTTGGTGCATGTTCTAGGAGGTTATCCAGTGTGCCATATTAAACAGAGAGCTCCCGCGTGCACAGGCATATCTTCGCAGACACAACTGTCCCGAGCAGAAGCTGGGGGAACTGAGGAAAACAGGCCTGAGACTGGCTTTTACTTGTCTCACACACCGAGACCTGCAGCAGGCCACAAGCCTGTTCACAAACATGGTACACAACTGCACTGACCATCACATACTATATGTTCAAAATACTATTAGAAGGTACTGTTTGTGTACATGACTTTTGTGTGTGTGTGTGTGTGTGTGTGTGTGTGTGTGTGTGTGTGTGTGTGTGTCTCTGTCTCCCTTTCTGTCTTTTCCTCCATCAATCCATTTCAGGGATTTAATGTGAAAGAGCAACTTTACAAGATCTGTGTTTACACGGCTGATCAGGACTTCAGGGCTTTTATGGTTAGGAAGCCACCCAACCTATTGAATTTCATTAAAAATATGATTTCCTATGTTTAAAACACTGTCATCAAATCAAGTTCCTGGTTATAATTATGGGATGGAAATAGCCTGTAGGTTACATGTTCATGCTTGTAGCTCAGTTTGGTGTTTGAAATTATTAAAGTGCTATTTTTTGATGTATTTTTACTAATGAAACAGGTAGATGAATTGAAAAGACTTAATCATCTCTCCACTGAGGACTTACAAAAAGTGGAGTTCATTAAACAGATTGGAAATTTGTACGCCAGACCAGCAACGAGATGCTCAAAGCCTTTTGACAAAAAGAGGTAAGGCAGTTAATTTTTAATATGCCTTAAGGCATAAAAATAAAATATAAAATAAAATAAATTATAAAAATAAATTAGAAACTATGTAGTAAATGTGTAATTTGTCAGGTCATTTCAGTATATTAGTCTTTGTGAGTATATTTGTGTTTTGTGTATACTGTATGTGATTGAGATTGCGTGATTTAGTACATATTAGATCCAGCTATTTAAACTTGTACACGTATATAGCCCTTCGGTCTCCATGTGAATGCCTGGTCCCGTCTGAGCTCAGCAGGATTTGGCCTGGTTAGTATTTGGATGGGAGACCAACTGGGAAAATCAGGTGCTGTGGAGGGTTATAGGGAAAAGAGTTGGCAACCTATCCTGTGAAAAATCTGCGAAGAGAACTCAATGAGGATAGTATATGAAGTACAGATCTCGCGTTTCCTGTGTGTAGGGTTCTTCAAAACAGCCAGTCGGACTTTGAGAGCAGAAACATACTACAGGAGATATTGCATGGACCTTCGTCTTGCTCTGTCCAATCTCTAATTGGCTCAGTGCGTCTGGATTGGGTCAGGCACTGGGACAACGACACGCAGAAATCTGTGCTGCTCTCCCGAATCGCAGACCACCGTGAGTGTAAAAATAAATGTTACCTCCTGCAAATTTATTACATTACTGATGCAGCAGCGACAGAGCTTTTAGTAGAGAATGCATTATTTACTTTAGAGCAAAAAGAATGTGTATCCAGGGCCCATGTGTAAATCCTGTATAAAAGCTGCTTTGTTGTTTTACTGCTTTGTTGTTTTACTGATTTAATGCATTTGCTGTCTTGCCTCAGAGTTGCGTTCCTGTGATCCAGCTGTGCTGTGGTCTTACCTCACCTCCCTCCATGACCAGGACAGGATTACTGCATGGTTAACACACACAGCCACACAAGACTGCCAGAGCACTGCTGCCTCCAAGTGGCCCGCGCTCACCGCTGCTATTGTGGATGGAAACACTTACTGTAGTGATTATCTGAGAGATCAGATTCTGGACATGCTTGCCAGGTCAGGATTAGGAGCTGAACTGAAATGATGTTCAGGTTCCTGTGACGTTTGTGTAGCTTTTATTGTATTTAGGCCATTCTTTTTTTACTTCCTGTTTCGCGGCTCCGCCAATGTTAATATTCTGAAAAAAAATGTAATTGGCTAAAACGTCTGTTTTTATTCCCGCCGGTCTTAACTTGCCGAGTGCAATGAATTTTAAAACCGGAACCTTTCGTCGCCCTCTCACGGCAGCTATTGTAACTACATATACATCTGCACATGCATACTCACCTGTTGAAAGTGTCGCCGCACCCAGCGGCTGTCTGGAACTATGGGAATGGGTTCTGTCCGTCCATGTGTCCATACATCACACTTTAGTTTCCGGACATTTACTTGCCGCGCTTGCCGAGCTAAAGCTGGGGCTTTAAAACTTGGTATGCTCACTACTATGAGTGCTAGCCGGTGTTTGTGTGAGTGACCTTGACCTACTTTTCAAGGTCACAGAGGCAAAACTGTATATTAGGTTTCCGAACATTTACTTGCCGCACGCTGAAGCTGGGGATTTCAGACTTACTAAAACTGTTGAATTTAAATCAAAGCACTGGTTCGGGCTTCTTTATGAATACAAGAAAGGGCAAAATAAAAATATTAATATTTTACCCTTTCTTGTATTCTTGTTCAGTTGTGTTGTTAAAGAAAAAAAAAAAAAACCTATTCCCAATTTTTTTTTCCCTGTCTTGGGTTTACAAAATAGAACTCCGAACAAGGAAAAAAAATTTTCTTTACTAATAAGATCTTTTCTCGCTCACAATGTTTGTAATTTTTAGTGTAATGAGAAATCTAACAGTAGTAGAATAAAGGACTAAAGTGCTGCTGCTGTATCATTTTCCTTAAGTAGAGATGAAGGCCCAACTTTGTGAGCACCGTAGGAAACTGTTAATATTAAGTCTTAAATTTGTAAATTAAGAAAAACTCAACAGAATATCTGTTCATCATAAAATTTGCACATCTGTTAGTTGCATATAAATTATAAATATTTATACACATATTTTTCATGAACATCCTTTTTTCTACCATTTTATTCTATCCTACTGGATTTGAAGAAAAAAAGCCATGCATTGTTTTTGTGCTCCACAGGCAAGAAGTGTTTGTGCAGTCAGAGATGTCTGACTTTGAACAGCTCCTGTGGAGGTTAGGTCAGGCCAGAGGAATTATGCAAGACATAAATGGCTCCCCTGTCCCACAGTTCCAGGCTTCTAATGGACAGGACTTCCACACATGCTTTATTCAGTATTGTCTGGAGAGCAACCTGCATTATCTGCTCTATACCTACATGGAGCATTACAGGTAAGTTAGAATCCTGTAGTCGTAACAGGTTAATCAAGTGGATTTTAGCGTCATGGGCGGCACTGTGGCGTAGTGGTTAACATATATCCACTTCACAGCAAGAAGTTTTCTTTTTTAAAGATTGCATGTTTTCGATGTGCTTGCGTGGGTTTTTCCTGCAGGTGCTCCAGTTTCCTCCCACAGTCCATAGACATGCATGTTAGGATGATTGGCTGTTCCAAATTGCCCCTGGGTGTGTGTGTGTGTGTGTGTGTGTGTGTGTGTGTGTGTGTGTGTGTGTGTGT
>JBCNYH010000007.1:8220315-8238015 GCA_039654325.1 Tandanus tandanus
TAATAATTAAAGGAATCAGCTGCATGGGCATATTTTTTCCAGGAACGTATGTTATGTTAGTATATAGAATTTCAAATATATTAAATTTATGTCTAGATTTTTGTATAACGTCTAGATTATCAGTATAAATACCTGCGATGCCTCCTCTGCCAGTTAGACAAGGTTGGTGTATATAACTGTATCTGGGAGGACTCGCTTCATTTAATACTACATACTCATTGGGTTTTATCCATGTTTCTGTTAAACACATTATACAAAACTCCTGATCAGTAATGATTTCATTAACAATAAGTGCTTTAGATGTAAGAAATCTTACATTTAACAGTCCTATCTTTAGATCAAAGGTGCTGGCTATAGATTCAGTATGATTTAAATTTATGTTAATAAGATGAATAAAATAAACTCTCTGAGTGTTTTTACATTTTTTAGTTTGGGCAACAGACACAGTTTCTATGGCATTGAACTTGACCTTGAGTGACGACTCTGTGTAGCTAGCAGATGCTCAGATTAGCCTGTTTGTCTGCTCTCTGGCCTTGGCTCTGGATAGTCACTGACTGAATAGTCCTGTTCTTAGATGATGTGCTATATGCAAGAAATGAGAGCTACATCTTCCCGATTGGGATGATACCCTCCCACCCTATCAGGCCAGGTTTACCCTCAAAAGTACTCCAATTATCTATAAGGCCCACTTCATTTTTGGACACCACTTGGACATCTAGCAGTTCAGCGACCATTGCCTGCTGTAAGCTACATCACCACACCGTATTGGGATGGGGCCAGAGCATATTACAGCATCGGACATTGCCTTCGCTAATTTCCTCACCTCTATAAAGTTAGTCTTAGAAACCACTGACTGACGAAGGTGTATATCATTAATTCCAGCATGTATAACTTCTTAGAGAACCTGCGCTCGCCTAAGAACCTAAGATAACTTGCTATGTTCGGCGCTCTGGCTCCCGGAATACACCTAAGTAGTGCTGCTGGTGCCCCTAAAGGACTAGCTAATTTCGAGTGTCTTAAAATAGAGCTTCCTATAACCAGAGCTCTTTCAGGTTTCTCAGCAGGTGTCTCACTGAGGAGAGTAAACCTCTTCGACACATGAAGCGCAGATGAGTGGTGCTTCCGTGAGCGTGCCTCAGCATTAGCTTTGGCTTTGCGAGCATGCTTCTGAGTCATCACCCATTCGCCCCACTGCGAGGGCTCTGATGCCGGAGGAGGGGGTTACTATCTGTGCCTAAGGCACCCAGACTTCCCACTGCAAGAACAACACTACTCTTACTCTCACTAGCCCTTCCTAAAGTCTGGATGCACACTTCTAACACTACAATCTTCTCCATCAGAGAGCTAACTAGTGTACACCTATCACAGATAAAGTTATCACTAATGACGGAGGGAGAATTACTAAACATCCTGCACTCAACACACTGAACATGCTGGATGGTAGCCATGATGCTAAAAACATAGATTAGCTGGAGACTTGTGGATAGTAGCAAGCTATTAGCAGGGTGCTGTTGATTCCCTCTGCATGCTGCTTTGAAGTGGAGAAAGATTGGTGTTTGAAGAAAAAAAGTATAAATAAAATAACTAAAACTGCTTCAAGAGAAGAAAAAGTAAAACAGCAAAATTAAAATGAAATCACTAAAATCGGAGGGTAAGGGCTAGGTTAAAAACGCTGACAAGCAGTTGCCAGCACGCGATTCAAAAACAGGAACTGACATCACCCTTACACTGCCAGAGTTCTTAGCAGGTTCTGGTCTCTAGGCATTTCAGAAGGGCCTCAGTTAATCCTGTGATACTTGAGTTATATGAAGGTTTAACAGCTGAGCTTGTTAAAAGGATATTACTGTAGGTAATTATGGTACACAAAGTCATTGTTTAATAAGAATGTTCTTGTACCACTTGTAGCCATGGCTCTTGATTCATCCCTAGATTATTAAAAAAAAACCAGGGTAGCACTCCTTTAGGGGCCATCTGTGTGAAATTTCATGATCTTCTTAAGCTGATAATGGAAGTTTATTAAAAAAAAAAACCCGTGGCTTCAAGTGGTGTACAGACATCCTACTGAGAGAGAGGAAGGAAATGTGCGTAACCCTGCTGAAGTAAATTGGTATTAAAATGGTTGACCCCCACTTAGTAATATGATCTGACTTTGATCTAGTTCCTGTTATGTTATGCTTAGGGTAATTTGAAATATTCCCTAAACAAGTGTGTTTGGTTTAAACGAGGGTGTGCCTTTAATTAGTGGCTCGATATGGGAAACTCACATTTTATCTGAGTGAAATACTAATTCCTATAGGACCTTAAACCAACCAACCTGAAATGAGAAATGAATAATACACTAACAAGCAACCAAGGTGTGAGGAAAAAAGTTACTTTTGCTTGATTATTTAGGTAATGCACTAGGTGAATGCCACCTCAGTTCTTACCACTTGTAATGAGACAAAGAAAAATTATGAGATCAAAAGAGAAAATAAAAAAGAAAAGAAAAACAACCCAACTTAAACAAAATAAGGAAGTTGTAAGCTCAGTCCTACCTCCACTTTTATACCCAGGAAGTTTTGTCAGGAACGATCCATTACCTGTGGGTGCCTAGGTGTCACGATGGGTTTTCTTTTTCTTGAAGTTTCTTGTGTTGTGGTTGAGAATTTGTTCAAGAAAGTCTTTTAAAAGTTGAAGGAGTTTTCCTTCATCTCCTTCAGCTGAATGGTTTTGAGGTGAATTAAACTTGGGGTTTCTTTTAGCATTTGGGAGGTTGGTTATAGGATGTGGTCGTAGGGGCACCTCAGACTTTAATGTCTCAACATGAAACAGGTAGTTCAATTTAAGTTGCAGTAACTTAAACATACTTTGTCCAATCTGCCCTAAATTTCACAGGTTTTAAAATAGTCCAGGCCTTAACATGGGCACACGCCAATCCTTACATATAGTTATGATGACACAAACTGGCCCCTGGGAGAATATATTTTATACTCTGATATTCTGTTATTAGCAGGTTGATCCAATCTATTTCAAAGTTGGTCAGGAAAGTATAAGGCCTTGCAAGCAACTTAGTCTAAAAATGTGTCGTTTAGTTCATAGGCGTGTCTGTGGCAATGCGGTGATTATCAGTGTTTTACAATGAACCTGAAAGTTGATGTAAACCATGCATACATTGATCTGACCCAAACCATAACACTCTGTTAACCAAGTCGCTTTCTAATTGTGTTAAAACTATTTCCCTAGGCAAAATGTTGATTTTAGTCCAATATTTGGATAAAATAAAATAATAATTTCTAGGCTGTTAACCCTTTCACTTCATGTAGCAGATATGCTACACTGGTTAATAGAGGGTTAAAGTTTGGCAAGAATTCTAATAATTGTTTGATGACATGTAATGGCTTACTGCACTGGAGGTGCAAGAGCCCTTCATTGCAACTTGTGGCAATAATTTTTAATTGTTTTTTTATATTTACATTTTACATTTACACCCATGGCATTTGGCAGAAAGCTTATTCATAGTGACATACATTTGTTTTCTCTTTTTTTTTTATCCAACTGAGCAGTTGAGGGTTACGGGCCTTGCTCACGAACCCAACAGTAGCAGCTTGGTGGTACTGGGGCTTGGACCACGCCCCTTAAAATCAGTACCCCAGATCCTTAGGCACTGCCTCCTCATATTGACCAAAATCAATGTGTGGCCCTGACCCAGACAAATGCGCTGCTCTTTTGGTAAATCATTTTATTATTTTTGTTATTTTTTTTAATAATCATGCTTAATGTGTTGCTGTGCCTCCAGAAATGCATTTGGGGGTTTTTGTTGGTGTTTTTATTTTTGTTTTTTGTTTTGTTTTGTTTTGTTTTTGGGGTTCTTTTTCTACTTTTTTTTTTTTTTTTTTAAGTGTACTGTTATCTTTTAACAGGAACATTTTACAGAATAATTCATGTTTAATCTTCAATGTGTAGTTGTTGAACAAATGGAATCCTTAGTGCAGTTTGCTATCTCTTGTCCCTAGAGTTGATGTGATATGGAACAGTTCCGGGGGGAAAAAATAATTTCAGCACTTTTTGGAACCACTTTTTCTTTGATTACAGCCATGAGCCTGTTGTGATACTTCTCTATGAGCTTTGTGCATGTAGACTGTGACTGTGCAATATTTGCTCACTCATTTTTACAGAAAACTGTTTTACTGTACCAGCTCAGTCATATTGGATGGTAACCAGTGGTGGACTGCAATCTTGAGGTCATTTTGCATATTTTTAATAGGATTTAATTCTTGCCTCTGACTAGGCCACGGAAGGACATTCACCTTTTTTCTCCTTCCGGCACTGTGTGGTCAATTATAGGTCATTATATTGGAAGGTGAATGTTGTTCCCATTGAAAACTTTGAAACAAAAGAAAAGAAGAACTTCCTGTACTCATTATTTAGTTGTTTTCTAATTAATAAAATATAAATTTTATTAAATGTCTAAATCTTATCATTCAGCTGACTGGTGTTATTTGTGGAATGTGTAAAATTGTGTAAATTAGATCTTTCACCTGACTAGCTGAGTGGTTTACCCTCATTATTATCTTTTCATTTTGATTTCTACACACACACACACATACACACACACACACACACACACACACACACACACACACACACACACATATATACATATATATATATATATATATATATATATATATGATTACAATTCGGTTAGATGTCATCATGAAAAGGTCATCCTAAATATTTCTCTAGAGGAAAAATAAAGCAATATAATCTGTATTTGCAGAAGTTGCTAAATTTGCCAGTGCGTTGCTTTGGGGGTTTTTTTGGGTTTCGGTGGTACACAGGTGACATTTAACATGCAGTCCATGCTGTGTGGAAATGTTATATATAATAATGCATTGCTTAAACTGCTGAGTGTGTGATATGTGTGTTTCCTGTAGCTGTAGAGTTGCTTATCCTGGCACATGACTGCTTCAGTCTAACCTGCAACATGGAGGGGATTGTCAAAGTCTTACAAGCAGCCAGACACCTCAGTCATACACATTTGGCCCATGGGGAGAGATATGGGCTGCTGGTGAGGAGGGGTTCCTATTCTCAGGGCTCAGTTTGCACCATTATTGTTTTTTGGGGGTTTTTGTGGCCAAAACCTTACACTTCATTTATTTTAAATTTTTCCAGGTAAATACGGCCAGTCTTTTTTATTCCTTGTTGGTGGATTTATACTATGTCGCATATTTATACTAGACAGGAAAAGTTATAAAATTTTATTTTAAGAATGGGTATTTTATTTTTTCTTTAACAACACAACTTAACAAGAATACAAGAAAGGTTAAAAAAATATATTTTGCTCTATCTTGTATTCTTAAAGAAGCCTGCTCAGGATGTAGAATGTCTCCATGTAGAATAAAATTGGAAGTCTCTACTTTAAAAAAGGAAAACAAATAAAACAAATGGATGTATTGACCAGTTCTGTCACACTGCTATGTGTCCCAACAACATACTAGTACAAAATAAAGTAAAATAAAATAAAAGTTAATGTTGTCTTCAGTTTTGAAATGGTCCGATCACGCATTTTGCATACCGAGCTGGGGTCTTCCGTGGAGAACAAATAGGTAAAAATATCGCCTACGCACAAGAGGCACAAGAAACACTGTGCAAATCCAAAAAACAATTCCAAATGAGCAAAAGCATGAAAAGCCATGAGAGCTACATGTTGATAGTATTGTGCGCGAGGCGTTTGTACTCACATGCACTGTGCACACTCTAGATTCTAAACAGTTCGGAAGGGCAAGTACGCATGCGCAGATGTACATGATGTAGTTACAATAGCTGCCGTGAGAGGGCGACGAAAAAACCAGCTTGACGCAAATGTTCTGGTTTTAAAATTCTTTGTGCACTCCGCGAATACGAACATCGGTGGATCTGCTAAACAGGGAATATAAAAAAGATGGCCTAACTTAAGTTGTTTCAACTTGCTGGTATTTTCAAAAATTTGACAGCTATAAGCTATACGGTTTGTTTTTGTTTTTCAGGTCCGGTTATTGACTGGTATTGGAAGATACAATGAAATGACGTACATTTTCGATCTTCTCAACCAGAACCATCGATTTGAGATGCTGCTGAGAAAGAAAGTGGAGTCGGTATGTTTTTTTTTTTTTTTTAAACTCTCTGCATGCATGCATGTCTTAGCTTTGAGTGAGTGAGTGTGTGTGTGTGTGTGTGTGTGTGTGTGTGTGTTACAGAACACAAGATTAAAGACAGCACTTCTGGACTACATTAAGCGCTGTCTGCCAGGGGACAGTGAGAAATACAACATGGTGGCTCTTTGCTTCAGCATGCGTCGAGAGATCGGAGAGAATCACGAAGGAGCAGCTCGAACTCAGCTTAAACTTATCGAGTCCCAGCCATGGGGTGAGCAAGGACTGGATTATTACTAATGCAATCCTCAGAATATAGTCACTTTATTTCAACCTGCTTATTAAAATACAGATTTTGATACCGTGTGTTGGGTTTTTTTTTGGTTTTTTGTTGTTGTTTTATTTTAATTTCCTTCTTATATCAGAGGTTACCCCAGATCTCAGAAGTGGTTTAGAGAAGGCCCTCTTCTTGTTGAAAGATGCTGCGGAAAGTTATTCAAAGGTACTGGTTAATCTGTAAACATTGTTCAGCTTCAGGTGCTTTATTTGGATATACATATCTGATTGTGTGTGTGTGTGTGTGTGTGTGTGTGTGTGCGCTCCTTTAGGACTCATGCATGCGACAAGCATTGCGGTGTGTAAAAATGGCTAAACTGGTCACTCTGCAGCTTCACTTTCTCAATCATGGACAGGACCATCGTGTAGTCAATCTCCGACCATCTGAACTTCTCACTGCCATGGTGGCTCTTCCACGGTGTTATCAGGTCTCCTGTTGACTCATAATTTTTTTTAAGTTGTTAATATATTCAAATTTTTAGCTCTAAAGTTTGTTTTAAATGTAAGCACTGTTCTGTACAATAACCAGATAATATACATTACTTACTAATGCATGACAATTATTCGCTTAAAGCAAGGTGGATGTCGCTGAATAGTAGTAATGGTAGACTATTCGGTTCAGCGACATCCACTGAGCCTAAGGTGAATAATTGTTTTAGTTTATACTACACAGAAACCTAAGCATTGGCAGGCTAAAATGATATTATCGTTTATTTTTTTACATATCGACACACGAATGGGCCCTGAGCGCTTACGCGAGCAGGTGCAATAGCTGTGTAACAGTGTCGCTTTAACTCTGTTTAAGAGTTTAATTATAAACTATGTGGAAACATAATGAAAAGCAAACTAAAATGAGATTTTCATAGCTTATATATATATATATATACATATTTTAACCATGACAAAGGCAGGTCAGATGAGCGTTGTGTTCCGAGCCGTGCTGTGCGCTGTGTAGCTAATGACATTTTTTGCCCCTAGTCTTTCAGAGTTTAGTAAATTAATGGAAACGTAAGTAGCATAAACTGTGCTCTGTAAAGGTGATTTAGTATATACTAGGCCACAGGTGTCAAACTCAAGGCCCACCAGCTCATTGTATATGACCTGAGCTTTCAAAGAATATGATAATCGTGCATTCTTTACATCAACCATTAGCATGAAACCTAATTCATCGTCCTTCCACTAGGTGGCAGCAGCCTATTTCAAGTAGTCGTTCATGACTCAAGAAAGATTGCAAGCTAGCTTGTCAGTGTCAAATGTTAGAAAAGGAAAGTAAATAAAGGGAAAAACATCATGTTTTTAATCCCAAGATAGTGGACCGATCAGATCACACTGTTCCTGTGTAGTATATACTTTAGCTCATACCTTAATAGTGCACACTTGACAGATCTAATCCACACCTTAAGTCTTCATTTCAAAGTCTTAAGTTTTGATTAGATTGTTAGGTCGGCATGATTATGGTCAAAGTCTTCAGTATATGTAATGTTTATGTTGGTAAAAAAAAAGTATAATAAGTTACGGTGTTGTATAGAGTTAGTGTTACCACCACAAAGATGATCCAAATCTTATAACTGCATGTTATGGTATTCATTCCCCTCATACCACAGTAATTTACCAACTGTTGCATTTTAATTTATTAGCTTTTTATTAGCTTTCGCATAAGCAACGCGGAATTCCAATTTCCGTTGCGCAGGAAATTGTGCGTGTGTTTGCCTGTCCGCAGTCCACGAGTTCACACTCGGTCCTAATAAGTTATAACCTGTCTAACTCGAAGTTAAATTTTTAATTATCTGATTAGATCCTGTTAGACCTATTGGAAAGTTCCTGTCTATATAAATGTAATGATTATCGTAATATTACTTTACTTTTACTAGTACAATTTCCATAAGCTCTCAAATGTCTGGTAATAATAACATAAACAATATATAGCTCATGCAAATGGTAATGACTTACTAGGACCGAGCACACATTTGACAGAAAAACACACACACAATTTCTTGCGGAACGAAAATAAGCGCATCACAGTACCTTCCGCATTGCTCACACGAAAGGTAATTAATGAGGGGATATATTTGCCAGCTTATAATTACAATTAATTTTGTAAGATTTTCATGGGAAACAGTTAGTTCCTGTTAGAACTGTCATTTCTGTAACTGATATCGAATCTGTTTCATTGTGTGCTGTTTAGTCATTTATAGTAGCCGAAGCATACGATTACAGTCCTGACTGGGCCGAGATTCTGTATCAGAAGGTGATTCTGAAAGGGGATTTCTCCTATCTGGAAGAGTTTAAGCAGCACAGACCTCTTCCAGCAAGCCTGTTTGAAGAAATCTCTAAAAAGTAAGCATTATTATTATTATTTTTGGTCTCGTTTTTTTTTTGCTTGTAAATCATCCAGGTCGTTAAAGCATTTTCACACTTTTTGTCTTCTTGGACAGCTTAATTCCTATTAACAGAGGTGCCAACCATTGCAATCTGGTCATAATCATTATAATTTGGGAGCTTTCTTCCTTGCGAGAAAAATAAAACCTTTTAATGCTATCAGCACGAAATGATGTTTCGATTGAGCCGGCGCTATTTCCTGTTATTGCAGCATCAAATTGTTGTAATTGGTTAAAATCTTGTTCCATTCCCCCATTGATATCAGTGACTCATTACTATACATCCACATCTGTGCATTTGTATATGCAGTGGTGTGGTCAGTGCTTTGGACCATAAAAAATACAGGTGATTATCCTCGGATTGTTAGATTTATACAAAAGCCATTTTATTGAGGACAAAATAGAAGCTGCAGGGATTCATCTCTGAATACGGCACAATAGAAACATATCAAAGGATGTGTAACTAAAACTGTGTGTCAGAAATACAAAAAACATCCAAACAGTAGCTACAAAACTAGATACTGTGTTTGCTTTAACAAGAGTAGTGTTAGCAGAGATCCGTCCCACTGTAGGTACTGAGAACTTTTATTAGTGGTATTATTATTTTGTATCAAAACATGTTTTTAATTACTAGCCTTTTTTATGCTAAACTTCTAATGCTAATGATCTTACTGTTATCGACAGCCTTAGCAAAGTGTGCATGTACACCAGGTTAATGCTACATTCATGCTCACAGAAAGTTTAAGAAATTTTATGAGTATTTGAAGCATGTTGTTTATTAATGTTTTATCTGTATAATTTTCTCTGCCAAGGAGGTTAGGTTTTCTTCTGCGTGGGTTTATTTGCTTGTTTATCTGTCTGTCTCTCTCTTAGCAACTTCATGTCCACGGGTTTTGACTGATCAATTTTTGAGCCCCCCAGCATTTAATCACACGTTTGGCACTCACCTTATGAATCATTATATTCATTATATTCAACTTCCCAGGCTTGGCACCTCTGTACCATGATGGAAATGCACTTCAGTGTTTTCAGTGTTCAGCACAGAGTCAGTACTTTTTCTAATATAACTTTTGTCTTTTTCTCCCTGAGACTGATTGTTAACAAGCCACCGAACACCGTGAGTCAGAACCTGAAGAAGCTCCTGCAGAATTGTGAAAATGTCTATACCCACTACAAACTAGCCTATGATCATGATTTTGTCGACGTGGCCAACACACTCCTCCAGGACTCCAAAACAAGCAGTTACCTTAATGACCGATTAAGCAGCTGACCATCTCATTAACACCCTTCATGCCAGCATTCCTCTGCTTTCACTCAGCGTGTTGTGCTGGTAACCAGTTACTGATTTGACTCTAACATTGTGGCAACCCTAAAAGGACGTTTCATGCACATCTTCAGCTGTATTTTGAGCTGTGATATTTTTTTCAAACTAATTCTGTAATAATTTCAATGAAGTTATGAACCTGATTATATAAATGTACATATTTAAGACATTAAATCTAAATTTGATAATTTATTCATTGTTTAATGGTCTATTCTTTCTTTTACTGAACCCATTATCCAGGTTTGAATGTGATATTAATACTGTATCTCCATCCATGATCTTAATGTATTTTCTTTTTGCAGGAGTGGGTTATTATTTTAAATGTCATGCCTTTTCAGTATTAACATTAATGAAATCATTTATTTTATATTGATGTGTGGCACAGTGTCTCAAATTATGATGTAAATATTGAAGCTAAAAACAGAAATAACTATTAGAAACAAAATAATCAAGTTCGTATTCATCTTTTGAATCGGCTATTTTTTCTTATTCAAAATGTGTATTACCTTGACGTGTATATATACAATATTTCTTTAAATGGGCATGAAAGAGCAACCTTTATTTTATTTTAGAAGAATTCAAACAGCACCCTTAAATATCTCTTGAATGATGGCCTGAATGATAACAGAGCGATTATTTGAATAGCACATAGGGATTCCCCCAGTGCTGTGCACCCAGGTGCAGCAGGCTAAACTTCCAGTCAAAACATCAAGAATGGTGGAGCCATTATTGACGAAGGTAAGTCACACTGTGAGGTGGTTTATATCATGATGACCTAATTTATGTATGGGGTTTCCAGGGGTAGGTGACATGGTGGCATGGTGCACGTCCGCCTCACAACAAAGAATTCTAGGTTCAAGTCCCTTGCTCGGTGAGGGCGTTCCTGTGTGGATTTGGCATGACTTCCCTATGCTTGTGTGGGTTTCCTCTGGGTACTCCAGTTTCCTCCCACAGTGTAAAGACATGCGCAATGGGCTAATTGGCTCTTCCATACTGCCCCTAGGTGTGAGTGTGAATGGTTGTGTGTGTTGGCTGGACAGCAGGACTGGCGAGCTGTTCAGGATGTACCCTGCCTTCGCTCAGAGTTGGCTGAAATAGGCTCCAGTCCCCCTGTGACCATAATACTGATCACTGATCACTACCTATGTGTAGTGATGTTACTCTGATTTTTTTTTCCGTTTCCCCGACATACTCCAGACACACACCAAAAAAAAAAAACCCACCAAATTTTTCAACACTCATAAAATATTTCTTTCTTGAAGTTTTCCCCAGATTTCTACAATGTCCTCCTATGTTCTCAGATTTCTGTAACATGGAATATCATCAGGGCCAATCGGGATCATGATCGATATCATGGGAGCGCACCTCGAGGATTTTTCAGGTCCATGTTCATGCTGTGAATCTCCCCTTCTATCATATCCCAATCCCAAGGGCTTCTATTGGATTCAGATCTGGTGAATAAGAGGGCCTGTATTGTGCCAAGAAAATATTCCCCATACCATTAGACTACCTCCACCAGCTGGGAATGTTGACACAAAGCAGGTTGGGTCCATGGATTTATTGGATTCTGTTGGAGCAAAATTCTGACTACCATCTGTGTACCTTAAAGAAATCTCGATTCATCAGACCAGGCTGTGTTTTCAAGTTTTCTACAGTCTAGTTTTGGTGAGCATGTACCTACTACAGCTCCAGCTTTCTGTTCTCGGCTAACAGAAGGGAAACCTGAGGCAGGCGTCTGCTGTTGTAGCTCATCTACTTCTTCATTCTGATATTGGATAAGAAGAAAACCTAGAATAACCAGTCCATATCTGCATGATTTAATGCACTGCACTGTTGTGACATGAATGGCTAATCAGATAATTCCATGAATCAGTGGGTGAAAAGGTGTTCTAATAAAGCTGTCAGTGAAATGTATAGTGTATTGCATTTAATGTCATACTAATGTAAGCTGAACAATATCTTCAGAATTTGTTAAATTGTCATAGTGTCTGAATGTGATACAGCTATATGTGACATTTTATATTCTCTTATGTTTTAAAACATAGAAGTTTGGTTTAGAAATTTAAATTTCACAGACAATTAGCTTAGCTTGCAGTATAGCCTGCCCTCCTCTCAAGAGTGTTTGAAATGCCTTTTTCTGCGTGGGGAGCCCTGTCAGGAGTGATCTCAAATCAGAGAGGGAGTTTGGCTCACTGGAGGGAACAGAAACCCCCCCATGGCTCCAAGAGGATCGTTTCATTACAGGGGGCTCAACTGGAAGACTGTGTGTGTGGTAGGAGCAAAAATTAGCTGGCTTTTCTTTATTACCTCCTCCAAGGAGGTTATGTATGGATTTTCATCAAATTTATACCGGAGGTCAAGCTTTGGACAAGGAACAATTCATGAGATTTTGGAGATGATTCTTATGAAATTCTGGATCCAGAATTTTTTCAATAAGATTTTTTAACACTAATACCCCACCCCCCACTCCCAGCCCCTCGAAAATGTGGTATTACAGCAGGCCCAGAGGAAGGTGTCATGTACTTCCTGTTATTTCATTATTTACTTTCTTATTTACTTATTCATTTATTTAGCTGGCTAGCTTGGTGGAGGATTGCACTCTCTGAGTGTTCTGATTTTTACTGTGTTCTATTTTAGAGCAGTGATGGCCATAGTAGCACATGGAATTATGTAACAACATAAAAAAATCGGTTAAAATTCTTAACAGTATTTCTGCTTACATTTTGGACACTCCTGAGTTCGTTTCAACCTGCTTTATGAGGAAACTTCAGTAACGTTGACTGTTTCTGAGTAAAATCTAAGTTTTGTTTATCTATGTATTTGATTTAAGTTAAAAACAAAAATCCCTTTGTAACTATGTCAGCACATCTGAAAACTGTTGTTCGGATTAAAGAAATAATAAAAATGCCCTTCTTTAGGCCAGTTTGAATATCTGGAGAAACAGCATTTGTGGGTTTGAGCCTCAAAATGGCCAAAAAAAAAAATGTTCCTCTCAAATTGATCAGTCTATGTGTTCCAAGAAATTAATGCTATTCCATACGAGAAAGTGCCAAAAATGTAAAGATCATTATCATTATCTTGAAATTTTGTCTTGACCATATTTGACATTTAATTTTGCAACTCTTGATGCTTTTAAATTTGTGCTATCATGAAAAAAATATATATATATTTTATGGGTGATCCCAAACTTTTGAGCGGTAGTATCAATGTGAATGAAAATAAAAATACAGGGTGAATATCATCTGAGTGTGACAAATCCATAATTGCCAGGGTTTGCAACTGAATTCTCACAAAATCCCTAAGCTACCCTCCAAAATTTAGTGAAATAAGCCTTCCCAGAAGAGTGGAGGTTATTATTATTATAGGAAATATACACGTCCGCATGTCACAGCAAGAAGGCCTGGGTTTGATTCCTGGGCTCGGGTGTTTCTGTGTGGAGTTGGCATGCTCTCCTCGTGCTTGTGTGGGTTTCATCCAGGCACTCCGGTTTCCTCCCACAGTCCAAAAACATGCACATTTCTTTGTGATGTTTGCATGTTCTTCCCGTGAGGTTCCTCCCGGTACCCCAGTTTCCTCCAACAGTCCAAAGACATGCCCATTTGGCTAATTGGCTGTTCCAAATTTCCTCCATATGTGAGTGTAAATTGTTGTGTGTGTTGGCCCTGTGAAGGCCTGGCGAGCTGTCCAGGGTGTTCCCCGCCCTTACCCAGAGTCGGCTGAGACCCTCCTTCACCCAGGACCCTAATTAGGATTAAGCGTCTTACAAAATGAATTAATATGTATGTGTGTGTATGTGTATATATACACACACACACATACATACATATATATATATATATATACACATGGGTACGCATGTAGTGTCTATCTGTTCATCCACCAAATATAGAACTGTTGTATAAAAGCACTAACTGTTATCTACACCAGTCACAAATTCAGCTTAATTCAATAGGCGGTTCTACGCGCTTGTGCTGCGAATCTATTGGGATGAACCGTTTAAGAGAGTCGTTCAGAAAGAACCGATTCATTCCCGATCCGATTGATTCCCGTTATTACAGCCCAGCAGTGGAGTTGGCGGTGTTTGTCTGAGTTTACCTTTCTACACACTAACCTGTACGGGGTATTCTGTCGTCATGAGGATGGGGATGAATCATTTCACTGCGTATTTGGTGACTTCTGTTTTCCTGCTTCACGGTAGGTTTATAATAATAATAATAATAATAATAATAATAATATTTGTACAGCATGTGCAGTTTTGCAGCCCTATAGTGTTTTGGACGCAGATTTTAGAGACATGGTATTGTGATGGAAATTCACTTGTTCTGTAATATATCAGAAATAATGTTACATAGGTGGTTTTATATTGTGTTGTTTTTTAACAAATTAAAAAGCCACTTTTTTAATGTATTTTTGAACAAGACTGATATGAAGCTCCTCACATCTTCCTAAAGAGATGTGAAACACACCCTGTGATGCTCTGAACATCATTATGATCTCCAGCATCAATATTCATCTACACACATCAGGACTGTCACTCATTCCCTCAGGCTGGAAGCTGGTGCCTATCACATTGGGCGAAGACCACCCTTAACATCTCACCAGACCATCACAGGGCAACGCACACTACCAGTCACTAACAGCCACTTAGCTTTAATGTGATGACTGTTAAAGGAAACTGGAGTACACAGAGGAACACACAAGCACTGGGAGAACGTGCAAACTCCACACAGAAACGCCTTCGCCGAGCCCTTGACTCGAACCCAGGACCTTCTTGCTGTGAGACGGACGTACCAACCACTACAGCACTGTGCCACCTTTACCGCAGGACAGTTATACATAATTCATTATACAAAAGCATTGAGCTGAAGCAACTCACTGTAACAAACCTGTAGGTGTTTCCGAGCTCTAACCTCCTAAGACGCAAACCCCAGTGTTTCTCCACACCACTTCTATTTCTTACCACCAGATAACTACTAAACTTGATCAACAACTTCTGACAGGAAGAGCATTGGTAAAAGAGTAGTACCCAGTGTTCCTCATATGACGACCTTACAAGGACATACACATAATATAATTGAGATGAAATATGATGTCCCCATATGAGGACAGTGGGGTCTTAAGAGGTTAATAATGATGTTGATCTATTTAACTTTGTAACCCACACTCTCTTTCCATGTGTGGACATATAAGGATTTGGTTTAATGGGTCCTTGGTCTCTAAAGGTTCGTTCCCTCGGCTTGCCTTCTAAGGTAATATAGGGAGGAGAGGTGAGCTCTGTGGGGAACTGTGGACGCACAACCCGCAACCCACTGACGAGGTTTATGTACTTTGATCAATTACCATTTGAGGCTGGCGTAGTGGTTAGACGTCCACCTCACAGGAGTAAGGTCCAGGGTTTGAGTCCTTTGTGATGTTTACATGTTCTTCCCATGCTTGCATGTGGTTCCTCCTGGTACTCCAGTTTCCTCCCACAGTCCAAAGACATACCCATTAGGCTAATCGACTGTTTCAACTTCACTGTTGCCCCTAGGTGTGAGTGTGAATGGTTGTGTGAGTGTTGACCCAGTGATGAACTGGTGAGCTGTCCAGGGTGTACCATGCTTTAACCCAGAGTCGGCTGAGATAGGCTTCAGCCTTGCCGCGATCCTAGTAGGTTTAATCGGCTCAGCAAATTCATTCATTCATTCATTTGTTTTCTAAGCCGCTTAATCCTAATTAGGGTCGCGGTGAGGCTGGCGCCCATCTCAGCCAACTCTGAGAGAGGGCTGGGTACACCCTGGACAGCTCACCAGGCCATCGCAGGGCTCGGCAAATGATTTGAACTAGATTCCATTTGTAAATTCAGAGTATAAAGTACATTCACACAGTGGTAAGACATGTTAATTGGAACATTAAGCAACTTGTTAGTTATTTCAGGATGTATACTTTTCCTTCTGTTAAGTTTCTGGGTTTTGTAGTATGGTCGGATTTCTCTGAGAGACACTCCGTACATGTTGTGTGTGTGGCCAAGGGTACAGACAGGAAATGCGTGATGAAATTCCCAGATCAAAATGTTGCCATCTGCACTGACTGCAGACGATGTGCTATGACTGATTTGTACGCCCTTCAGTATGCTGTATTCAGAAAATTTGCTCAGGGTTAATACATTGCTCATAATACATGTACTGTGAACTATGTACAGCCAAAGTTATTCTTGATCTAATATTCTAATATGGATTCATTGTTTTATTTTTCTTTGTATTAGTTCAGGTTTCAGTTTGTTTGGAAGTGTAATCTAATGCAAGCTAAGAATGATCTCTGGATTTCATTCCCATTATGATTTGTTTGCTCTGGGTGTGCGACCCTAGTGACCTTGCAAGGACAGCACCAACGGCGTCTTTATAAGGATCTCATGCAGGACTATAATCCTTTAGAGAGACCTGTGTACAACGACTCTCACTCGCTGACCGTCCACTTTAGTTTCAGCCTTATGCAGATCATGGATGTGGTGAGTAGCAGTACACACATACACAAACATCTGGTTGTGTGCCACTACTTCATACAGATCACAGCTGTAGCCCATAGTAAAGATAGGCTGTACGTGACATAATGAAGTCCCTTCAGTCAGACGCTGTAAAAATATAGAACTGAACTGATCTGAAGGCCATTAGAAATCTCTGGCACATAAAAGTAGCATTTAAATGAGGAGCATGGGAAATCTGATTTTGTCTTTAGGAAAAAAAAAATTAAAAGCAGTGTCTTATGAGGTACACAGAATTACAGCTAAATTATTACAGATCAAAAATACCGAAGGGTAGGTGTATTATATTTAATTTTAATATATACGACACAGGAAATCCACAATCTGATTGGTTTGCTGTCTCAGGATAACATATATAGCTATCTAGTGCATGGGAATGGTGAGATCTGATTGGTCAGCTATCTAGGAATTAAGAAAACATTATTTCAAGTGAATAAGGCTTGAACCAAAAAAGGGCACTCACAGTTTGTAACAGTCACTTGGAGCTGTGTGTGTGTGCATGCGTGTTCCCGCATTGTATATACCATTATTTGGCAAGGAATAATTATGTTGTATGTAAGTAGTGCTGTTTAGAATGTACCAAATTGTGAATGAGTGCGTTAAACAGATGCTGTTATCTACACAACGTTTACTTCTGCTCGGAGCACTGGGAACTTACCTGACCTGCCTCTGTAATAAGAATATGTAAAAATAAACTATGAAAATCTCATTTTAGCTTACGTTTCTTTATGTTTTCACATATTATATACTAAAACTCTTAAAGAGACTGAAAGCGATGCTGTTAAACTTTAGACTGTATATGTGTTTGCATATATAAGATATATGTATGTATATGTGTCTATATGTTTGCATATGGGTATGTGTCTATATGTGTATGTAGGTATATGCACATATATAGCTTAGTGTAGTTCCGTAGTTGTCTTTTGTGCACTTTTTTTTATAATTGCTGCTAAACAGAGAGCTGCTCAACTGATTTTCATTGTTCATGCAACAGTTGACAATAAAGATCTCTTTACTTTGACTTACACA
>JBCNYH010000007.1:8368953-8380341 GCA_039654325.1 Tandanus tandanus
GGGCTTTCATTGGAGTTTTGGTCAGGGGGTGGGGAGAAAAGCCGGTTTTACTGTTACTTTTTTTTAAACAAGGCTTTATTAAATTGACCGTTTTTTTTTTTTTTTTTTTTTTTTTTTTTTTTTTTTTATCGGGCTGACTGATTTTGACGTGTATTTGTTGCCTTGTACCTTGTCAAGGTGTATGTGTTTTGACTTGCGGGTAGACATCCGTGAGACGGTGTAAGATATCGGAGCTGCTAGGAGAACAGTGATCACGCTTTATCTAAAGACGAACTGCCTTTAGGGGGGGACGAAACAAAAGACAGACAAGTGGAAAACAGTTTAGCCGCACAATTAATTGTGGTTTAATGTACATCAGATTTTTGGCATCTGCAGCTGGTTCAATTAAAAGGTTGCAGTGAAAGCATATCGTTCTGTTGCATAGTCGCTGTGCTGTTTCGCACACACACACACACACACACACACGCATACACTGTAAAATAAATGTGCTACTAAATCACCGGGCTTGGAAAGCTGTGACCAAGCGGTTTATGTAGGACTATGTATAAACTGCTAATGCTTTGATTCTTAAGCGTTGCTTCAGGCTTAGACATATCTTATGTAACCACTCTGGTCCCACAAGAATCATTTTGCATCCACCTTTTTAGAGATTTATTTATATTTTTGCTAGATTTAGATACATGGTGGGTACAAAGTGACTAAAGTTTTGAAGTTTCTGTTTAATAAAGGAAAAACTGGAACCAAGTTCACTTTTAGTGGGAAGTGCTTTATGTGATTGAATTAAAGAAAGCTGTTTATTAAATATTGAACAGATGACCTCACTTGTGATGTGTGTGTATATATATATATATATATATGAGAGAGAGAGCAACATAAAGATGTCTTTCATTACCCACTTTAATTAGTGGGTAGAATAGTTACTCCCATGCAGTTGCCATACTTAAGAAACCAGTGTCCACATGCATCATGATGCTGATTGGCTATCGTACTTAACAATGCTAATTGGCTGTTGTACATTGCCATGCCAATTGGTTATTTGGTCTTTGGCAGGAACTTGACGTGCCGACATTCGAGAATGTATACTGAAGTTGCCCCTGTGCAACTGCCTGTTTTTTTAGAGCAACTTGACACCGGTGGGAACGACGTACTCCACATTTTGAGGTGGCGCATGTTGTTCCAGAACATATATTTTTTCGGGTGCCACTTGCTGTCTGAACGCAATCAGTGAGAGGTAGGAGGGTTCGTGTGTTCGCAGTAGCATCCATTGTTGTTTCACGGGCTTTCGTGGCAGATAGGCGGTGTTGTCCCTGTAGCTTCATGCTTGCCAGCAATTTGAGAGTGACCGTGTAAGCATGTAGGAAAGTGGGGGCGACTACATTTGTAGAGTTGGCAGCTACCAGATCCCTCCCCGTTTACAGAGTGACGTGACATTAACACGGCTGTGCACGCTGTGAAAAGTGTAAAGTGCGCATTCTCTAGTTTGAAATGTGTTTATAAGAGTATAGGCCCTTAGATCAGTTAATATACAGATACAGGACTGTGTTAAATCTGTAACGCTGACCGTACAGAGCAGTGCTGGCTTAGTGGTGAAGGCGCGGGGTTACTGATTAAAAAGATGGGGGTTCAAGCCTCAGTACCACCGATCTATCACTGTTGGGCCCTTGAGCAAGGCTCTTAACCCTCAACTGCTCAGTTGTATAAATGTGATTAAAATGTAAGTTGCTCTGGATAAGGGCTTCTGCTGAAATGCTGTAAATGTAAAATGCACGAGAGCATTATCTCTACTCACTGTTGTTCGCTGTTGTAGCTGTGTTGCAATCTCACTCCAGAATGTTGCAAGAACGTTCGGAGGTCATTATAGTAGAGCAGCACTAACAGACGCTCAGGCCTGTAACTGTAAAACTGCAGTTAAAGAAGCTTTTTATGAGCAGTACGTGCTCTGAGAGAGCAAGCAAGGTGCGGTTTTGTGGAGGCATCCGCATTTTCCTCATTTTGCACTCTGACTATGGGCAATAACATTATTATATGTGACAAATTACCCTTTCCAAGCTATCATGAATACAGCACAAGTCTAAATATTTGTAGGGATGTGATGACGGTATAGCAGTATCTCCTCATTCTGTTAGTAATGTTGTACAAATTTACACTGTACTGTATTATTGGCTTATTCATTCAAAAATATTAAAACAAACCAAGTTTTTAAAAAAGAAACCTGCCAAATCACAAACATCGTAATCTAATAAGATCCAAAAGCAACCTACTAATTAAAAAAAATCCCAAACAAATAATTTTGCCGTGTTTTGTCAGCCTGTCCTAAAATGTGAACTTGAAGTCAAGTTTAGATTTGACTTACTGTAAGCCGGTGTGATATTGAAAACGGACCCCCTGGAACCCCCAGGGCCAAATTCCGCTGGGGAACATAGACCCCCTTATTTGAAAGGGGACACCCCCCCCCCCCCCCACCTTTTTTTTTTTTTTTTTGGTAATTTTTTATTTATTTATTTATTTTTTTTTAATCTTAAAAATACATTTTAAAAATTTTCACAACAAAATTAGGGTTAGGGTTAACATGTGTATTGGAAATGTATAAGACATGCATAAAAATTTGTACAAAATGATGTTCTTTATTGTAAATATATTCTGATTACTGTTTAGAATAATTATCATATAATAATAAATGATTTGCGGTGAGGGTCCATTTTCAATGGGTGGTTGGGGGGGGGGGGGCGTGTGGTTGGGGGGGTTTCCATATTCTATAGCGGAGTACGGATCCCTGGGTCCTTATTCTATGGGGGTCCATTTACAACCTCACACCGGATATCATAATCTAAATAGCAGTTCCATGTTGTATAATATTGTGTTGAATATAAGCTTAGTACAAGAGTAAACGTCTCTGAGTTTTCTTTTTTCAACATTTTTCAATCTCATGATCAGTTTGGTTGGGGGAGCGTTATCATTTCCCTTGCTGGGGTTTTTCACAAGTTCTGTGGAAATGAATAATGCCATGCTGTCAGGTTGTGTAATAACCCTGTGAGAAAATGGATTAGTGTTAATTCCCTCTTACTTTTTCAGCCTTCAGTATAAAATAATTTAGTAATAATGTAGTGTGTGTGTTTTAAAAGTACTGGTGTTTCTGAATCCCTTGGATAACTGGGTAAGATTCTCCTGAGATCTGCTGACCGGCAGCTGATCCTGCACACTGACCGGCGAGGGAACATCAGTGAAATATTTATAACTTCAGGGAAAGAAGGAGGACAGAGAATAAAAACGGATTGAGAGACGTCCTCAGGAGACCTGGATGTAATGTTTTTAACATTTCTGACATTTAATGATTGAAGGTTGTTAGTAGAAATAGCTTTTCTCCCACGTTATTTGTATTTTTTCCCCCCACATCATCTTTTAACCTCTATGTTGCATTCAGTTGTTGGTGTCAAGACAATGACTCTGCTACTGAACTATTTGTGGTATATTTGAGAGTCCCAGATCACTTAAATCATTAGTAAGACCCCGAATCTGTGTCAGTAATGAAGTTCATGCTGACGGTTGAATCATTGCGTTATCCGTATTGTGAAATGTGTCCCAACGGATGGCAGAACCTCTTTGGCACTTGATGATGTAATGAGCTGTTGGCACTGTGGTCGAATAGTCACTATAGCATCATTAAACAGCCTGCCATCTGACACGTAAGGGCTTTGGCTTGGTTACAGGAAAGTGTTTCTCAGAAAAATTTAACTTCTAATTCATACCATACTGAAAATATCCAACTCCGTAGTCTGTCTGCTTGGCTTCATGTTCAGGCTAATATTTTATTTTATTTTTTTTTCCCCTACAGAAATGTAGCTTTAAGACTTTCAGATGATTTTAAAAAACAAACTTTTTCATTTCATTCATTTTTCTTTTTTTTTTTTCATCCATCATGGTGGTGTACCTGCTAGCATAAAATGCACAGTGCAACACTTTGCAGTTCAGATCAAGAGAAAATAAAGATGTCAGCCAGACTTGTACCGTTTATGCATAGAGCATGACGAGAGAACCTGCTGTGAAAGCATCGAGTTCAAGCACTACGGCTACTTAGTTAGCTTCTCTCCAGGAATTCATATACTTGTCCATTTCCTTTAGTCTATGTATATTGATGCGCTTAGCATTACTAACTATAAAATGGGTCTGTCAAGTAAATATATGGATATTTTAAATCAATATTGCAATGTTTGCCTTTGACGATCCTCTATAGAGCCATAGACAGAAATGGGTCTGTGGAGACATGAATGGTTTTATGGGAGACATTCAAACCCCCCACCAAAAAAGGGCGAAGAGCAACATTGCATTGGCTAGGCGTTGCTAATGAAACCATGGCAACAAGCAGTACCCTTTTGAAGCAGGAATTTGTCCTGGTGACAAATGTATAACAATTACAGTGTAGAGAGCAAGATTTTCTGGTTTGAATTCTGGTAAAACATTCGTGTCATGATGCATCAGGTGGAGGAAAAACAGACTGCAGTGGAGGGCAAGTAGTACATAGAAATAGCTCTTTATATAGTATCCATTTTTTCATGTTTGAGGCGGGGTGTATGTAGGAATTGTGGTACTATGGCTGGGTGATATGGCCCAAAAAAAAAAATCTCTTTTTTTCTTTCTTTCTTTCTTTTTTTTTTTTTTTTCCCCTTACCTGATTTACGATTTCTTTTGTTGTTTTGTTTTTAAACAAAGACATAATTCAAATGTTTTATTTTAACCATATCAGAGAAGAACATTATGCCATGCAATATACCATGAATTTCTAAAATAAAGTATATATAATTCTATATTTGTTAAATAGCATTTCAGCAAATTTTTGAGCTCAAAAAGGAGTGGATGGGAATGGATTGCAACATGGACTTTTTGAAATCTTTTGGGCTGAACAGTTTTTCGGAGGTTGCTTTGCTTTGCAAACCCCTAACAAACCTAATGTATGCATGAACTTAATGTTAAGTATCCTTCATAAACTGAATTTGTATCTATATGAGTGATTGTCTTGTTTGATAACACCATTCCTGATATTTAGGCACTTTTCTGGCATTTACTATTCAAAATCTCTTCAAATTTACTATTGAATTTTTCCGATCAATAACATGTCAGAGACTGAAATATTTTTTTTGCCAGATTAAACCTTTAAAAAAATTTTTTATGTTACAAAGCATCATGCAAATAAATACCACTTCATGACGTATCAGATGTGTTCATTGGAAGCCATGGCTTATTAAATAATTAACTATGCTATTTACAGTGCGATCACAATTTACCCTAGGTAGAATAAATTACAGTTCATGCACTAAGGAAAGAACGCATCTTCAAAGTCCATGTGGATATATTCCCAGAAACTGACTTATCTGTCGGTTTCAGCTACCAAGAGCTTTTCTCATGGAGCTGTGCATTAGCTTGAGCTGAAACTTAAGGCCCATTCCGGACACTCCAACCAGGTACCACCAGATGCCTTGTACTGACTGCCCTGGGCTTTTTTGGCCACTGGAACATTTTAGAGCGAGCTCAGAGTCCGGGTGGGTATAATATCACAGACATCTTTGACGTGTGCTCCCATGATTCCTGGAGAGTATAAGTCTACTGGCCAGACAGTATATTAAATTCCACTATCCTGAACATAAATAGTTTTCAATCAAGGGATTTTGTTCTGTTGCTGCTCTAACAAACATTATAGGCACAGTAGACTGTACATATTCTCCCGATCCATTCCCATGCCTCAACCGTAAAAATTACCCACAAGTGAAGGTGTGTAGATGACAGCAGTTACAGTTGCCAAGATCTCACTGTTTAAACTACTCGATATAATACCTTCTCTGGACTATTCCTTCTGCAGCAGCACTTCTATTTCAGAGGAATTAGAATTCTTCCCCGTTAGATTCTGGCAATCCTATGGATTTGCATCTTTTCCTTATAACCTTCATGAATATTTGTGTGTACACATGCACCTATATCCTTTAAAGGGTACTGGCACACACTTACAATTTACGAAGCCAATGAGATTCACCAATTTAAGAACACATCTGTGAACAAATCCGAGGTTTAAGAACACGTCATGAACACGTCATTTTCTTATGAATTTCTTTAAGAACAAATTTATTTTAAAAATAAATAAATAAATAAAAAGAATATATATTGAAGAGTGGATCCCAATGTAAACAACATCTTCATATTAAGTTAGAAGACTTTGGAATGGTGTACTCTGCTGCTGAAAGTGGGGCTGTGGTATAATATGTGAAGGAAAGTGAATGCTTCACTTTCTGTGACTGGTTAGAGAGTCAGGATGATGGATATTGTAGTGACTAAAGATTTTTTATGCAACCTCTCTAATGATACAATATCATCATTACCATGTACCATTTTGCAACAATCTGAACAATTGGAAGACGTGTGTTACTTAAAGGGAGAAATACTTACGTCGATTGCTTGGACATGTGAGCTGGCAATTCAGTAGCTCTAGTTCTTATGAAAGGATTAAACACTGCTGTATTCGGGTGGCATTTATATTTAGTTCCATATATATCATATATAAATATATGATAAAAGCCTCCATTGACATTGTAAATTAAAAGCCATCATTTCATCTAATGTAGATGTTTTTATATTGACTAGCTGCAGTTAATCCTTAGGTATTTCTCTCTGCACTTGAATTGATGTGTAATTGATAGTCTTTTCTCAGTAGAGCAAATACTGACTGACGTTTCAGCTTCAGTCACTTATTCATGTGGACAGCCTTTCTCCTCGTCTGGCAAATTCTCAATGGGATAGACAATTACATATTTCTTCACAACTGGGTCATGGTGAGGCAAGGGCAGTGCAATTTAAACAATGCCTAGTGGGAGGCCGTCAGCAAAACACTGGCATCTTCCTGTTTTTGGTCACTGGTATGTTCCTTTTTAAGACCATTGCTGGGAAGCTTTTAGGCACCTGGTGACAGCCTTCTCAGTCTTGTTACCCTAATGAAAAGGTGGAAGTATTTTAAAAAGAATCCCCATGGTCGCCTATGTCACTTGGGGAAACACAGATTTGTTAGTTGCATACTTTAGCCCTTAAATTGGAGAGATGTGGCCCGAGTCAAAACCCACATTTGTTCCTTTCCTCATATATTTACCAGATTTTGGAGAAATATTTTGTTATAAACAAAATCTCTAATATATAAGCATTTTCCTCCAGTTTTCTATACTTTATTTGGATTCAAATGAATTAAAGTCGGTAATCCAAATCCTAAATTTGATGTAGGACTCTATGTAGTACGCTACTTTCCTTGCCTCTGGCAGGCCACGTCAGTGCTGTCACACATTAACACATTGCCAATGTTAACCACTCTTAATCAGTTCTTTACTGCCCTACATAAGTGTAAGTGTTACAGAAGCTTGGCAGCTGGTAGTGAATTCTACTTTTTGCTGGCACATGTCCAAGTATACAGTTTTGAATGAGTTCATCTACCAAAGAAAACTTGACCTGCATAAGTATAAACATAATCACTTCTACCTTGTTCCTTGTCTGGGGAACGACTATTATATAAGGAACTCTACACATTATGGTGCAGCTCTCTTTTGTTTTCTACCATAAAAAGTCAAGCATTTAAAATATGGTACGACGAAAAGGTGCTCTTGAGCTCTGTGGTATAGATACTATAGTATAGTGTAGTGTAGTGAGTATAGTGGCCCTAATAAACAACGTGCTCTTTCACTTTCATAATTTAACCCATGTTATTGTTTTGCAAGGGAAGACATTTTCAGGTATATATGTTCGGAGGCATAGACAAAGAAATGTAAGATGCACGAGGGAAAGATGTTTTGTTGCTCTTCTCCGAAGCCAGACAGCAGGCTACACATTCATATAGGATGCAAAACAAGCTAAAAGAATATTACAAAACACAATACAGTTTAGTTTTTGTTGACCTTAAAGCTGCAGGCACCACATTTTTCCAAAATACATTTAAATTTGTCCAGCTTGATGAACATCATGATGGTTGGGACCTATCAGCCGATTCTATCTTCAGGAGTCCTAAGTTTGGTCCCAAGACCAATCAACCCAAAGATTTGTTTTATTTTATTATTATTATTTTTTTGCTTTATTTGATAGGTCACAGTATACTATATAGGATAGATTACAGTGCATGTTAATGAATATCAGTACGCCTAGTAAATATGCCAGAATTAGCGCAATAGTTATTTTCCATCTGTAGTCGCTAGGCAGGTAACACAGAAACATCAGAGACACACTCATATTCTAACATTCAGTCCCAACAAGATTTGTGTTCTGCAGTGAAATTTGGAGCAGTACTTGATATTAATGTCAATGGGAATTATCCATAGTATCAATATGGATGGCGTCTCTACCTAACAGGCCTGGTGCAACAATACTTTTTGTAATTTTCATGCCATACAACATCTGTGCATTTGCTCAACTGGTAAGGTTCCAATGCTTGAACATCAGCCCTCGTTGAAAACCGTCTTGCTTGACATCTTTCGGATTGATAACTAGCTGAGTGGGTTGTACAGTGATGCGTAGTGAAACCAAGTCTGCCTCACAGATATGTAAACAGCAAATATGAGGAGCTTCAAAGTGGTGTGGTGAACTTCAAAGGGGTCTCAAGTTCAAATTCCAATCATACCAGAGCCTTCAGTGGTTGGGAGTTTAAGATTTTGAAGTTGTATAATGTTTCATGAGCTGTCATTTATGTTTTTATATGAAAGCATGACTTCCTATGTGGCAAAGTTTTCACTTTCACTCTTACTTGTTGGTAGCTGTTTTATAAGAGGGGAGATTTAGATCTGATACCATTTTATCAATTTTTCTAAAAGAAATTTCTGAATGTCTTGTTTTTACAACTGCAAATGGAGTTGCTAAACTGTTTTACGTTGTTTCTCATGACACTAATGACTAATCTAATCTGTTGTCTAATCTAATCTAGTGGTAAGTGATGTACTTCTGTAGATACAGTTCTGTTTACTGTAGAGTAAATCGTTCCCACCATCCTGGAAACAGCCTTTGTGGAACTACAGTACATTGTCTCCAAACCTCACTGATGAATTTTATAGCATTTTAAGATCCACTATGGTGATATATATAAGGTGATCGATAAGCAAAAATGTTAGTGTTTTTAAGTAAATTACCCTGTAACTATGAATTGTTGTGTAAAAGGCCTTTATATCTGTGTAGTGAAAGGGTTCTCTATGCTGTGTAGCCAAATTTCTACAGAAAAACTGTTACAGAGTGCCTTCCATGTTTTGTTTCTTTTTTCTTTTTTTCTTTTTTTAACAAGTGGCAATGGGAAAAGAAAGTAAAGAAGAAATGAAAGAGGAATCAGTGTTTGAAGATAAGTTTGACAACACAAATTTTAAAAAATGTGAAGGATCATGCTTATTATTTCGGACATGTAATAGCAGGGGTGTGTGAATATAAGTTCTTGGAAGTACTCTATGGGGAATGCATGCTTAGAAATGGAGGGCTAAAGCCGACTGGCTCCTACATAGTGAACCTTTTAGGAAACTGTGATACATTTCATTATTTGTCCAACAATACCAGCATTTTATAATAAATAACAGCAGTTAAAAACAAAGTACATTGTCCTGAAAAACGTAATGGCATGTTAAATTTGTCAGCAGACAGAAAGTCATGTGTATGAACCTAGTGTGTATTTTGTGGTGTTTGGGTGGTTTGAATGGGTTACTTTATAATCGTCCTTCAACCTTGTCACTGGAGCTTTTGTTCAGTTCTGGTGAATTTGGCTTCACTGCATATAAAGCACAGTTCATTGATCCAGTGTCAATGGTGAGAATCTTTGGATCTCTGGAATTTCAGCTGCTGTTAACGTGATCAAAGAAAAATGGATCTTCTAGTCTGGTTAAAGGCCCAGTTGTTAGCAAATGAGACCAACATTAATACCTAACCACAAGTCATTGATCAGGACTTGCTTAGCATGTGTCCCTGATTTTTATTTCTTCTTTTTTTTTAATCATCAGGAAAGAAACTCAACAGTCTTGGCTTGGAAAATGTGCTTCAGTCCATTCCAGCAGCAGTTCAGAGACTCCTGAAAACCCATCTATATGATTAATGTTTAGTTTCCCACCGGCCTATAATAGGGTCATAAATCAGTTTCCTGATCTCTTACTTTGACTTTTTTTTTTTTTTTTTTTTACCCTTTTGTCTATTTAAAGCATTTTTTTTTTTTTTTTTTTTTTTCATTTTCTGCATGAATATTTTAAGAGATTTTCTCTTCAACAGTTTTCCGCACAAAGATGAGATTTTACTGTGAAAATAAAGGCAAAAACACACTGGATTTGGGAGAGGAACTGCTTCATGACTCCGTGATTGCACCATGTGACTTTGTGTGGTGACGGTGGTGTTGTCTTATGATTTTTAAAAATTTGTATTATTATAATAATAATAAAATTTGCCAGACAGAACCTGTAGAATAGTCTCAAATTTCGAGGAAAGCTTGTCTGCATGCTTTCCTGTTTAGCCGCTGACCTTCTCCTTTCACATAATGAGTCAGACTGTTGTAAGGATAATGAACACACACTGAGAACATTCATAACATTATTAATAACATTTTGAGTGTGAATGGTGTGCGAGTGAATTGTTGTTTGGGATCTGAGTTATTGTAGCTATAAAATCTAAGTATGGCTATGGTATTGAATGTGCTACGGTTTCAAAGTTCAGCTGAACACCAGCATACTTGCCCAATGATTACAAAAGCCAATACACGACTAATAAATGTCCCTAAAAGTGCATCTGTAAATTGAATGTTAAAATCACTTTCCTCTTGACACTTTGGCTAAATGCTGCCCAAGCACTATTTTCCTCATTCAACTTGGCCAGTCATCTGAAAATAATAGCAGTACCGCAGTGCCAAATAACACACTGCCGTCATTAATCCAAGCACGTCTGGAAGAAAAAGATCATTTTATGGTCCAACTTCATCTTGTTTGCGCTCTTGCTTTTTGAAAAGCATCTTCCATATCAAGTCTGAGCCGCCCCCCCCAAGTGAAAATTTATGATTTCAGTACGTTAGTGGTAGGAAGAAGACTGTGTGTTCCAAATTATGATGCAAATATGAGTTTGCTTTATCTGAAAAATGTTTTTTCTGATTGTTACTCAATCTTAATTTTTTTTCTATTGCAAATATGTATTCGCAATATTATTTGGCTGTTTTTGGATTTTTTTGGTACCATATTTTCCAAAAAAACAACTTTTATTATGCAGGTCAAACCAAAAATGAAGAAAATGAAATTTCAAACAAACATAAAACAGAATTTTTTTTTCATATCAACAAGTATTTCATTAACAATGTCTTTAATAATTACTATAACAAAATATTATACAATATTCTAAAATATTTAAATAAATAGTTCACTTCACATG
>JBCNYH010000007.1:8387206-8412388 GCA_039654325.1 Tandanus tandanus
TATATACTATTATGTATACTATATATTGAGTAGATAGATTAATTATATCAATTATTTTATTGAGGAGACTCAATTAACTAAAAACGTTTCATTTCTTACATGTTTAAAATCATGATGGATACAGGTGAGCGGTGAACACGTATGTAACAATTATATCCGCGAAAATATATAAACAAATTAAAGAGATTTTTATAGTGTGCATTTACATGTTTTTACCCGTTACAGAGACGGGTCAGGTGAGCTGTACTCTTTCAGCTAAAAATATGTAGCTAACAGAATCCTTTGAGCCCACTTATTTGAAGTCTAGTACACACTACACAGAAATGTAAGTAAATTGATTTCGAGATACTAAACAAATGGATTGTGCCGTTCCTGTGTAGTATGTCCTGTGTATCATTGAAGTGAAATTAAAGGTAAACCCCCCACCCCCAAACCAAGGCAGATGCTCCTCGTAACCTAATAATAAAAATATCTTAAATGCCTGTTGTATAATAAAACAAAGAGAGAAAGAAATGATAGGATGGTAAGGGAATGATTGTTTATCATGGCTGTAGGACCCCACCACCCATCCATACGCATGAGCATTAATTTTGTCTAGCAGGGCAATCTGTCATTATTTGTTCCTTATGTGTAAAAATGTAGTTTTACTCTTTAGAATTACTATTACATGGACTATTACTGTCAGCACAGACATACTGATTCTTGTTGGAATTTGAAAACCAGTTAAAATCACTATGCACTAAATCTTGCTGTTTTGTCGTTGAAGCTTGAGCATACTGTACATAAACCCCCCACTAAAACCTTAAAGATAAACTGATTACGGCAGTAGTTTTTGGCAGGGTGTTTGTACAGTCGAGTTAAAAACGGTCGTCTTCTGTTTCCAGTAAGTGAATCTTTTATGTCCCATATGTTCAGCTCCAAGCTTCGTTGTTCTGTTATAAAAAGCTTTGGGTTTAAGTGCTCTCGGGGTGTCACACTAGTTGGTTCAGTCCCTTGCACAAATTTTAGCTACAGTCAGAACTGCTGGCTCTTTGGTTCGAATTGTCGATATGTTGCCTATAATTGTGGGGAAAGTCTGATGGATAGCAAGTTTTTTCTTTGCAGTATAATTGCTGCTTATTTTAACAGGATTCCTAGCATTCATTCCCTTTTAGTACCCAGTGCTCGATCTGGTGTACCGGAGCAGCTGTAATACGATGGAACACTTCACTGCGCCGGCTGTGACCTCATCTATTAGGATCCATGTTTATGCTGAAATGCAAGAAGCATCTGTTGGTACAGAGGTTTTATTTATTTACTAGGATTTATTTGTTGGGATGTGTAAGAGGTAAAGACGGGCAAGAAGAAATTTTAGGTTTGAAAAACTGTAACGTTGTACTTTGCCAGTACGTAAAGCCGTATACAGTCTCGAATGTTTCTGGCGTTGATGTCAGTCAGGCCATCATTAAGATGTTATGCTGATATTCACTGATCAGAGATACATCTTATACCTATATGGACGTATTGTGTCCTGTGTCACATACTACATGGCTATTAGGGACAGGAATCACCAGTGACCTCCTGATCATGATACCAAAGTGCCGATTTGTATTGCGATTCTGTAAGTATTGCTATTGTATAACTATAATATATACATAAATAATTCATGTCTACCACACAGCTCTGCTGCCTGCTAATGTGTGAATAGTTTACAGTGCACCTCCTGTTGGAACATTTTACCACCCCGATTACAAACATATAAATTAAAAATTAAATAGAAACTGATTTTGGAGACAGTGTGGCGATACATGAATTGCTGCACAGAAGAATCATAATCCGTAACTGAATCGTTGTATCGATCCCCCTGTCTCTTACTGCTGTTATATATGCTTGTTGCACATTCCGGTAAAAACTGGACGTTTGTGTCTGAGGGTTGTGTCTTCTTTGGTGCTCCACCTTTCTGGGGGAAGTTTTCCGCTAGATTTTAAAGCGAGCCTCTGGGGATTTGTGTTTATTCAACCAACGAGTATTAGTCAGGTCACTATGTTGGGTGAGGAGGCTTGGGGTGTAGTCGGCATTCCAGTTCATCCCAAAGGTGTTCAGTGGAGTTGAGGTTTGGGACACTCGACTTCTTCCACACCAACCTTGGCAAGTCTTCTTGACCTTGCTTTGTGCACAGGGGCACTGTCATGCTAAAGCAGGTCTTAGCCCCTTTCTTCTAATGAAGGGAAATTTCAGTGTCGCCAACTGTTTGAGGAAGAACCACAAATGGTTTGGATTGTCAGGTGTCCACATAATTTTGACCATATAGTGTATGTGTATTGTGCCATATTATATAGTTGAATCTGGGTTCAAGTGCAAAAAGTACACAATTTTTTTTCCTTCTCCTTTTTAAGTCCCACTCCTTCCCACTTCTATAGACGTGCTTGACCGAGCCTGCCCTCCCCTGCAGTTCAGTCTGTCTGTACACATTTACGATTTCTCCTAATGATCCCATTTGGTTCTAGTTACTAAACTGTAAACAAATATGTAATTTCAACCATTTTGGCCAAGATAAACTGACTATAGAAAATAATTGGATGTGTGATTTAGGAGTTTTACCCAAACATACCTGATTTTATGTTAGTTGTGGTTTGTTCTTGTTTAAACCAGTGAAACTTTGAAAGTAAGAAAGTCTGTTGGGCTTTTTATACCCGAGCCTAGTGGATTATCACTGCCGGAGCTTATCCCAATTTCTGTAGCGTGAAGTATTCAACTCCTTGATGGGATGCTAGTCCATCACAGGGTACCTTCCCAGTATTTTTACTGTTACCCATTTGTACTGCTGGGTGGACTGAGGCACACTTGGGGTTAAGACCGTGCCCAGGGGACTTATCATGGTTGGGGTCTGACCCACAACCCCTCGATCATAAGCCCAGCACCCTAACCACTACACCACTGGCCCCCAAAAAACTTTAAAACTATCGATTAACGGATCTAATGAAGTTTTACTGATGGTGAGTCTTTATTCTGTCTTTGATCCATTTAAATGTAGGGATGTTAGATGTTGGCATTGTGATATATATATAATATTTTGGAAAAGTACGGACCCTGGGAGGGGACATTGTGGACAAACAGTTCTGAATATTGAAGAAAAATGTGTTTCGTGAGATTTTGCAAATGCGATATTTTTTTCTGAATTCATTTGATAACACCACAAAATTTCACTTTATTAAATTTCACAATTTCAAAGTGCACATTATGCCGGTTAATGCAAACATGCCTTTATGTGAAAAATGTAAGGATCTGATCCCTACCTACAGATATGCACAGAATCGGGCATGGGCGTAGACCCAGGTATTCGTCTCAAGTGTGAAAACGTCCTTGATTGGTTGTATCTTGCCAAATGTTTGGTGCATCTCTGACATTCCAAAGCTATCTTGCTTATTAGCAAGACCATCCAGCAATACCATTAGCCCTTCCTTTTTATTCTTTGAAATATTACATAAGGGTGGGGTAGTATAATCAATAAATTATGACACTCTTCCATTGTATTCTCCCAACCCAGTGAAATGTACAGTTATATCTGTGTTATTGTGCGTTATTTAGTTTGGAAATGGTTTGAGAATTTAAAGGCATATAGAGGTGGAAGGTCGAGCTGCATCATTTGCTCTCACTGCAAGTCTGCAGAATGAATCTGGGACCTTGTTTGCCTTTTGGAAAGTGCAGTCTTGTTCTATAGGTGCCTGAAAGAGCGTTTTCGTCAGTCTCTATGAATAGGCTGGAAATGATCTGTGACATGAAAGCTATAAAAGCTTCTGCCCCCCATCTTGCTTCCTCTCAGAGAAATTTGTGTCCTGCAGAGACTGTCATCTTTCCTTCCAATGCCTTTCAAAATCCCCCGTCTGTCTCTGTCTCTCTCTCTCTCTCTCTCTCTCTCTCTCTCTCTCTCTCTCTCTCTCTCTCTCTCTCTCTCTCTCTCTCTCTCGCTCTCACTTTCGGTCTGTCTTGGTCTGTCTCTGTCTCTTTCTCTTTCTGTCTCTGTTGCTCAGTGGGCAGAGTTAAATATGACTTGAGTTGCCAGCCTGCTTTATTCAGATGTGCATCATGGGAATTGAGATGAAAGAAGTAGGAAATGTTTCATTTCTGCCTGTCTGGTTCTTATCTGGAGGCGCAAGGACATTATCAAAGTGCACTCACTTCTGGGCTTCCTGAGCTCGCTGATTGCATGTCCACGAATCTCATCGAGGTAACTGACAGCAAGGAAGCAGGTAGAACATCAGCTCTCTGGCCTGGATACGCGTGTCCGCTCTTCTTTTATTTATTTTTTCCTCTTTTGCCCCGCCCCGAGTGTCCCATGCCCCTGACGTTTTGCTGAGTCGGAGCTTAGCTTGATTTTTTTTTTTCTTGATTCTAATCACTCGGACCTCCCAGTTTATTTCTATTTCAGTCAACAGCTCAAGCACACAATCCAATTACCCAACTGAGCCTTGTGTGGCTCTCCATATGGAGCAATGAAGCGCTCACCACCGCACTGCATTTCAGAAATAGCTTGTTAGAAAAGTTCTGCTTCTGTAATTAAGGACCTGAGAGACTTACTGTTTTTCAGTTTCTGGAAGTGTCTCATGGTGGCTCTTAGTTGCTCTAAAGTCTAGATGCAATACTTTGTCTTTATTTTTTTTCTGCAGTTTGTCTAAAATTGGATTTTATGAATTAAAAGCTTTTTAAGTAGCGTATTGCCTTTAATTAGATTTTACATCATTTTTGCATAGGGTTTTGGATATTTGTTACTCGTACCACTTTTTGCTGAACAACCACAAGAAACAATCCCTCATGCAAATGAATGGGTTTAAAAACCATTTCATATCACCTCATGTACACACCTGGATCGTATTGCATCGCTCTGGTGAGTTACGTGCTCTTGAACAAGTATCCGTGGACGTTTATGTGGTGTGCAGATAATTAAAAGTACAATTTTAAAATATGATAATTTCTGGCTATTATTGCTGCAAATTAGGTTTTGAAATCACATTTTCAATAATGAAAAATGATTTTAAAAACATTGGTAATGTAGGTCACCATCGTGTGAGACTTCAAAAATTCAGCACATGCGCAATCCAAAGAACAGCGAAAGTTGAAAGAGCTGCTAATTTTCTTTTATTATTTTCTTTTTCTTTTTACTTGTCTGCATCAAGCGGGATTTGACGACGAGGAGTTTCCCATTTTGTAATTCTAGATCATATAATTCAATTTAGTTTTATTTGTGTGCCACTTTTTTGCAGTAGGTACCATGACAAAGCAACTACATGACACGAGGAACAAAGCGTTGGAGGAACCAGACGCAAAAGGGAAGCTGTTTTGTTCTAGATGACACCGGATAGCGGAATCACAAATCTATACGCTAGTACACAGTTGTAAAGAGTGACGTCCAAGAGTATTAAAGTGAAATGACAGGCAAGCCTACCAAACTTTCCTGTTACACATGAACATATGCACTATATGCAACATGTTCATTATAAGGTGGTTTCTACTTACATTTTCAAAGTTATAATCTGCTAAAGTCCGTTTGATAGTTTGCATTAGCACGTTTGCAAAGATTGCCATTTCACTCTCGCGAGAATGCGAAATCACAAGAATAGGATGCGAATCCCCCAGTTTATATAAGTCAAGTTTATGGCAAAAATAACAGTATACAGATATTAAACTAACAAATCAGATATAAACTAGTGAACTTCTAAATGAAATAAAACTAGGCACAAATTATATGTGATTCTATCTACATGCATTAAAACAAGCGTGCGCTCGTACATATAAAAGAAAGAATACCATACCATGAATTTATATACAAATTAGTTCCGTGTTGCCGGCGGAGACATGAGATGATCATGTGACTTTTCGCTACTTTTCGCATTACGTTACCCCCCAAGTGTGTGTGGAGTTATTGCTAGTTTTTATACTTTCTCCACAAAAAAGGTTCATGAAACATCACAGTTTAATAGAAGCAGGAGAATGCATAAACATATCCATGCATGCTTAAGTGTGTTGAAAAATTGTTCAGTAGGAGCATATTTTAAATATGAGTCAAGCTTATGGGCTCAGAAGAGGCTCTATGATTACAACAGCTGCTGGTAAAGGTGCAATGAGTCCTATGAATGTTTGTTGCAACCCAGCTATAGTGATATAGAACCTTTTCAAGTTCTCCTGAGAATTTGCATAAGATGTGTATATAATCTTGATACAACACTACCCAGGAAAAACCGATGGCAGATTGCCGTGATTAAGGCATGTCTTATAACAGTAGATTAGTCACCGTCTCCTCAACAGTGCTACTCTAAGAACTCGCAGTGGGGCTGGTGTGCTGTTTAGGAGCTGTTCATGATCAGATAAGCAGTGGCTTGCTCGCAAAACACTGCTGGTGATTATGGAACCAGTGCGTCTCCCCTACTGAGGCAAATCGACAGAAAAACAGAGATTAATGCTTGTACGTTTCTCCATGCCTAATGTGCTTCCACAGACTGCATGAATGCCGCAAGGAATCCGTCTCTGAGTAACTAGCGTGCGCACTTCCAAAATTAAGTGGTTATTGAATCCCATTATGAAAAAAAAATGGAGAGAAAAAAACTCCTTTGTGCACTTCAGTAGAAAGAAAGTGTAGTTTGTGTGGAAATGTTGAGCTTTTCCACCTCATAATGTCTGCTATTGTCTGAATAAATGCTGTGCCTAAAAGCCTGTTATTTATTTGTCAGGTGAAGTGGCCCCGTTGAAAAGCCTTACTCTGCTATTACTGAGAAGGGAAGCACAGCAGGTCAACTCAACCAAGCTAGCGTTTCCGTCCTTCTCATTGTGGTGTGACAGGGCGGCCCACCCCAGCCACTGCGCAGCTGCTTCCTCACTTCTGCGTACAGATCGAACAGCTCATCGCAGCTTGCTAATGTGCCCGCTGGAGCCAACTTCTGTTTGAAATAGTTGATAAGGATTCTCTGCAGGGATGAAGGTTGGCCTTTTGTGATGATGCAGTTTTGGCCCGATCGGTGCCCGAAAAGCAGGCACAGCGCCTTCGTTTACTAGGGATTCTTCAGCAAAAGATGCCACAAGAAACCCCATGTTCACTCTAGCAAGCTGACCATTTGTTTTGTTGGGGTTTTTTTGTATGCGCACGTATTTCATCATACAAATCCAGCAACAAAGCAAATCTGTAAATTGATGTACTCAGTTTTACGCATGATTTATAACTATATGATTAGTTATGATGTGGACCTGCGACAAATCCAAATGATTTGGCTTGAAATCAACCAGCCTCCATTTTTTTTTTTCTCCCTCAATGTTATTTCTTGCTTTTAGGCTGGTGTTACACAGTAAACTTGCAATGATGATTTTCCATGCAATAATTACTGCAATTCCACAATTCGTGCAATGTCGCCAAGGATGATTTTCCACACGACCTTAGACTCGGCAGCATGTTGTGTGTTATTGACTTGGATTCAAGAACTTACAACACAAGCTGACGAATAAGTAGGCGGTGTTACATGGGTAACTTGTAACTTGGCTTTAGTCAGGTTCACGTCCCACCCATCAGACATTTGTTCCCTTATCTTATAGCCGCTACAAACCAGGTAGGTTGAACGTCCTCACGTGTCTCCTCAAAGGCACATAATTCTAGCCGACTGCATTTTTTTTTTCTGCTGCTAATCCAATGTCAGGTATGGCGTAACACGCTCGGAGGAAAGCGATGTCCTTCGAGCTCACTCATGATTGGCTGGTGTTGCCTTGAGTGAAAGGAAAGAGAGTATATTGGGAAAGAGAGACTGTCGTGATTTTCTGTTTACATCTCATTATGAACTCTAACTCTTCTTATATGGTAGGCAGCAACACCATAGCAGCTAGTCCAAAAAAAAGTGCAGTAATCGGATGGAAGCATTATGGCAAGTGTCGAAAACATGGATCACATCATTTCACTGGCCCCATGTGTATGTGGAAAAATGGCAGGTCAATGTTTGTCATCACTCAGATTCACAGCAGATTCATAGTTTAGCCCTCTGAAAGGGTTAAACAGGTTCCCCCTGGACTGTCTTAGCGCACTGGCTTTCTTCCCTCACCTCCTTCCACCACATAATTGTACTGTACCTTCAGAAAGCAAGCAAGATTTGCATGCTGTCATAGCAAGACTAAAGACAGCAAGTATGATTACTTATACTTGCGAAGACAAACGGCACAAAGTTTTGTTCGTTTGATTTGAAGCTCATGACAGTGATAAAATCCTTTTATTGATTATTGGCTAATAGTCGATTGTCAATTAATTGTAAACAGCCCATAACTGATTTTCTTATCTATGCAGTTAAATTAGGGAGAGTGACATGCTAGGAGCAGTGATGACATTTTAAAAAATTCTAAACATGTATGGCATCATCCACCTCCAAACAAAAAATATTATTACATTACGATAATTATTATTATGGCAGGGATGGTGTGTACATTATGATTGGTCGATGTGCGGGCAGTACTCGCGAGGTGCTTGTCGGAAAGCTCATGTTCGTTTTAGGAAGGGTGACAACCCGAAAACTACCAAAGCCCTCACAGACACGTGTGAAGACCTTGCTTATAATTGGGCAGTTTGGAATAAATATATATATATATTTTATTGGGGGGCATTATTTCCCATTTCCCCCCCCTATCCAATTCCCATCCACCAAATACTGCCTCCCTATCACATACGACCACCGTCAACCAGGCACTTGTGCGGAAGCAGCCTCACGCAAAGCTTTGTACAATTGAGTTCACAGATGCCCATGATTGGCTGGAGAGTGCTCTAAGTAACAGGGAGGTGCACATATGCCATCCCTCCTTCTCGTGAGTGCTCGGGCCAATTAGCTCCCATGGACGCTAAGCCGCGGATGGCTGTGGCATCAACCTGGAATTGAATCTCCAGGTTGGAAGTCGCGCACCTTGCCGATGTGCCAATCGGAGCCTTAGTATCGGTATAAAAATTAAAAGTAATAAGTAGTGTTTTCATATTAATAATTACCATGAAATGCATTTTTCACATGAAAAAATTAGAGTAATATTTTAAATGTAGGTCTGAATTACACCTTATCTTATGAATCCAGTTCTACTTACAGGTTACAGAGTGACGTCTTGATGTTGCCGTGGTGTAATTTGTTATCATTATAAAACGAATGTATTAAAATTAAACATTTTATTTGTGTCATCACCTTGTGAAGCCTGTATGTCTCTTTCCTAATGTGACTTTTGTGTATCTCATCCTGCCGGTATAACACGATCAAATAATAGTTTGTTTAATGTGCATATAGACATTATGGAAAAATAATGAGCTTGGAAGGGAGTAGCAGAGATTCTGACACCTCTGATGAATAAACATAGCTAGTATAATTATCTTGCGTGAAAACATTGCAACAGAATGATGAAACCGAGCATTTAACATGTACGCCAAGCTTAAAAATATTTTGCACAAAAGAGCGGTGCCTAAATCATAGGTCGGGTTTAAAGTTACATATTTTGGATTATTTGAAGAATGGGGGATAAAAAGCTACAACAGGATGCCAGCAAGAGACAAACTACCACCCCTGGCAAAAAGTACGGAATCGCCTCTCTTGGAAGACGTTCATTCAATTGTTTAATTGTGTAGAAAAAAGCAATCACAGACATGCCACGATCACATGATCACGACGAGGCTCCAAGCTGCAAAGCTTACTGCAGTAAGAGAAAGTTTTTGTTTGGTGATTCCGTAATATTTTCCACAGAATTGAGGGGTTCCATATTTTTTTCCCTCTGTTTGATTCGTAAAAACAGCTGCAATTGACTACAATTTTCTTTCTTTTTTATTTTTGTAAGTGTTTTCGTAAAGCCAGAAGGTTGGAATGTTAAATGAAAATATTTTTGTGGCGAGTCTGTGATTGGATTTTTCTACACAGTTCAACAATTGAGTGAACGTCTTCTAAGGGTGCTGATTCCATACTTTTTACCAGGGGACGTACACGCGACACGAGTGACTCGTCACCTGCTAGGGTTAACGTAAGGTAGCGTGGAGGTGAAAGGCCATGCGCGCTGCTCAGTGCGAGAATCACAGATAAAAAAACTCGACTGTTACTTGCGTCTGCTCTTGATTCTGTCCTCGGAAGGCATACGAAAGCTTGTGGCGGGGGGTGGGGGTGGGTGTTGTTGGAAACCAGGGTGGCGGTGCTTTCATCTGACGCTGTGGGTTTTCTGGGACGCGTGTTCCTCAAAATTATTCCACCTCAGTTCGAACTGATTTACACAGAAAGGCTGTCACTTTCTCTATCTGTCAGCATCAGCAGGCTTTGAAACCCATTTTTTATTAGTGATTGTCAATTACCTTGCGGTCAACGGGTTATTAAGTATAAAGGGCAGTGGCTGAGGCCTTTTTCTACTTGCTTGCTTTCTGTAACAGTTGATTTCAGTTTTTTTCTTTTGCCTCTTTTGTTATTTTTAATCTTTTTTTAATATTTCATCCCTTTTTTTTTTTTTTTATGTACACCTTTCCCCTTTAAATAATTACACATGAAAACAACCAGGCACTGACGATGAGCTCAGCAAGGTGTTTGCATATCCTGATCTTTTTATCTTCTTTAAACCATCCTGCTTACCTTTTTTTTTTTTTTTCCTCCTGCGGCAGGGTCGTCCGCCCTAGGTGCCTGTGTTAATTAGGCCCATGTCGTGTTGCGAGAGGCTGTAGAAGAGAAAGGCAGTTTGCTGAGCAGCTTCTCTGCTGCCTCTTCTCTCTCTCCCTCTCTCCCAGAGCTCGCTGGCATGTGGCACGGAGAGCTAAATTAGTTTGGAGCCGTTATTTACAGCTCCTGGAAGGGCACCAGTAGCTGCACACTGAGCAGATGGCGTTTGTGTGTGTCTGTAATGAAGAGGACGACCTGTACCAGATCTATTGAAATGTTGCCGTAGTCCAGGGTGGGAGGGTGTTTGTGGGGGTGCATTGATCTGTGACTGTGTGACTGCAAAGCAGGTATATGTATGTATGTATTTATTTATTTATTTTGCTTCCTGTCATTCTGCCATCTCTGCAGATGCAAATCCTCCAAAGAGGAGGAATGGCGTGTCTTTATCTCTGTTCAAATAGCTCGGCCTCTGTGTCAGCCTGCAGTATTTCTCATTCATTTATTTATCTAAAAAAAAACAAAAAACAGAATTGATCTGAATATTGCCGTCACTGCAAACCGTAAAGCATTGACGCCTCTTCCGTTCTGAAAAGCACATTATTGTCAATAACAAGCTAAGCACCTTAGAGACCTTAATTATGTAGAAAGTTGCTGCCCTGAGCACTGATGAGTGCTGTTTCAATAAAGTGGAGGAGGATTTATAAGCTAATATTAACAGTGACTAATGAGTCAGTCCCCTAGATAGGAAATACAATTCAATTGGCTTACTCTTTATTTATAATCACGCAGTGAAAAGGGTGAGGATTAATCCATTCCCGTTATCAGTTTTATGAGAAGTTTTAATGCAGACCTCAGTACTGATAGATGAATAGGGAACAATAGGTCTTTAGTTCTTGCTGTTCTGCAGATCAAGTTTAACACTGTGTGCTTGTTAAATGCTGCACAAAGCTCCTTTGTCATCCTCCAAGTAATCATGAAAGTACATTTGCAAATGTTTTTTAATGTATTTTAATCAAATAAATGAGCTCTTCGGTCTTATTTTCAGCTAAAATGTATGTTTAAGCCTTTTTTTATTTGAAAAGTGTTTTATTTTTAAGTTCCTGAGACGCATGCATTATCTTTTACAGTATCCAGTGTTGGCCTCTGGCAAGCCGAGCTGAAGTTTTATTCCCCCCCCCACTTTTATGCCTCGCCAATTACTTGATGTTATTTTTAGCTTAGTTTTCGTCTTCCTTGATGGAACATCCTTGATATTTCGTGTTTGAGCAGCCAGGAAGTGGCTCACACGTCCTTGACATCACAGATTCAATATCGCAGCCAGTAATGAAACGATGGCCTCTTTTAAGGGAGGCTGCAGTTCCGCCCCCGGGCTGTGGGTGCTAATGGAGTGTGTTTCACATTTCCTTAGGTCTGTCCAGAAGGGGGTGGGTGGGTGCGTGTGTGTGAAAAAGAGAAAGCGAAAGAAGGTAAAGTGTTTGGATATCTTTTTTTTTTTTTTTTTTTAAAGTGTAGAGGTGGGTGATTGGATAAAACCAGATACTCCGATGCCCATGCTTTAGCTTTTAGGTATCAACATTTACATTTATGGTATTTGGCAGACGGCCTTATCCAGAGCAACTTACATCATTATCTAATTTGTACAACTGAGCAGATGAGGGTTAGGGGAATTGCTCAAGGGCCCAAACAGTGGCAGATTGGTGGGACTGGGGCTTGAACCACTTTTTGGATCAGTAACCCAGAGACTTAACCACTGATTCACCACTGCCCCTTACTGAATTACCCAAGAAGCCATGGATGAAGTGCTAAAGAGTGTATTTTAAAGAAGCCACTCAAAACAATGGCAGTAAGGTTTATTTTATTTTTATTTTTTTTTTGCATAACCATGAGGGTTCAGGTGTAAATTAGTATTTATTAGAATTCTATATAAATTGTTTTGAGTAGTCTGATTTCAGGCGTCAACAACAAAAAACAGACAGTGAAACATCTCTAAAAAGTGAAGCAGCCACAGGTCTAGTGCCCCTGCTTTGGATTTGCTGAAGCTGGGCGTCAGTGTTAAGTTTATTGATTACATTGATGAACAGCTGAGATGGTTGATGACCCCATTAATTAATGGATCAGTTTAGAGTCCCAGGCACTAAACTGATGGGTTAGCAAATATTAGCCCAAGGAGTGAGGTCCAGGCTCTGTGTTTGTAGACTTTGTGTTTTTGAATGTACATTAATAAATCGTTGTAAAAATCTGTCCCCAATAGGTCTGAGCCTGGCCATATTGTGAAGTGCAGTGAACTGCTCTTTAGTCGTTATGGCAGTGTGTCCTGTAAGACCCCATACCACTGAGCAGTCATTTGCATTATAAAGCCTTTGCATTATTAAACATGCAATTGCCTGCAGTGGATTAAGGTAATCTTCCCTCCTTGGAATTGAATTTTGGCACCCAATTGCATCTTGATACTATTTAATATTGATCATCTTGCATTGCTCCCTATCGAGCATTCAGCAGCAGACTGATTTGATTCACTGACTGTGAAGCAAGTCCAGATCAGTGGAGTCGGAGCTTTGGAGGGGAGATGTGTATTCGTTGTAGCTCAATTAATATAATGAGTCTGAAAATAAATAAAGTCTTGTTCTCGCACTCTATCAGTCAGATCACCAAATTCCAGTAGACATGTTGAATAATTAAAAACAAAATGTTTCCTAATAAAGAGCTTTTTTGGAACCGGGAAGGAGGTATTTTTTTTACACAAAGGTGCAGTCGATGGCACAAAATGAATTCAAAAGATTTCATTTAAACCTTCATCCAGGTGAAATAATGAACTTTTTAATATTTCTTACTTTTCAGAGTTCATGTTTTTTGTGTTGAATATATATAAAATTATTTTAATTGTATGGACAAACAGCTAAACTGAAACATTTCAGTTAAAATTGACCTGTAGACCCAAGTCATGGTGGCATGAAACATTTTCTTTTGTGTAGATGGATGCTTCAGTTTGACTTCATTGAAAATCCAATAGTGTTGCACAACACTTCATTTCTTTTTTGTGCTAGAGAGCTGTGTCTCAATTTGTGTACTAGCATACTTGCTATTTTGAGTGCATAAGCGCATTCACATTGCGAAGTACGTTGACATGCAGTGCACTATATATCCTGGATGATTTTGTCTAAACGGTAAAAATTTTAAATGTACAATATTGCACTCTTGTCAATCTCAGTGGTCAAGGTCTTGGCAATGTACAGAAAGGGTGGGACTTTCAACCTTGAAAATAGTGTACTACTTTTTAAATACACAGCGTCGAAGTTTCAATAAACTCTACTTTAAGGCAACCAGGTTAATGATCAAGCAACATTTTTCTCTTTTCTCTTCTCTCTTTTTTTTTTTTTACAGTAAACAAATAATAATACTTGCTGGATGCTATATAAATTGGTCATAGTTTTGGCCATGTATGAAAGGGGGGGGTTCTTTCATACAGGAACAGCGTCCAAAGAGAGGGGACACACACGAAAAGAAAAATTAAAAGCAAATTATTTTTAAAAACAAGGCCATCAACAAGCCGGCAGAACCTTTATCTAGTGATGGGGTCAAATTATCAAATTGTCAATTCTGGGACGTGGAATTATTTCTTTTCAGGTAAGTTCACTGTGTGCAGTCCTCAATTTTAGACAGTTTTCAGCCCTGTTGAAATTTGAGCCGTGTTTTAATGGAAATCTGCAAATTGAGCTTATGGGAGTTAAATGAACAGACAAACTGAAGTACAATTTGTGAAAACTTAAGTTTATTGTCCAAAACCTGGAATTTGGAAATAAAGAGAAGAAATAAATCCACAACTTAATGGGGCTGTAATATTTACAGTGATGAAATGGAAAGTCCAGTGTTGTCCAAGCTGCCTTCCAGATCTGACTACAGTGCATGACGTCAGCTCGCAGCTTCCCGATTTAAAGATTATATTTTTTGCCAAATTGCCTGAAATAGGAGCATTTGATGCCATTTATCACATTACCATGAATCTTATTCCTGTATGAGTCATTTCAGGCAATTTCATAAATCAATTGCCCTTCAACCTACTAATGGTTCTGTACAATTTCTCACAGCTGAACAACATTCATATTTTTGTCAGATATATTTTACTGGAATTTGCTGTCTGAAAGAGCCTTTTCTGGTTTTTAGTTGCGATCGTTCATGAAGTATTCTCCCTGTTTGCTTTAATCTGATCGAGTGTCCAGATATTCTGTTTTCAGTGTTGTGTATTGAGTACATGTATAAAAGAGACAACGGTAAAATCCAGCACCGATGATCTGTCTGATGACTGTTGTTTTTCAGTATACGTGTTTACTATTAAATTCTAATTGTATAACAAGCCGTGATTGCAGTAATATTCTGAAAACACTTTTTCCTCTGTAGTTAGCAGTCTAGCCCTACAACTTAATCACACTTCAGTGTGAGTCATCGACTGCACACTGTGCTTGGAGTATACTTGCCTGTTCATTGCAGTCAGTGATTAAATCAGATTGTTTGTGCTGTGATGGATTCATGTATGATTCCTCTAGATGCTTCTTTCCCTAAATGGCCTCTGAGACAATGACAAGTGCACCGCAGTCAAAAAGACAGATGTTCCATACTAACACTGAAGAGCCGAAATGCCAGAATGGATTGTTAGTCCTCATAAATAGGAATGGGTAGAGCATGCTGCTGGTGAGCTATGTGGAAAAATGCTATTTTGGTCCTACCTGAAGTGAAATCTGATCCAACTATAAAATGACTCGTCTACCTGTATGTGCCAAGAAGGGAACAAAATGTACTTTTTACTCTAGCTTCTGACAATCTGTCCACTGAAAGATATACTAGTCAAAATAGTTTTCGACTAGCCAGTGTTTGGGTGTTGTAGTGAAGTATTTTAGTAACCCCCCAGTGGCGACTGATCTCATTTGTTTCATCCACCAGTGTAGTTTTTTCTTGCATTGGTGAGTGCCAAGAGCAAATTTTTTCAAGTGCTAAAAGCCAAAGCAACGCTATTTAAAATGCAAACGTATAAGTCGTTTTGTTTCCCAACTGTGAATTTCTTCTGATTATAATTTTCTGCAGATGAATAATCCCCGTAACTGTCACTAATTTCAAACTGCTATCTTTTTTATTTCCAGGGCAAAAATGTGGGCATTTGGGAATTGGAAACCAAGACAATCCTGAGGCAAGTGTACCAGCATTTCTTACTGCCCCAGAACGTCTGAGAAGATCAGACCCCACTCCGGAACGCTTGGGCCGTTGGCAATAAGATGTCCCTAAGTAGTGGCACTGCAGGCGGGAAAGGTGTGGACTCGAATGCGGTGGACACTTACGACAGCGGAGATGAATGGGACATTGGAGTTGGCAATCTGATCATCGACCTTGACGCCGACCTAGAGAAGGACAAACTTGAGATGTCTGCTACTAAGGACGGGGGCGGTATGGCTGCACCCCCCAGTGCAGTAGCTGCTTTGCCGGACAATATCAAATTCGTAAGCCCTGTGCCTGCTCAGGGTAAGGATGGTAAGTCTAAATCTAAGCGTAATAAAAACTCAAAGGATACTAGCAAGTCCTCAACCCCTGATGGGGGCAAGAAAGAGTCGCAAGTGCGGACTACGACTGAGGTAACATTGCCAGCTACAGGCACAGCTACAGGTGCATTAACCGGTGCTGGCAAAGGTACTGATAAAAGTACCAAGGCCTCTCGCAATGTATCCAGTGGGAAAAAGGACAAAGATGGAGGAACTGGGAAAAATAAAAAGGACAAAACTGATGGAGTAGCGACTGGAAATGTGACCACAGAAAAGGACACAGCAGCTCCAGTTTTAACCTTAGGACCATCCCGCAATACCCCGTTTGAAGGAAGGCAAAACTCAGACCTAACCTGTGCTGAACAAATTGGGAATATTGCCATTGATGCTGCTGGAATTGTTCCTCCTTTAACTATTAAAAGTGAACCTGAAGAGATGGAGAACACTGACTGTAGGAACTTGAAGAAAGTGAAAAGTGAAAAGGTGAGTAGAGTGGTGTTTCAGAAATGTTTTAAAGCTGCGTTTCATTGATTTTATGGAATATATATTATATATATATTTATTTATTTATGGAAGCAACATTTCTCAAAATGCGAAAGAATCTAATTTAATTCGTATTAATAAACAATTCCACTATTAAAATGAAGACTCTAGGTGAGCTACTGACAGACAAGCAGTAGGAGTATTCAAAACCAAAATCTTCAGTATATATTTATTTATTTTACTAATAATAATTATGAAGAAATCAATTCTCCGATATCAAGATGGGACAAAACCGCTATAAACCGCACTCTAGCCTCATTGCTGATTGTTGTTCTGAGCCATTTGAAAGACGTATTTAATATGTTGCTTATGTTCCGCTAATGTCAGGGAGTCTGTTATCCAGATGAATTTGGGTAAAGGGATTGACATTTGTCAGCACTTCCAAGGACAATGCATTCCAAGGCTTGGCTATCAGTGGAAAATATATGTATATCAGTGAATAATTATCTTGTGCAGTCATCATAAACAGTGAACTTGGGTTTTTTTTCTTTTTCAGATGTGCACCATTTGCCATTTATTAAAACATCAAGGCAACATGACAAGCATTATTATTTAAATTTTTTCTTAAAATAATACAAAATTGGCTTATATATAAAAAAAAAAAAACCCTACTGTTATTCATGCATCAGGGGTCTGATTAAAAATGATTTATTGCCGTTATAATTTGATCTGGATTGAGCTGTTATTGACTCATAAAAATGAAGAATTTATGAAAGCGCTTGATCCTGTTCGAGTCAGGTCTGTGTGTATAAGAAAAGAGAACAGCCAGGCTTCTGAGAGATTTAAGACATGGCCAGGTTGCTGTAATGATCAAAAACAAGATATATTTTTTATTATGACGTGTTTTATTTATTTATTTATTTATTTATTGCCCGCCAGCAGTCTTCTTTGCATTGCCTTATAATTTTATGGACGCAGTTGTCAGGCAGTCTGAGTTTTCTCCCCTTGAGGCCAACATTGCCTATTACACATAATTATTAGCTCTGCGGCTCTTCAGTATTCCAACAGCATACTGCAATATTCTGTATGCGAGCCAGACAGTTGTTGAGGAAAGAAATAATAGATTCAGCATGATGATAGGGGGAAAAAATCTGTCCTGTGCCAGTTTAACTCTGAATGTTATTGACCATAGGGTTATCTCATAGAAAATAGAAACTAAACAATACATCAGTGCTGCTTGGAGTTCTGTCTACTGTGCAATAGTGTGGGATGCGGCTAAGCAATAACGTGACTTTTCATCAATATTGCCGTATCAGAGTATCTGACGGGATCGATATATGATAGGGGAAAGGTTAAAAGAATCCCGGACAGTTGGGAAACCTAAGATCTGGGGTGGATCAGTTTTTTTTTTTTTTTTTTTTTGCAGTGTGCAGTTTGAATCATTTCTATTCAGCTCATTTGAATGCGCAGTTCTGGTTGGTCATTTATGGTATTGATTCAAAATGCACCCGATGCGATATTTTCACAATATATTAAAGGTGCCCATGTGACCCGACCCCGGAAGAAGCGGAAGAAGATGAATGAATGAATGAATGAATATTAAAGGTGCTGATTTGATTTGCTTTGTGATTCTGTAAGTATAGTGCTTCTATAAATATTGGAAATTGATATTGCGGCTTTTTTTCACTTTATTGTAATAATTAAAAAAAAATGTAAACATTGTAAGAGGAAGTCTGTTGTTACTTCTGCGTGAATAGTTTAGAATGCGGCGCCTGTATGAATATAGAGGATTTGCAACGTTTCACCAGCTCAAATTCAAATATGTAAAATAAAAATGAATCAAACAATTAATTTTGGAGCCAGTGTGGCAACACATGAATGGCACAAAAGAATGACGATACATAACTAAATCGATTGTTTCCCCCATGAATAAATAAATCAAATTATATTATATGTGTTTTATTTATTTATATATATATATATATATATATATATATATATATATAGTGTGTGTGTGTACATATATATATTTATATGTATATATGTATATGTGTGTGTATACATATGTATACATACACACACACACCCACACACACATATAGATATATAAAGAAATAACAGACCATTGCAAAGTACAACACATTGTTTCTGTGGAGTGAGTCATAAGTGAAAGCATTAAAATAATTTGTAATAATGACTCGAAGTGGCTCAAAGTGTGGTACGTTATCCCTTATTTATTATAGTTCTTATAAGTTCTAAGAAAATAATCCAGGGAAATTAGGAAATATAATGTTTTGTTTCTGATATCCACTAAATTCTCTGTTCATGGTATGTCTAGAGTTCCTAAACACTGCTTGGTTTTCTGCCAGTTTCACCATTGAATGGAATACACTCTTTTTTTGAATAGTTGCAGTGGCTCCTGTTTCTTGTCTGTCATCAAAAAGTCCCAGGCAACCTTTTCTCACTTTAGCGGTCATAATGGAGTGAATATATCATTCTAATAAATTCCTGAATGATGATGGATCGTAAACGATAAACGTGCGTGCCAGAATATGGACAAGCTTAAGATGGCTTCCAGTAAGGACAGCAGCTGTTTCTCAGATGTGAAGTAGTACTTGACAGTTTATGGTAAAGACATAATCCGTCAACCACGTTCCTCACTGTGATAAAACCAGATAATTGAGCAGTGTGGAGCCATTTTACCAAACACACTCACAAAATCCCTGTAGGAATCTTTAAATGTTTTTGTTGTTGTTGTTGTCTTTCCGGTCGCACTCTATGAAGCTTTAGTGATTCGCGGTGGAACCACTGCCAAGTTTCCCGTTTTGTTTATTAAGGGAATTCGTATTATCTGGAATGCGAGCCAAGGCTTCTTGGTGTATGATCAGCAGTTAAGCCTGGATTTGTGTTTGGCTACCAAACCTGCTTCTCTTTTGAGATCCGCTGAAATGTAGCGTTTCTGTATTTCTGCTCCATTTGCGTTTCACTGACGAGTTGAATAAGGTGCAAAGTGAAATATACTACCTTGAAAAAAAGGTTCTTATTTTAGTTCAGTCCTGTCTAAATGAACTGGACTGAGGATAAGGTCATACCTTACTTTGTTTGACTTTTCTGTTCCATGTTTAGTTTGTTTTATTTGGAGCCTTCCATGCACAGGTTTGAATAATGATGGGACTATTCTACGTGCCAATTTTTGACAACCTGAGTCTGTGTTGTCGACTACCATCAGGCTCAAGAGACTAAATATACTATTGGTTGCTTGTGATTGAGGGGTCTGGTGTAACTCTCATCCCAAAGTCATGTGTGTCGCCATTCTAGCCAGTGGTCCAGCCCAATGGTCAATAGAAAGGAAAGCCATTCTTCTGAGTTAAACCATTCTTCCAGGGTTTTACTCCCAGCATTCTCCATTCACAGCTGTGTCTGACTGCCGCTCTTCTCCTCCGAAGCATTTCTTGCAGAAGCACAGATGCTTTGTTTCAGGCATTGGAGGTAGCATGGAAGCAGAAGAAATAAAAACATGAAATCTCTTTCCCCATGTCACGCTCCTGAAAGAAACACGCCTGGAGGTGCGAGCGGATGCTATCGAATGACAGGGGGAACCAGACCTGCTTTTCAGCCCTCTCTAAAGTGGTTTATGGTTTCCGCATCCCACGGTGCAGCCAGATTGGAGCGGGCTGTCGGCACGGCTGCTTTCTCTCCCCACAGAAACCTCACTCTCACTCGAGCCATGCTGGAATGTGAGACTGTTGGGTCACGCTGGGCTCCTCTGCCAGACTGGCATCTGCAAGCATGGCACACTCAGACATTTTCCGTCAGAATAACACAGGCTACATTCACACTCGGTCCTGTTTCTTATCTGTGGAATACAGCCTTGAATTGGTGATGTGATGGTTTAACAGAGAAAAAAAATGAAGGCCTGTTTTATTTACTTGCTGAGGCCTTGCTTAATATGGTTTTTGCAAAAAAAAAAAAAAAAACACTAGTCACTTTTTCATGAATTTAAATTCGCTGTTGAGTGTTTAAGTCAAGTAAATCCAAGATTCTTCACTTTCAGCTCCAGTCTTCACTCCATGGCTGTTGTAGACGCAGCTTTCATTAGAATCATGAAGCCTAAATCTAGCAGATGAATAGCAATCATCCAAATATGTTGGGAAACGACAGACTTAATGCCATTTTAACCATGAGCTGTAGACATTTCCATTTGTCTTCTCCAATTCCAAACTAATGCAGCAGGATTTCCACAGAGTAAACAAGCCTCCATTGTGGTCACAGGCTCGGCTCCATTCTGAATGGGAGCCATTGAAGTGCGTGCAATACTTTAAGTGGTAGCTGCTTCCTTTGAAATGAGCTGGTGGATAATTGAGAGCATGGATGAATAGTTCAGGGATCTGCCAGCAACCCCCCCACTCCCCATTTCTTTCTTTTTTTCTTTTCTTTTTTTTTTTTTTTACTTTCTCCCCTTGACGTTTACCATCTCCATCAGTGCCATCTGGATTGTAGCATTGGGATTGTAAGCTGCTCTGGTTGATTTTGGAAAATGTACTTTTTGAGACACTCCAAAGACGTGCACTGATCGAGTTAGGGGGGGAAATGATTTAGATTTTTATTTGGATAACGCTGCATGCATCTACATGAGGAAATGTGAGGCTTGGGTAATGTAAAACTAAGTAAGGGATAATGTACAGGGAGCTGTTTATTATCAGGAAATTTACCCAGACAGGGGAATTAGGTCTTGCATTCCTTGGAAGGGGTTTATTTCACCAGCTCACTGTACATTGGCTCATTTATTACACAGCTACCTTCAAAATATTTTATTATTTTTTAATTATTATTATTTTGTTTGGCTGTTACCTGTAGGAAACCCATGCAAGCACAGGAAGAGCATACAAACTCCACACAGAAACATCCTCGCAAAGCCCGGGACTCAAATCCAGGACCTTCTTGCGTGAGGCGGGCGTGCTAATCACTGTGCCGCCCACAGCTAATAATGCGTTCTCAAATATAAAACATTAGGTAGTTATGAGAGAGAATGTGATGTCTATATCCATTCATGTCAAAGGGCAATTATAGCCAACGTTTGGTGTTTCATTGTGAGTGTTCTCCCTTGTATTTGGAAAGCTTGTTTCATTTCATGGCCACTTTTTAAACCAAAGTAATGGCCAACGTTATACATAGTAGAAACATTTTAGCTTTTTGTGTAATGACGTTTTTAGATCACCCCAAACTGCACTCCCGTTCCCTATAGAGAAATTCGTAATTCGTCATGCGTAATATTTTTAGATGTTATATGGAGACATTATGCTGGATGTGAGCATGTAGCACAAAGCACACCAAGTCATGAGCTCATACATGTACTGCTGATTGACGGGCGTTGCTAGCTTTATAGAGAGCTGGACACGGGTCCAGGAAATTCTTGTCAAAGCACTGAAGGTGCACTGTGTGTGGAAATGTTTAAGTGTCCAACATCTGGCTCTCCGCTTGACCTAAAGCGAGCTGGCCCTAATCCACACCCTGCTAGTCCTCATTGGTAGTTCAAATGAGGAATTAGCTGCCATTGTGCACAGCCCAGTGGATTTGCCAAGTGGCAGTGAATAATGTCTTCGCAGATTAAGCTGACTGAAAGGTCTGGAACACTATAATGGCTGCGTTTCAATGTCTTGTGCTTCTGAAAAGGGGCGATATCTTTCAGGGGCTATTATTGTTGTATTGTCATAGGGATTACTGTAGCATGCTTACACACTATTAAAATTAAAAGTCTTTAACCGTTTTGTTGTATCATTAGCTGTTAAAAAAAAAAAAAAAGAAAAAAGTATCGTCAGTACAAGTCTTCGTATTGTGCTCTCCTCCCGTCATCTCAAACAGGCACAGGCATGCTTTTCCTCATCTTGAAAGGAACCAGATAACTGATACCTCCATCTATTTTTCACCTTTCCAGCTTGTCCTCATGGACTCGGTAGCTGAGAAGATTCCATTTTTCTCATATTTCCAAAGACTTAATTATTTGGAGGGATGCTTTCCCCGGAGTAATCTGTGCATCACAGCCTGTTTGGAGGCTCAGCAAACCAATAGCTTGGCATAATCCTGCCTGACATGCAGCAACAAGATTAGGTTTCTATTTATCATGGTGCGGTTTGGGAGAACGTAGTTTCGGGATCATCAAATAGCCGCCCTGAGGTCCAGGTCCAAGTTTTTTTTTCTGGTTCCAGCTCATCCTTCATCATTCCCCCCCCCGAGTAAGCTTAAAAGGGTGCGATTTTTCAAGGCAGTTTTTTCGGCTTGTTGTCATAGTTTGGTACGTCTACATTTAAAAATAAAACGCGTAAATAAGTCAATAAAGATTATCATTTGGATTTACGCTTTTGGCTCTCCATTGAATGTTTATTCATCATCCGCCCATCCGTTCCTCTGCTTAGGACATTCGCTAGTACGGGATCTCAAGAAGGAGCGGTTAGCTTACACTTAGTCAGATCTGGATGTCATTTTAACCAGCAGATCAGCTGATGAGATTTCGAGATTACAGCAAGGTCAAATATCTGAACTAGATTTGCTTCAGTTGTTTTGTTTCTTTTTTTATGTCGAGAAGTTATGTACACTTATGTTCAGGAATTCAAGGCTGTTTTTCTGGCCATTCAAGATTTTTGCCATTGGTCCATCTGTGTGTCTTTTAGTCCATGTACATTTGTTACGTTAAGCAGATACCCTTATCCAGAGGGACTTTTAATCTCATTGATGCATACAGCTGAGCATTTGAGAGTTAAGGGTCTTGCTCAAGGGCCCAACAGTGGCAGATTGGTGGTGGGGCATTCCGTAGAGTTTTGTCTGTGGGTCATGGGGAAAAAAATACACTACGAACAAAAATTAGGTTCAACTGTGATAAGAGATATCAAAGTTCCTGAATCTGTATTATTACAGTATTATATTAAATTCTGATCAGTAACCCAGAGCCGTAAGCACTGAGCTACCACCGCCCACTATCGGTCCTGATTACAGCTGATTTGATTTTGGAATTGATCCAAACAGGGTCAAAGTCACATCAAGGTCAAATATCTGAAATAGTTTTTTTCTTTCATGTTTGAAGTATGTTTTAGGAGTCTTTCAGGCATGCCTGTTAATAACAAGACTGACTAGCCGTGATGTTGGTGGAGGAGGCATTAATGTTGAAGCAGTTGGCGTGGAGTTCGACTTGTGAACTGTCGCACTGAAAAAAGACAATGGTGTCAGAAACGCAGCAGCGAGAATGTGAGAGTGTGGAGGAATTGGTACCGAAAAGCAAAGGCCCGTCTGTCAATTCTTCAGTTTTCGAAGAAACCCTTCTTTTTTCTGGAGTTTTGTGTTGTGCGTCAGGGAGTTTTTGTTTGTGAATCATAGATTTGAGAATTTGAATATGGACTACCTAAACATTACTGGTGTAAATATGTAAAGGCAGTAACGAACTTTTCATTCTGCACTTTTTTTAGCTGCGTTTTTTTCCCCCTTGCTGAATATCATAAGCACTGTGTAGGGTGTCAATGGCAAATATGCTGTACAATATGGACAAAATAAAAAGTTGGTGTTATGTAATAATTTCCCCCTGTATGTTGGGAGGATGTTTTATTTTTCTGCAGTCGTGTGTGTGTGTGTGTGTATTGCACAGCCGAGAGTGACTGATGAGACCATCGGAGAGTAAAAAGAGTCTGAATGAGGTAGTGGGAGTATGTGTGTTGGCGTGTGAGGTGTTGAGGTTTTTAGTGCGTTGGCTTGGCGGGGGACAGGGATTGATGACTCTCTTTCTCTCTCGCTCTCCCCGAGCTCTCGGATCAACTCGTTTTCGCCTTCATAATTTGCTGCGTCCTTACAGACGAATCCGTGTCGAGTTAAAATGTGCAAAAGAAGAAGGAAAGGTAATGACGGTCGTGAAGAATTGTGATGGTTTGAGTTGTGATTTTTATATTCCCTCCCCCACGTGCTGTCAAAAGGATTGTGTTGGTTCTGCTGATGTTTCTTGTCGGGGATCTGTTATCATACCATACGGCTGTGAAATGTTCTTGGGATTGAGGGCAATGAAATGGTGGAAGCAGCAGTGGTGGGAGTAGTTGTCGTCGTTTCTTTCTGTCTTTCTTTTTTCTTTTTTTTTTAAGTGCTTACAATGATTGAGGAATTGGGCAGGGCAAGCTGGTTGTGCATGAGCATAAAAGGGCAGCTTCCAGCATGGCTCTGATGAATGGTGAGGACATGGGGCATGCCTGATAGGCCTATAAAAGCGATCACAGGACTGAGAAACAAAGCCCTTTCATGGTTGCCTCGGTCTCCCCTCCCTCTGCCTTTCTATCCCTCTCCTTCTCCTTCCTTGTGTGTTTCTCTCAGCACTCACTGTAAGCTGTGTGTGTGTGTGGATAGCTGTGGAGTTCACTGTGGGGGAGGGTAGAAGGAGAGCGAGAGAGAGAATGCAAGGGGAAGAAGAGAAAGCGAACGGGGGGGGGGGGGGGGGGGGGGGGAAAAAACCAACGGCCAACCTGACCCTCCCACTCAACCCCAGAAAACCCACTTTTTCAACCCAAACAACCCTCCCCCCTTTCCACCAACACCCCCCC
>JBCNYH010000007.1:8422731-8438336 GCA_039654325.1 Tandanus tandanus
TCTCTCTTTCTCTCTCTCTCTCTCTCTCTCTCTCTCTCTCTCTCTCTCTCTCTCTCTCTCTCTCTCTCTCTCTCACATGGTGGGATCATCCTTCATATAACACAAGCCTTGTGCCGCTGTTTTCGGGATCTCTTTGGGAATATTAACCTGATAAGATAAACAAGTGTTCTTGTTGTTCTTTAGTCGATCTGTTGTGACTTGTTCTACTTTCTCTACTCTAGAAGTGTCCCCTGTTTGTATTCTCTAGGTTTCTGTTTTGTCTGTGTTAGGTTTCTGACTGTCACCTTGTTATGTCTTGGCTTTAGCAATCTGGCACTTGTACATGTGCTACATAAAAGTGAACAGCGTTTGTTTCAGAAAGCAAATGCTGAAACAAGGCCTCTTATGACGATAATTGATAACTGCCAGCTTTTGCTCTTTTGCAGCTATTGCTTTTTTCTGCCTGTTGTGTACATCTGACTAATTGCACAAGCAGGGCTTTAAAAGCCAAGCAGGAGGAGGTAATTTATGAGGTGTTGGTTTAAAGCCCCCGTGGCCTCTCACTCGCTCACTCACTCTGTGTGTTTGAATGTCTCTGGCTGGCTGTGAACTGCTTTTGTGCTCGTGCTGTTGCTCCTCGTGACTGTTACGTTGTGGAATGTGCCTTCAGTTCAGGGTTTATCTCTCCCGTATGTCAGGGCCTCCACAGACCTGCTTGTTCCCGCACTGCCACCTTTTACCTAAGCCAGCGCATGTGTCAAGCAGCCTGTGATGCCTTGCCGCACTGTAAGGACGCATAGTCGTGTTGCTGCCTGGATAAAGCTTGACAGAATTTATCTATATTCAACCTCTTGCACAACACCAGCTGTCCGTCATGATGTAAGAGTTTGGCCTGTAACATGGCGATATTTTATTTGCTAGAATTTGTCTGTCAGATGAAAAATACACACAGCATTATTTATTCGTTTATTTATTTATTTATTTTACAAGTAGCCTTGTGTAGCAAGCTACTTCATTAAAAATGTATCTATAAAAATGATTTACACTCAGGTAGGGACGGTAGACGCTCTGCTCTGTCATGTCAGCATGTTGTTAAGTTGGTTTCAGAGCTCGGGTGCTTGAAATACGGCTGCTTGAAAATGTCTCCATGTGTGCCTCTTTTTAATTTGCCCTAAAAAGGCTTTTCGGATTTGGATTAGGCCTCGGAGAGGACGTAAACTTAAAACGCTCTCATTTGTCCTTGGAGAGGGACATGGAGACTGCTTTTCACCACCAATCTGTAGCAGTTCATGGGACACACAGTGGACCTAGTGTTCTTCACCAAGGAACCTGCTGGCATGCCTGTGCCTAAGAGAGCTTCTGGCATCCAGCCCCGCAATTCTGTTTCCTGGAAGCCGCCAGACAAACAGCTCTGCTTGCTGCACCACGCCATATATTCAGCCATCCATCTGTAGCAACTCCATCAGCCCATTGTTTGGGGAGGGGAAAAAAACCCCCCATGATTAAATGGAATGCAAGCACCATGCAGGAGCAGCCTCCAGCCCAGCACTCAGCTGTGTTCTGTTGAGCATTATGTTTCGAAGCAAGTCTTCAGGGGACTGTTGAAGATGGTTTAAAATATCCTCCCATCCTGGAGACCTCTAAGTGAAGGATGGGAATGAAGTCTTATGTTGTTGCGGAACAGAGGCTTGTCAGATCAGAAAAGCCACTGCTTGTATTTTGTCTCTGCCTTGTTTTGCCAACCCTGTAGCCCTTTTTCCACTATAAAGGAGGCTATACTTGACTGAATTGAATCTGTTCCACCAGCTAAAAATGCAGCTGGCCAAGAACCAAGAACCATGTTATCACCATGACAACAACTATCATTAAAATAAGACATGAACGGTTGGGAGGCTTGAATGTCATTAAAATAGTTCAGTACAATTACAGAACTGAAATATTACAACCGTGACTCTGGGGTCTGAGGAAGAAACAACTGGCGGATGTGCCAAAGTACGCGGAGTGCCAGAGCTCACTAAAAAATCTTTAGACTCGAGCAGCAGAAAAAAATGTGTAATGTTGTCTGTCATGTAGACTTAATTATTATCTCATGGAATCTCTGCGCTGCATGAAAACGTGTAGGATTTGACTTTGGGTTGTTTTACTATTTATTAATTTTTTTCTTCATTCCAAAGCCCTTCGAAAGTGTTATTTTTATGCGGTGTATTTGGGAACACCCACCTCTACTTGTGTAATGGTTGATCTGTCCAACTTGTGGAAACAGGTTTTTTTTTTAAAAATGTTTGCCGAACAGGCACTGGCACCTTTTTTTAGATCAACATTGAGTCCAGATCGTGAGGTGAGACAAAACATGTTTTCTTAGCGTTCTCCACACAGAGGTATTTTCAAAAGCTGCATTTTCAGTCGCCGGTCATGTTGGAGTGGAACATCGGGAGACAAAATTGCTTTAATCCGTGCCTTTCTTGTGCACAAAAAAAACAAAAAAACAAAACAGTATTCCTCTATATTTTTGAAACCTAACATTGGAACCTTTTTACTTCATTCATGGCATGACATCAGTCATAGCCTTTTATGAGAAAGATTAGTCCTTATTACATAGCTAGAGTGTTTGTGGTTAATCCTGTAATACAAAACACGTGTCACAACTTTAGTTTTATGGATTTAACACTGTAATTAAAAGTATACCCTACTTGCCCTAAAGAGTTAAATTCCCCAAAGTCCAGTCCTCAAGGTCCATGGCAGGGAACACAACGGTGTTCTGCAGTTTTCCTGTATTGAAACAGCTGTTAATTGTTGAATTAAATCAAGTGGGCGAAAGAAGGAAAAACAGTACCGTGGCTCTGCAGTTTTTCTTCTAATATGGTAGCACAGTTACATAGCTGGCATTCCTACCACTTTTTTCCATGTGTAGGTCAGTACACAGTTACTACTCCCAGAAAAAAAACACAACCCTCCTCCTGAAATAGGGAGTGGAACCTAATGGAAAGCACTCCAGGAAAATCTTTGACTCGTCCAATTCATTCCGACCCTCATCCGTAATAATCAACATCTTGCTGTGAGCTTGCCTGCTATTGTGGTCCAGCTTGGTTTCTTGTACTGCTCCTGAGAGCAGATCAGTGTTCTGTTAATGTATGTGTTGATGCACATTTTTGTAGCCTAATACGTGTTGAACCATTATGAAGTTAGCGTTCTGCAAACTCTTTGTGGTTGCAGTCTCGGAATGGTATTATATGACATCTGGAACACAAACACCTATCTAGGCTGCTCACTCCCTGCTTGGCTTTTCCAGTGTGAACCTGCCAAGATCCGCTTTTATCAGGTCTACAAGGGTAGTGTAATTTCACTCAGAAAGAAGTGCAACTAGAGAGCCTGAAGGTGAAAGCGGCACACCAAGATAGTTCATCATTCATACCCTGCACTCTCTTTCTACGATGTTTGAAAGGTATATCTGAGGAGGGCAGCGCTTGTTTTCATTTGTGAGCTTCTGTCATCACCGTGTTTCAGAGATTTATCTTCCTAGTGCAAAACGTCATACTGTCCTTTGGGTTACGATGATTACTTGACAGCATCGACAGCACTGATACTCCCTGAGGCCTTTCATAATCTGCTTTGTTCTTTTCAGACACAGACAGTTCTCTTTAACCCGTATTATTGTTTTGAGAAGACGACGTGCCTTAAATGTTTAATTGCTGTAATTAAATGTTTAATGGTATAAAACACTGCTAACCGCAACGACAGGACCGGCAGCTCGTAAAACTCTCAGTGGAACTGTGCTGACAAAGTAGAAGTATCAGTTTCAATGCAGTGGAGTAGAAGTGAAATTAGGTAATGTTTAAATAAACAATTTTTTTTAAGTATTGCATAGAAAAAGGATTTTTTTCAAGGACATAGAGGCCTTTTGGAAAAGTGGACAAAATTTAAAGGAATATGTAGATTTGCTGCACCGTTTAATCGTACTAGGGTTGCAGGCTGAACATCACCCTGAACAGTTCGCCAGTCCATCGCAGGACCAACACATACACAACCATTCACACTCACACCTAGACACAATTTGGATCATCCAGTTAGCCTAGTGTGCTTGTCTTTGGGCTGTGGGAAGAAACCAGAGTACCCGGAGGAAACCGACGTTAGCAAAGGGAGAACATGCAAACTCCACACAGAAACACCGAGCCCGAGCACTGCGCCACCGTGCCACCCTAAATTAGATTTAAAAATAATTTAAAAGATTAATAGAAAGGGCTTTTTCAAAAAATTAGTTGATTCATATTTTAAAAGGTGGCATTATTTCCATTCCCTAGTAATGAATGAGTTAGAAGGTACAGTATTTTCTGTCTTGTTATTAAAAATTCTTTACCGCCAAACTGATTTTAGAACGTTCTCTCAGGAATTGGCCAAACTGTGTGAATCGTCTCTTCTGTCCCAGCAGAATCCTTAAATTAGCCTGAGTGCCGTTAGTATTTGGATTCCAGTGACAGTGATAAGTAGCCTGGGGTGTGGGGGTTCTTCTTTTCTTTTTTTTTGTTTTTCTGCAACAGCGTGCAAACAGTCGAAAATAGCAGTAGAATGCGGCATTCAGTAAACCTTCTACCACACAGTTCCACGACAAACCCGTTTGAGCCTCAGTCAGTTTGTGCAGTTTCTCTAACTACTGTCAGGATCCAGGCTGGAAGTTTGCCTTCTCTTTCCATTTTGTCTATGTTGCCTGTAAATGGATCCCTCGGCTTTGGATTAAAAAAAGCTTCACAGGAGGCCCTGAATCCACGATAAGTGACTGAATTACCTCTAAAACCTGGAGCTGAGTTTGAGTGATGTTTAAATGGCTCTGTAACTCACTCAATCTGTACTTACTATTATATACTGTTCTGTGTGGAACAAGGCTTTACACACCGTCTCTATATATCCATGCGAGTTTCCTCTGTGTTCTCCGGTTTCCGTCAAGTCTTCCAAAACAAGCTGTAGATTCATTTACTTTCAATTGCCAAACTGCTTAATCTTATTATGGTAATGGGCAGACATGCACAAACATTAACCCTGACACATCTAGGGGCAATTTGGAACAGCCAGTTAGCCTAATGTGTAGGTCTTTGGACTGTGGGAGGAAACCGGAGTACCCAGAAGAAACCTAGGCAAGCATGGAGAGAACATGCAAACTCCTCACAGAAATTCCCTCACCAAGCCCGGGACTCGAACCCAGGATCTTCTTGCTGTGAGGCGGCCATGCTAACCACTCTGCAACCGTGAAGCCCTACACTGTAAATTAGATACTTAACTGGCTAAATCACTCCTTGGTGTAAGTGTCTGCATTGTGTCCTGTTGTAGGCCAGCACCCAGGGTGTGTTCCTCCAGCTTCCCCTTGATTAGTATGTACGTCTGGAGCACCATAACTTAAAGGCAGGTGCCATATATATTTTTGTACATTTCAGCAAAAACTCCCCATCAACCAGAAACTACCACCTGCTGTGAATTAATGAGGACGCCATTATTACAAAAGCTTGCAGTAACATTCTAAGTCAGAACTATCTGCATTTTCTTTTAATACCTGAACCGAAACACTAAAGCATCAAATCAGACTTTCTTTATTAAATGAGTACAGTACCTTATATATGAGTACAGTACCTTATATCCTGCTTTACTGGTCATTAATTGAGGTGTCCTGAAGAATGTTTCAAAATAAACATAATCTAAGCAGTTTTTTTCCATAGACATAATGTGCATAGTTCGTTATGAGTTATATAGGACACATTGTTGCACAAGCTGGACAGCTCTAGTAAAGTTGGTCAATGCCACCAAATAGCACTGTGACTTTATACGCTACCAACTTTGACACAAATTCTTGGGAGACCTTAGCGAAAGGCAAAGGCTCTTGGAGATGAGAAATCCAGGAGGGTCTGCAAGGCTTTGAGGAACAACTGCTTCAGTGGGATGAGAATAAAGCCTGGAGAAAGGCAGGGAGCCAGATGGAAGGACGTCCCACCCCCTACACCTGGGAACAGTGCCAAAGCGACTGCCACTCCTGCTTGGGACAAGAGGTGAGACTTCAGGACAACAGCAGACACTTGAGCGCTGATCCAATGGTCCCATTGAGGCATCAGGATGCCTACTATGCTAAAGAAGAAACTCTTGCACCGTTTCAGTTGAATGAGGTGCCTGTAAGCAGGAAAGTTGCCAAGCAGTGGTGGTCTTCACTCCTCCCGCACATAAGTGTTGTTAAGGATTATGACGCACATGGTTTGAGAAGAAAATTGTGGTTGTTACTGCAGTCCGTCACTGCAGTAGGGCTTAAACGGGCACACAATTTCTGCAGATGATGATTACAGAGATGGCCTACTCTGCTGGTTTGCTGATGGCTTATTCGTTTATGATTGCAGGCCAGTGGTGAAAATAGGTTGTGTTGCACATCGAAATGTTTCTTTAGCATTATTTTATTTATTTCCTCCCCCGAGGAAGCCAGACATTAGATGATGATCTTACTGTTTATATGTTAAAAATGGGTTTGTTCATCATGTTTTCCCACTTGTCCTGAGATGGGCCATGGGGTCATGGGGGCTGCTCCAGGAAGCGCTGTTGGAGCAGGTGCTTAAATTCTGGTCTATCGTTTTTCTAGCTTGCTGGCGATCAATGCTTAACAATTCCTCCACCCTTATCCATGTCCTCACGGACGTCCTCTTGTCGAACAGGACCTGCTTCCGAAGGGAGTCGTTCTCTATTCGGCAGACGAGCTCCATGTTCTTACAGCTACATGACCTTATGTCCAGTTCAAACCACATTTTAAAACATTATATGGGATCATGTTGATGCAGACTTGGAGAAAATCATGTCACATTTATTATTTTGTGCTACTTTAACCCTGAAATGTGAGTATAGCCTAGGTTAACATAACCTCAGTACATATCTGAAGTTTACACTTCCTCTAACCTTTAAACTTTGGGAAGTTGTTACTGCAGCTATCTTTATTTAGTACATCAGTTTCAGAATGTTCTAAACTTTAGGAGTACATTACTTGGCATCAGTAGTGAATACGGCTAATCATAAACTAGTAGAAATGTTTAATGTTTCCAAACGCTAGCAACTGCATCACAGTGCTGCAGCGTCAGAATCTAAATGAAGCAAGGACTACTGGGTGAAATTACAGCGTGTCACATTTGAGGGTGATTTATGTTCCTACTGGACAAGCCAGAAGTGTTTACACAAATGAACATAATGTTAAGCCAAACTGGGATGTACTTGGCTACAGATCCTTGCAGATGGTGAATATTTGCCCTGGTGGTTGTCGGTCAGGTGTCTGATGCCACTCTTTGCAAGTCCAATTTGTTTCCAAGCTTTTAGGCCTCTAAGTTGAGGCTTGTGAGTGGATCATATCTTGGGATTCACTGAAACACTGGTATATGAGGTAATGCTGTTGTGTTCTTAGTGCTGACAATTGTAGTTTTTGACATCTCTTGCCTTATCTAGAGTGTGTTTTGTTCATCACTGTCACTGAAGCTTTTATGGGATTCTCTTTACACCAGTACTGTGGTTCAATACGAGACCAGTCCCAACCTTCTCACTCTCGCGCAGTTGCCGAATCGCTTAATCCTACTAGGGTCGCAGGAAGGATGGTGCCTATCTAAGCTGACACTCGGCGAATGCAGGGTACTCCCTGAACAGCCTGCCAGAACACTGCAGGACCTACACCGGCACAGCCATTTACACTCACACCTAGGGACAACGTGGAACAGGCAAGTTAGCCTAATGTGCTAGTTTTTGGACTGTGGGAGGAAACCCCTGCAAACACAGGGAGAACATGCAAACTCCACACAGAAATGCCCATGCCCGGGATTCGAACCCAGGACCTTCTTGCTGTGAGGTGGACATGCTAACCACTCCACCACCGTGCTGCCCCCAGTGCCAGTTTGTTAGTCTAAATTCTGAACCATGTTTTTGGTCCAAAAGGAAATCTGTTATAGATGATGTAGATGGTAGCATTTCACATACCTTTTCTTTCTGAAACGTGACATATGCCAGTGTATTGTTGTTGCTGTTTGGGTAACCCTTACTTTATTCATTATTCAGCTGATGCTCTCTTGTAAACAGATCACATTCACACAAAATGTCTTATTTAATCTCTAATTAAAATAAATGATGTCACTAGTTCCTCATCATTTTACTCACAAACATTGTAAATAAAGTAATCTCAAATTAGGCCACAGATAATCATGCAGTGGGCGGCTTTGTGGTGTGGTGGTTAGGACGTCCGCCTCACAGCAAGAAGGCCTTGGTTTGATTCCTGAGCTCGGGCGTTTCTGAGTGGCGTTTGCGTGTTCTCCCCTTGCTTGTGTGGGTTTCCTCCAAGTCAAAAACATGCACAGTAGGCTAGCTGGTTGTTCCAAATCGCCCCTAGGTGTGAAAGTGAGTGTGAATGGTTGTATGTGTGTTGGCCCTGCGATGGCCTGGTGAGCTGTTCAGGGTGTACCCCGCCCTCGCCCAGAGATGGACGACAGCCTCCCTGCGATCCGAATTAGGATGAAGCGGCTTAGAGAATGAATGAATGAATGGATAATAATGCAGCTATTTACTACGGTATATTTAACATTTTTCCTGTTTTCACTAAATGTATAGAGCAAAAAAAAAACAAAAATTTGAAACCCAAAAAAAACATTTTTTTTTTAAAAGATTTTTTATTTTTTTTTAATTGTTCTGTTTGGCACAATTTCATCTAAATTTTTGACTCAGCAAAGTAGCTAACTTTCGCAATTATAACACCTAAGCACGTACAAGAACATACATAGCATTCTTATAATGATGGAAATAAAATATTGTTCTGGAAGGTCTTTCCAACACTGTTCCTACAAATGTGTTGCACAATTTTGGTTGTTTTGCCTTCATCCCGAACCAGCTCGATGGGGTCCAAGTCTGGACATTGTCCTGCTATGCTACACATCCCTGATTTGAAGCCGGCCATCTTTTTCTTTTCTGAAAAATGCTAGCAAATCTTGATGACACCAGGGTTTATGGCCACTCCAGGAGAAATCCTGTAATGAAATGGGGCTACTGTTGTATTCCAAAGCAACAATGGAACAATAATAAAAAAAAAACAATGCCTTATTTACTGAATTCATCACATTAGCTGGCAGTTATTGGTGCGTATTACATCTGAACTCTTACCAACCCTCTTGTCGCATCTTTTTATTTGGTTTATTTGACCGTATTTGTTTCAGTGCCACTTTTTGCTACATTAATGCTCAGTAGCAGATAACAAAGTGAAAATTGTTCTCGGCTCAATTTCAGAGAGGAAAAGCCTTTAATAATTCATTTGGTTCATTTATAAGATACAGAATCACCCGTTATTGTGTAATTGAGGGCATCCGCAGGGCACAGTTATTAGGCTGACTCTCTGCATGCGATTTCAGACGTTTCAGTGTTCGTCAGTGCAATCCTTTTAGCCATGTAGACGCACACTGGCTTGTTATGGCGCTGGCACACGGGCTTATATAAACACTTGGCTGTGTTTATATACGCGACGTACTTGAGCATGTGCAAAATGTTCTTGCTCAAAGCTAGGTAGTTATTCCCAGGCTGTTCCCTATGATGATCGGCGCACCCAGAAACCACCAGAGAATGTGGCAAGCCTGTCAAAAATACCCCAGAGACCTGTTCAGATAAATTCTCATCTTTCAGTGTTCTACTCTCATTTATATGCAGCATTATTATGAGAATAATCAGACAAGGTTCTTGCAGAGAGCTAGTGAGAGATGGCTTTTATTTACAGTCATGTGCTCAGATAGCATATGTTCTGTATGTAATTATTAGTGAAATACATCAGTACTGAGATAAAATTAGAAAACAGAAACAGTGTTATACGTAATTGAAGAAAACGATGACTTGGTGACGCTTTGTTTGCCCTTATCCCCGGAAGACTGAGTTTTCCCAAGAACCCAAGGTCATCTATCCAGAAACTCCCTCAGCCCTTTCTTTCGTCTGATTTATGGTTATCTCGGATTGGTTCTCTTTGAGAATCTATAGAATCTTTTGGGAATATGATCTATAGGGAAGAGATATTGTACAGTGAGCCAGTCATTATTGCAAAATAAACCCAGGTATTGTGATGTAGGACACAGACACAAAGCAGAGGGACTTTTTTTGCCACAATAACCAGCTTGCTGTATATGATCCGGCTTATTACATGACTACGTACTAAAAATCAATAAACTGACACAAAGAAAAGGTGTTTTCTTGATTGTGCTAATGACATGGTTTATAACAACAGAAATAACAGAATGTGGAATTGACCAATCAGACTCAATCATTCAACTGAACCATGCGATAAGTAAAGAAGGCGGCACCTCAGGACTTGCCGTTATAGAAAAACAATGAGTGAAAATGTTATATAATGCAGCCCAGCATGAATAATCATTAGTGTTGCCACTTTTTATCCATTTGTGTCATTTAATACGGAACATTTCCACAGCAAGTTCTAACAGCTATAACCCGCTCTATATTCTAATCACTGGCGTTTGTGAGTCTGGTTTGTCTGTGAACAAAATCCTGACCACACCACAGATGAATTTTCACCAAACTTGGTGGGGTCCCTACCCTACCTGAGTCCCAGGGATAAATTGATTTTTAGAATGACAAGGTCAAAGGTAAAGGTCAGAGCAAGTCACGTTTTTGGAAAGAGAGTGCTTATAACTTCCGTTTGACTGCCGATAGACATGCTGTTACTATGGAACACTAATAAGGAACCACATATGGGCTGTCAGATGTGGCAGTTAACTTAAGCTTGAAAGGTGAAAATCAAGGTCACAGGATTTGAAGCATTTATAAATTCAAAACGAGTGCCAATAGACACTAATAGGATACTATATATGGACTTTCAAATCAGACAAATACCTTGAGAGGTCAAACCCCAGTTATCTCATAAAACCTTCAAACGAGAGTTTTTCCACTAATTTGGTCATGTCCGTGTTCTCATCAGACAAGCAGATGGGTAATTAAAGTCAGTACCCATATAGGACCTATTTGCTACGTTATCCATGCTGTGTGGTGGAGGCACGTTTCACTCTGAATGCCAAGTTAATAAGAAAGTCTGACTTGCCGTGTTAGTGAGAAACCAAGACATCTCAGTAGCTTTAAAAGCACTGAAACTGGAAACTCCTTCCGAAACATGCTGTCGGCAATCAGATCAGCATATTCCTGGATCCAACAGCATTTTGCTTTGACATGGTTTATTGTGTTCTCTTTTGTCACATTTAGTTTTAAAGCGTTCCATCAGTGGTGCTTCTGGCTGATATTCCAGGTATTAGTTATTTACAAGGTGTCATTTGTGGTTTGGAGTGACGGGTGGTTTGGAGTGTTTTAAAGTGCTTCTGAATGTCCACACGGGTGTGAGTGCTTGCGTTAAGTTGTTGTCTGTGAACATTTGTGCTTGCTATTTATTGGTCAATTGGTGACGCCTTAATCTTGCAGCAGCTCGTTCAACAGCTAGGTGCTGGCCTATGTTGCGCCTTACTTCACTTAAGTCGTTTTAGATAATTCCCATCTGTCAAAAGCATTGTAAATGTGAAGTGGTGTTTTAAGTCAGTGCAAGCCTTAATGTGACAGTGCATCTTGAGCTGTGGGATTTGTCTCCGTTGCGTGCATGCGTGCTGCTTTGCTTGCTTTCACGTCATTGATTAATGAAGGTCTTGATAATAGAAGACCAAAATTCCTTTTCCTTTACCAAAATGTGGCTTTGGAGCGTTTGACAGGAAAACCCTGCTGCAATTTACGCAGTTACTCATTTATGCCATGAGCATGACAGCTAATATCAGATGTTCCTGTACAGTGTTCTGAGAAGAATTTGATGAATCCTAGCTATTTATAAGCGCTGACAAATGTTGTTGTCTTAGTCAGAAATGCAGTCCTTACCTTGCCACCTCAGAAATGCGTGTGTTTACTCGTTTGCTCATATCAGTACTTACTGTGCATCGGCTTGATGAGCACATGGGCTTAGAAAGGAAAAGAATTGGATGACATAGTGTATTGCATTACCTACAACTTAACAACTTAATATATAGCATATTTTCCTTTTTTTTTTAAATTATTTAATTTTTAATTTTTAATTTCTTTATTTTTTTTACACTTGATTACATTACATAAACAAAAGGAATGACTTACAAGAGCATTGTTTTCATAGAATTGATCTATGAGTGTTGTGGTTTTATCTCTTCTACACTTTTATGTGTTTTCTATACCAAGTGCACAGAGTCAAAAAGCCATGGATCACCAGCGGACAAACAACATGATGTAAAAATGTTTGTTGGTTTTAATGACTTTAGTTGAAATTAGAATCAGGTAAACATAAGCATCGGTATCAAGCTTCTGTTTTACTGAGATAGCACTGTGCAATCCGAGACACTGGATTCAACAAATGAAATTTTTTTGCATGAAGTAAACAGTGCCACAATTGAGTAGACTATAGATTACAACCTGCTGGTTTTTATGTATTTGACCCCAGCTGTTCTGTTTGGCCTGCTAGTTATGCGGTGTAAATATAGATATATTGTACTAGATAGGACCTGAGTGTGCCTTGGCATATGAACTGATAGCACAAAGCCGCCACCATCTTGGAAGTGTGAAATATGCAAAGAACTACAGAGATTATCTTATCAAGTATATGCGTAGTTGTCTTTACTTAATTTTGGGCCGCTGATTTCAAAAATTATTAGTTTCTTCCTATCACGTCACGTTTTTATTCTGTGGCATGTGAACCTGTGGTATTGGTGGCTATCATGCCCATCAGGTTTAGTTGGAAAAACTGCCAACATAAACCTGAATTAAATTTTCTGTTTGTGTTTCAGATTAAAAATCAAGTTGAATTAGCATATCTGCTGCTCGTAGAAAGTGTTTGAATAGTCCAGATGCATTTTGTTTGTATGTGTAAGCTTTACTGCACCCTCTAAGATGATGAACATCAGTGACTTTGTGAAGAGAGTCTACTTGGCTTACTTTCAGGTTAAACTTGGAGACCAGGACACCCATATGATGGCAGACTACTGTTGAGGGGTTAAAACAGACGTTCCAGAAAATCATACAAAAATTTATCCCATAAACACTGATAAAGGAAGAATGTGATTTCTGTTGCTGTAAACAGACTTGTGCATGTCAGGATGTTGTACTGAAACTGCATAATTTCTTAAAAATCAAACACATTCCTATGCTGGATTACTTTAGAAGCACTTTGTACTAAAATTAGTTTAAATCATGAGATTGATTAAAATTTTTGATTTCAATATTATGACACATACAGACTTGTACATATTCTTCACATAAATGATTTATGGCATTATTTGCTGGAGCTTTGTCTGTAAATAGGTACAAATTCTGTGGATTGTAGAAGTTATTATATTTCGATACGTACTCGTTAAATATGCAGTTATGCTATACAGCAAAAATATGACCTCCTAGCCAAAAACCATTGTGATTTTTGGATTCAGCACCTTCGAATTAGTCAAAAGCAAGTCTCAGATAAAAGTCAGCAAAAGTTGAGTTGTTATACAATGAACACGTTAACGTGAGAGGCCTAAAAACAAAGCAGCTAGTGTCTGTGTGCTTAAGCCTTCAGGATATCCATGCTCTGATTTGTACTGCCCTCAGTATAATCCCAGTGTTAAAAACACTTGCAGTGGGATATCTATGGGTGTTAATTCTTGCTAGCGTTCTCCATGGGTGTTAACACTGAACACAGAATTCTGTATTAAACCTGATGTATTTTTTTTCCATTGTACTGGTTATGCATGAAGATAATTGGCTTTACTTTGAGTGATTTTTATTAAACCTGACATTTATGTAATTAATACTGTCGAATACTCGAGTTTTACACTGTGTTAATTTGCAAAGTCTTTCCACAAGATGTAATTCTCAATGTTGGCCTCAATCCAGTGATGAATATAGGACTGTATGATGCCCTTGTGCTGCTTTATAAGGCTGGTCTGTTAGTTCAGTGCAGAGGAAACAGTAGCAGTTTGAAAGCAAGTTCAGTGTTTAAACTTCATGTCCTTAAATATCTTTCCATTCAAATTATAACGCATAATTGGATCTGTTTGCAGACAGACCTACAACCCACATTTCTTTGGCTAACAAAAGACACCACGCTTATTTCATTTCTTCTGCACTAATGATCCATCGGTGGAATAAATGGAACCAGTGAGCAAATTGGAAACGGGCTGCTCACTTGAACGAGGATGGTCCGATTACATGTTGAAACGTTGTGCTTTGTTTTTTTTGCTAGCAGTGACTTTTAATTGCTAATGTTACTTTGTCCTTGGTATTTCTCTTTACCGCCCTAAACTCCCCCTCCACCAACACCACAGCTTGATTGGTGGCCATGTTTCTGAGTCCCTGGTGGTCAGAGAATGTAAGCTGTCAGGCTGTCTGTTTGAATGATCGTGAAATGGGTAGTGGTGTGTGTGTGTGTCTCTCGCTCTCTCTCTCGCTCTCTCTCTCGCTCTCTCTCTCTCTCTCTCGCTCAGGCTGACCTCTCTCCCATCTGGATTGTTGATCAGTAAGAGGAAGCCCAAAGCCTCCAAGCCACTATAAATAGGCTTCTGTCTGTCTGTGTCACGCTCTCGCTCTCCCCTCCTCCTCTTTTTTAGAGCTCAAGGGACAGCCAACTCCCTGATTATGCAGTGCCTTTGCTTCCCTGGCACTTGAGTTCAGCTCTGTCGAGCCATGCTGCTCTGCTGCGCTACAGATAAAGCTTGACTAAAGCACTAGAACTGGATTCCATGCATCTAACACTGTGTAAAGCGTAGGCATTTTGTCTCGTGGGTGAACAAGTAATGTCCCTGGTCGTTCTGTATAATCACAAATAGTGTCGAGTTTTCAAGGATTATAAAGCGAGTAAAAAATTTTTTTTTGTGAGTGCAGAGGGAAAAGAACAGGGGAAAAAAAAGCAAATAACCTTTTCAAGGCTGTGGTGGACCGATATAATAGGCAGCCTAATACAGCACTCACATAAGAGAGCTTTCAGTGTGTGCATGCTGCTGTGTATGGAATTGAGGCCATGTAGGAGTTTGAAGCAGAAAGCATCAGGAGGGCAGTGTAGAGGTGGGAGGTTTGTGCTGGGATTTCTCCGAGGAATAGAACAAGTATAACAGAACAATCAGCAATGTCGGGGCACTGCCGTGATCACGTGATCACGTTCTGTTCTGTTTAACCTTGTGAATGTGAGTATGATATTCCTTCTATACAACAAGTTTACAAATAAAAATTAAGTTGGATATGATCAGTGGAACGCTCTGATTGGCTCCTCTAGTAGGATATCAGCTCATCTACCATAAGAAAAACAAAATGGCGGAGTGATTTGTCAACGTAAGTTGAAGTACATTTTTGCTTGAAAACAAAACTACAAGAATATTTTAATCAAAGTATTTCATGATAAGTATATTTATATTTAATTTAAATTTTTCCAAGAATGATTATTGAGTTTTTCACCAAATAAATTGTTCATGTTGGCTCTTGCTCTCAGTTTGAACGTTTCTTTGTTTGTTTGCTTCACCTTCATCTTCTTTTGCTTGATCCGGGGTCGGCTCGCGGGGGCAGCAGCCTAAGCAGTGAGGTCCGGACATCCCTCTCCCCAGCCACTTCCTCCAGCTCTTCTGGGGGGA
>JBCNYH010000007.1:8446067-8457836 GCA_039654325.1 Tandanus tandanus
GGAACGAGCAAAGCGGATCAGTACATCTACAAAACCAGTTGTGTAGTAATATCATTTCTTTCTTTCTTATAGAAGAGCCGTTCCTAGCTTATAGAAGAATGTAGTTACTCGTGAAATTGGCTCCCTTTGTTTGTAATGGTTATGAATCAAAAATCAGTTTGAATCGAGAATCGATTCTGAATCGAATCGTCACCCTAAAAATCGGAATCGAATTGAATCGTGAGTTGTTGTTCGATTCACATCCCTAGTAGGCTGCATTGTCCTGTAACTTTTAAGTTGCTGGAAAACTGTTTGGAAACTTAAAATGGTTTTGTACGTGATAATGTCATGGTCGTAAAATAAACATCTAGAAGTTGGGGCAAATAAATGGTTCAAAGACTTTTTTGCACAGTATTATAGGTGTACCGGAACAAGCAGGTATGTGGAAACACTGATTCTGAGAAGAACAAAAAAACCTAGCTTTCATATAACACTCCTACTTACTGCACGGTTACACATAATTCAAATATAATCATTTATAAGGTGTAGTGTTCTGTCCTGACATGTCCGTAGGTACAATGTACCTGAAATATTGGCCACTGACATTGTTAAAGACGCAAACATCATGTACTACATTAGAAACTCTGTTATCATATACTTATTTATAGAGGTGGAAGATATGGTGAGCTTAGATATGTGTCCCAGATCTGGTTTTGCAGAAAGAATGTGTGTGGCGTGATATTAAACACGTTTTTTCCGTTGCGCTGAAAAAGCTGAGATATGAAACCCCACGGTTTTTCATTCAAACCAGATTTTACTATTCGCGAGTCCAGCTTGCGTTCTCCCTGACAGAAACACAAGCAACCCAATAATAACAAAGATTAGGCAATTCCTTAGTTTATGTTTCCTTTGTGATTTGTTTAGTAATGCTGTAACTTTGCTGATAATGTGGAGTCGGTGCAGTTAGTATGGAACAGCTGGATTTCACACAACGACATTGTGCCAAAGGTTGTTTGCAAAGTATGCAAATGTAAGATTGGCAGATCAAGAAAACAAGGCAAATTTGTTTAACCACCCAGAAAGCACCCCGAAAGAATGTGTGTTGAAATGCAGACGACGCAGGGAGGTGCGTATGATCAGCTCCACAGCAGGAACCTGTGCTGAAGCGAACAGATGAGTTTGAAAAAGGTCTAGTAATGAGAAAACAAGTAAGCGCTGGAAAGCCGTCTCTGAAGCTGTTATAGTTTCCCTGGATAAGGAAGTAATACTCACCAGTATGATCCAATATTATATGTTCAATTAAGCAAATAGGTCAGTAAAGGATGTACCCGGGCTTAATGGAAATGCTAGGGGGGGAGGGGGGGTTTGTTAGTAGGCTTTTGGACATATCCCAAAGGAGAGGTATGCAGAGTCTTTCTCGAGATATTTATTGGAAACGGTCACCTAAGGCCTAATGCTTATTAATTAGAATTTTAAGCACCTCCTACAAATAGCTAATCCTCATTATAACGTTCCGAACCAAAATGACCAGAAACATTTAAAATGTTTAATTAAAAAATGTGAATAGTAAAAATCTGTTCAAAACTCATTGAGTTGATTCACTTTTTTTTTTAATATTTCATGCTTTTTCAGTAAGTGCATTTTATTTGGAAAGGTTTTCTGATCTAAAGGATCGCTGTTCTTTTTCTTCAAGGTTATGATTCCTTATGCAGCTCTGTTTTCATCAGTACATATTAGCTTGGTTGCTCCGCTCAGCAACTTTATCTTAAAAACTGACGTAAAAAGTGCTTCTGATAACAATAGCCGCTGTCCCGCTGTCGTGCTGGGGCAAGTTAGTGCTGTCTCAAAGCTACCTGAGGCTTGTGGCCTGGAACGTTAATCCTCGAGCTAAAACTTAATTAGCATTTCTATTATCGCGGCTATAGCCCACCATTTATCATAAAAGCTAGTCTGTGCTAACCGCAGCATTATGGCGTTCGGGTCTAGAACTTGCCTTCTATTCAAACTTTCTTGCAAATAAGTTGTATTGATGTCTATTTTATTACATATTTTCCATCCTTTTCTTGTATAATGTGAATCAGCTTTAACATGGCAGCTAAAGCTAGGGCCAGCTAAAACAGTTTAGCTTTTGACAAATGTTCAGTTGAATTATTTTTGCTGTATGGCTGGAACAATAATGTTAAAAAAAATAATAATAATAATAAAAAATCACAGAGTAAAATATTCTTAACCCCGCCGTTTACCTTGACACTGCCTTAAGCACCATTTGGCCTCATCTGGCCATGGTTACTCATTGGGCCATTTTCCCCTAGGCTTCTAACCTCGAAGTAGCCACACGGATGTGTGATTAAGCCTGGAAGTGACCATGGAAATGGTAACAGCCTTGGCTAACATGAGCCTGGCTTTGGTTCAATATTGGAATCACAGCAATTGAGCCTGATAAGAAATCTGATTTGATATTTTTTGTTCCGTCACCCAGTTTTGTATTAATAAAGTTACCTAGCTCAGCATGCGTTAGATAATTACCCCTGTTTAGATTAGTTTCCAGGCACCTCCTCCCTTGGGCTTGTAGTTGACTCTTGCATTGGCTAATAAATGTACGATTTGTCAACCAGTTCTACATCTCTGGATAATCAGTGTATGTTCTCTTCCACCTTGTGTTCGTCCTTGAATGTTGTTACTGAGCCAGGATGAAGTGCTCTCTGTAATATTGTCCTGTTAGTGTTTGGGTCTCTGCTGGTTTTTACATTGAGGTCAAATAATAACAAAGTAGCCTTGACTGTGTTCTCAGCGAACTTGAACACCCACTCACCGCCGCCCTCCCAAAATCCCCACTACACACTCGTCCTCCTCTTTCACTCTCTCGCTCTTTCTTTCTTTTGTATATGAAAAGCAAAATGTGTAGCCCATTATTGAAACGTCAGCCACAGAGCTGCTCTAGTAACTAATAGGTTTCTGCCCTTCGGCACTTTTCTGTTTTGCCTTAACACACTCCCTTGGCTTTTGTTTTTGCAAGAAAATGTGGTTTCCTCCAATGCCTGCCCCTCCGTCTCTCTTTCTCTTTCTCGCTCTTTCTCTTTCAATGGTAGATATGTTAGTAATGTTGTTCGGATTTTGAAGTAGAGGCAACTAGCATTTTTTGGTATTGATAAAAAACAAAACAAGGACAAGAATGTGAGATATTTCATAAGTTTAAAGCCTAATTGTGGACCTCTCTTGTAAAACATATCCCACAATAATGTTGGTTTCATCTCTCTTTGGAATTCCTGTGTTTGAATTTGTGAGGGTCAGTTTGAAATCGCCGTGCTTTAGAGAAGCTAATTTCAAACTGGAAAGAGTAAAGAACGCTTTCTGTAAACAAAAAGCGAAGTTCTGAAAAACCACTTCAAAGCCTCTGAACATCCTCCGGTGCAGTTTTGTTGTAGCTCATGCCAGACAGCTAAAGGAAACTACTGTGAGATCAACTGCGAAACCACACTCTATGGAGATTTCAACAGCAACGGATGAGCAAGTTTGTTAGTTTGAACTAGAAGTGATGTGCATTACAGTGAAGTCTGTGATAAAATCCTGCAGCTCTCGGAAGCACCCAGCCAGCAGAAATAAACCAGGGTTGAGTGGCCCAGTCAGAATCCAAACCATAATCCCTTTGAGAACCCGTGACAACAGCTTGGTAATGCCATTTGTTGAAGGCCTCAACCAGTCTGGATTTTTTTTAATCGTTGTTGTTGTTGCAGTGAACCTTGCGGTTTATCCTGAAGGATCACTGTTTGCAACAGCTGCCTGAAGAGATTTAAGGAAAATTTAACTCGAAAGGATAGGCATTTAATAAAAAATAATATAATGATTCAGGCACTGCCTAAAAGCGCAGCTCCCCATGAGGTTTTCGTGGGCTGTTTCTTTTCTGTTCATAAATAATTAATTATTCTGTCGAAGTTTGTTTTAACATTTTAAGCCATGTGCTCTGGAAAAACCAGTAGAAGCATTACTAAACATACTCTGTAAAACAATTCTAATTCATCATTTGGTGGTTGTTGTTGTTTCAGTTAGAACCAAAAAAAATAAAAAATAAAAATCTGTCTTTCTATACATTCCTAGTCCAGTCATGTTAGCATGAATCAAGTACCTGCCAAAAAGCAAACAGCCAGTCAGCACTGTGATGCATAACAGCCAGTCAGCATCGTGATGCCTAACGTCCAATCAGCATCGTGATGCCTAACGTCCAATCAGCATCGTAACACCTAATGTCCAATCAGCATCGTTATACATTACGTCCAATCAGCATTGCAGTGTATAACAGCCAATCAGCATTGCAATGCATAACAGCCAATCATATGGACACCACGTGGATGTACAATCCATCCAAAATTAAGCTGATGGTTTCTTAAGTATGGTGCTTCACCAGGACATTTTTTAATCTTTTTATTGGGAAATTATTTGCACATTCAGAATTTCTTAATCAAGTACATAAAATTGCTTTGTGTGTAAGACAATGTGTGAGAATAGAAACAGTGTCGCAGAGGTTCTTTTCAGTTGGTCTCCAAATTAGCCTCCAAGCCTCTGTTGGTTTGCAGAGAGCAGACTTGTGGTTGCTAGCAACAGAGCGCAGGTGTTAGTGAGGTTGCCACTCCTTACTTCCTGCTAGACTTTTCATTTTCCATGCTTTACACTCTCACCACCCTCCCTCCCTCTTGCTCTCTCTCTCTCTCTCTCTCTCTCTCTCTCTCTCTCTCTCTCTCTCTCTCTCTCACTCACACACACACACACTCTCACACACACACACACCTCATACCCAGTCAAAAGTGAGCAGTTATTATAATCTCGGCAGTGGAGGGAGGCACCACCTTCTGTTGTGCATTCACCTTTTGTTTGCTTCGTCCCTCGGATCCAGGGACGTCTCTCTCTTCAGGTAAACGTCGGGTTGGATATGTAAATGTGTGCATTTGTAGTACCTGAGTCCAGTAGCACTAATAGCATTGTTTAAGCCTGATTAATGACTTCCATCTAAGATCTGGTTTCTTTGTGATATCAGGACGTGTGGCTCTCGCTTTCGTCTCAGCAGCAGGTGACTGGATTCCCTGCAGCTGTTCTGCAGGGTAGGGGAAGCTTTGGGAAACACCCTGCTGAGAAAGCCAGCCCCTCCCCCTCTCCCCCCTCCTCCCAACCCAATGTTTCCCATAAGGCCCTTCGGTTGGCCTTGCATACTTAATTCTGCAGCTGAACAATAGTGAGCCAAACTCGCAGGCTGCCAAAGAGTGTTTGGCACTGAACTTATCATTGGCTCATAATTTAATTTAGTAGGGCAGTTACTAATCTGTAACGTGTATTAAATTTTAAGCTTGTGCTTTAATCCATAATGACCTACTGTTTGTAAAATGAGGGAAGCTCCCCCTTGCCATATTTGACTTTCTTTTTTACAATGTTGCTTCCAGGACTGATGTCGTCAAAGTGTTTTATATTCATTGACTGCATTTTGTGGCTATGAACTGAATACAACACTAGCACTCATTGCATCACTCTGAGACGACTTCTTGCACACCCATTCTGCATGTTTAAGTTGATGTTATTCAGTGACTCTGTGGTATGTAAATTACCTAGACGGGCTCTTCCTGCCCACCGCTTTTCTGTTCACCTGTTTACCCATGTGGCTCTCGTCTGCCACGGCAGGCTCTCCCACGCTTTCACATCGCGCGAGCACTCACTCGGTAATGACTGAAAGCCGGCAGCGGGTGAGCCTCGTACAAAGGCCACTTCCACTCTTCGTCTTGACAAGACCCTAACAGGAAATCTGCAGGGATCCGGTGCCTGCGAGAAGTCAGGTGGAAAATTTTCTCCCTTTTTTTATTTTTTATTTTTTCACAAGCTGCCGTGCTACGATGAGAGCAATCCTTTTCAAGTGCGAAAGGTGAGGTGGCTCACTCAAATCAGCGATCATTTTGCATCTTGAATGACTGGCGCTTGGCAGCTCTGCCTCTTTCAAGAGAGGAAGCCATGTGTACTTGTGGTGATCTTTATGTAAGAGCGAGACAGTCACTTTGCAACCCATACGGTGGCTTTTAAAACGAAAAAAACATGCTCTGCCCATTTAATGAGAGTTGTTGTGAATAATAGGGCTGTTTTTGAATGTAGGTTACGACGTGGAGGATGAAAGCGAAGAGGCCTGACCTTATTTGCTCACTATCCATTATACATAAGTTGTGGTTCCTTTTTGTTTTCTCACCCCCCCTCCCCTCCCCCTCCCCCCTCCCTGCTCCTAGCTTTTCCTCATGTTGTTTATCACACAGTTAAAGGTTCCTTGATGAATTTATTTGGCTCATGTATGTACTATTTCCTAGCTATTTTCCCCTGAGGTGTTACTTTTAGCATCAGTGGGGGGTTTCCGATGTGCTCTACAGCATATTTATTTTCTGCTGTAAGACCGAAATCAAAAGACTTGGGTTGCAGAAGGCTTGTGGTTAACAGTCATGTAATCTTTGTGACAGTTGTGTGGTTGTGTTTGTGTGTGTGTGTATGTGCGCGATTGCTTGCTTGCTGCGCTGATATTGCTGCATGTCGCTTAGTAGTCTGGCATGAATTGCATGCTGTTCGACCTGCCTTTCCAACCGTCAGACTCGGGGGTTTGGCATCTCCACACCTACCAATTTAGCACCTCAAATGTGGTCAGCAGGCCAGCCTCGAGAGGCCAGGCTAAACTCAAATTACAGAGAGCTTTTGGTTTCCATGAATCAGATTTTCAGTGACTCCTGCTCTCTAATTATAGGTCAGGGCCGTTTGTTGCCCGATTTGTTTTATGACTTGGAGGTATTGCTAGATTCTGGTCGGTGGCCAGCTCGAGCTTAACACACGAGACTACTGACAAAAGCAAGAATGCAATCTCTTGCTGTCTCCATTAATTTCATGCCTGGGTTTAAAAAAAAGAAAAGAAAAAAAAAAACCATTATTATGGATTTAAGATTGCAGTTGCGTTTTTGTTGTTGTTGTTGTTTCTGATTTTGGCTCTTTAGACTTGCGCAGGGTTGATTTGAGCGGTGTTACTCCAGCATTTCATTGTGCCTCTGACCTCAGAAAACCTTTGCACCGAGTCAGCCTGATTGCAATATTTATCCCATTTCGTTTCGTAATGTTGCCGGATCACTTTGTGTACCTTACACCTTGTGCCTTTTCTTTATTTAATCGGTGAAAATCAGGACTGGGGAAAGAAAGCCCCAGCCTAGAGCTGTATGTTTTGGCTAGCTTTGCAAAAGGGTTTCTGTTTAATGGCCAAATGTGTGGTTTTCTCTGTTCTTTGTTTGTTTTCCACCAGTCATTTTCCTTTCAGACACTGTTTTCTCATGTGCTGGAATGTTGGAAGAAAAGCTAAGCAAAGACTCCGCTGCCTTCATCCTCGCAGTCAGCCTCGACACATTTATTCCTGTTCAGGATGCAAGTTTGACGGGAGGATGTTTCAAGCCTTTCAGACACTTTTTGCCCTTTCTTCTGTCTGAGGGTTGGGCGGGTTTTTTTTTGTTTGTTTCCCTTCAGCTTTTAAAACTCCTCAGTGGTGCGTTGTTTATGTGCTTCAGATTAATGATGTTAACCCGGAAGAGTGTGTAGAGGGTAGTCTTTCTAAACATAGCATGACATTAGTTAAACTCTGTCAACACCGTTGGGGTTAGGTTAAAGAGTCTCTAGTGATTGATGGAGATCCACTTTGTGTGAGCATGTCTGCTATTCTACTAAATCTTGTGGTTATTTTAAGGGCTGCCAATGAGACCCTTTTCGAGATAGAAGACGGTGCTTAATAAGAATCGTTACTCTGCATCATGGCGTAGGATGATGGAGTCTTTAGTTTGAATTGGAATGGCATTGTGTCTGGGAGACAGCCGTACCCTGCTTACAGACCTGTTCATACAACCATCTTTTCAAGTAAACACTACAACTGGTTAATTAAACAAAAAAAATCAATAAAATCCATGTTGTTAGTGTGTATTTACTTATTTGCACCAAATGCTTTATTTGACTTTTGCCAACACATTTTTTTAATATCGCAGAAAATTCATGAGACGAAAGAGTTCCTGATAGCACTTGTGTTATAAAACTAAAAAACAGTTATTCCCGGAGCAGAAGTACTTCAGGCTCAGTGGTGTTTTTATTTATTCATTTTTTAGCTATTGTCTTGGGCTTGTTGATATTTGTACTCTGACTTTTCTTGGTCTTGGCCATCGATTACACCATATATTATATATAATAGTACAGCTGCCTTTAAAGATGTTTTATTTCATTTTTCTCGAGTAACACCGCCTTCAGAAAATGACTGGTTTAATTAAGTTAAAATCCATTTAGAATAGACATGGCTTGGACTCTAACTTCTTTAGGCTCGGTCTTGACCTGGACTCAAACTTCTTTGGGCTTGGTCTTGACTTGGACTTAATTTCTTAGAGATCGGTCTTGACTTGAGCTCGGTCTTGACTTGGACTCAAACTTCTTTGGGCTCAGTCTTGACTTGGACTCAAACTTCTTTGGGCCTGGTCTTGACTTGGACTTAATTTCTTAGGGCCCAGTCTTGACTTGGACTCAAACTTCTTTGGGCTCAGTCTTGACTTGGACTCAAATTTCTTTGGACTCAGTCTTGACTTGGACTCAAACTTCTTTGGGCTTGGTCTTGACTTGGACTTAATTTCTTAGAGATCGGTCTTGACTTGAGCTCGGTCTTGACTTGGACTCAAACTTCTTTGGGCTTGGTCTTGACTTGGACTTAATTTCTTAGAGATCGGTCTTGACTTGAGCTCGGTCTTGACTTGGACTCAAACTTCTTTGGGATCGGTCTTGACCTGGACTCGAACTTCTTTGGGCTCAGTCTTGACTTGGACTCGAACTCGTTTGGGCTCAGTTTTGACTTGGTCTCAACTAGTCCTGGGCTTGGAGTTGGACTCAGCAAAGGTGGTCTTGACTACAGCTCTGGTTAACTTTATTTTCATTTTCTCTTCTTGAAATTAAAAATGTAAAAAAAACCTTTAATGAAGCAGTACTTTATGTCATGAAAAGAAAGGAAAATTTACTCATCATTACGAAACACTAACACTGACTCCTTCCGACATTGTTAAATAAATGGCTCCTTAAATTTTTTATTTTATTTATTTATTTATTTTTATAGTGCATTTTTATTCGCTATAAATGCTGGGCTGTTGACACAGAAATAATAACCTAGAACGAGTGTGTTAATATAAACCTGTGATTTGCTTTGCAACCATTAATAGAAAATCCTTAAATATTTTGTTCAATCAGATTTGATCATTCACAAATGCTGTAGTATAAATCAATATCAAATCTGTTGAGACTGAAGGCCTTCCTCACCGCCTTTTGTTTACTGTACTGAGAAGCGTGCGGCTCATCCCCCACCCCTGTCCTAACACAGATCATATCACAATAGACATTATTTCATCTATTTGCTCACTCCTCATCTGGTTTTATTTCCACTGTTCCCCCTCTTTTTGTTTTAGGGTAATAAAAACACAGACATGGTTTCTCTGGTTAACATTAGACACTTGTTGAGCAGATGTACTTTTTCCACCCTTGGGGGTTGTGCAGTGGTTACCAACAAGATTTGACCTGACCTGAACACCCCACCCCCACGCCCTGTCTGACCAAGCCCTGACTCAGACTCGCAGACAGGGTTAGATGACCTTTAAAAAAGAGCTCCTGGCCTTTAGCATATGGCACTTAGAAAGTGAAATCATGCCATTGTTGGTGAAACAGAATTTGATTTCTTAACCAGAGGATTTTTTTTCATATCATAAGGGAGTTTTTCTTTACTTTTTCGAAATCCACTTCCTTCCCTTAGGTTTTTTTTTTTCTGAAATGTTTTGAGAAATCTGGTTGAAACTCTATTCAGTTACCCCATTCACATTAAAAACACTTTCCTACTGCTATTACACTGTAATGGTGTAATGTGGGAATGGGAGCAAAATGGTAAACATTAATGCGGGGGTGTCCAATCTTTTCCACAAAGGGCCGGTGTGGGTGCAGGCTTTCACTCCAACCAAGCAGGAGCCACACCTTCCCCCTGTGTGAAGCACTGATCTCAGAAAATGATTGGATCATGTATCCTATTGTTTGTATGTGGCAAAACCTGAAGCCAGACTGGTGCCATCCCGGTGAGACCACTTTACTGTTAAACGTTATACTCAAATAACATAATTAAAAAAAGATGGGTAAAATGGAAATAATTACATCCAAGCTGTACATTTCATCTTAAACTTTAAGCTATGCAGAGCTTTTAAATGTTTTTTAAAGTGAAATTATTGGTAAATTTACGTGAATTTAAGGTATGCTGACCATCAGCAGGAAAATGTTCAGATTTTTGAGCTGTGTCAGCTTTCAACGGCTCCATTTTAAGGTCTTAAAGCAAGGTCATCTCACCAAGATGGCTGCCAGGTGGAAAGTACGGCTACCGCTTGGTTGAAGTGAAAACCTGCACCCACACCGGCCCTTCGTGGATAAGATTGGACACCCCTGCATTAATGTATCTCCCGGCGACCAAAGTAACTTTAACAGTCTTTTGCCGCAGCTCCAATTGGAATCAGAACGGTGCCGTGACCAGTCGTTGCGTTGCTGGTTGTGATGTAAATGATAATGTAGTGATATTACTCACTAAAAGTGCGGTCCACCTGCATGATTCAAATACTCCCACTGCATACTATGGAAATACGTTTATGTGAGGTGCAAGCAGGTTGCCTAGCCAATTTACTAGCCAATGTCTCAGTTTAGGCTTTTCTCAACAAATACGGATTCATACCTGGTCTCATGTTTTATGTCTTGCTGAAGTTTACGCCCCATAACATCTTTTTTAATACAGTCATGTTGGAATACATGACACCTGATACCTTACTGTTATGGAAGAATGGGTGGGAATGAAAATTAGTAGTCTATCTCATGTTTTCTCTTGATACGTTAACAGCTTTTGTACAGTATGCAAACGGGGATGTGGTACATTTCGCTGTCCGCCACTCTGTGAGTTCGATAATTTCCCACATCTAAAGTAAAGCTCTGATAAACAAGGCTCAATCTTGTGTGAAAGACTTTTTGTTTGTAGACAGGAAATGACCCGTTCTTTTACTAGCAGTGTTTAAAATTCTGTTCTTTTGTAACTCCTCTTTTTTTTTTCCTTTTCCCAGAAGAAGTGCTACATGTAGTTCACACAGGATAGGCTAGTTAATGTAGTCATCAGAAGAGGTGCGTTACAATGTGATCAACCTTGCTCAGGGCCTCTGATTTCTACCTTTGTGCCTTGGTTTACAGAAATAACAAAAAACAGAGAATGTGTGCCCACTTTTACCTAACAGTGCTTTTGTGTTGTCTTTCGTTTCTTATTATATGAACAGTACACTTTCTCTAAACCCACTCAAATTTGTGTTGACGTTGTCGGGGCATAAAGCGTTGTACGATTTTGGGCTGTCCCAGATGTGAGGTGACCGACGTGAAATAATCGTGGCGATTCGAAGACAGCTGGTGCCATGGTCTAATGACCCAAGATAGCCTGCGAAAATGTTCACACAGTGTCAGAAATTTAGGATAATCATCTCACAGCATGTTTGCTGCTGTGACCTACGCCTGCTGACTAACCAATGAAAATGCATCATGAAATGATGTATGACGCATAATGCACAAAACTCATGGATGCTGCATGCTGATGATGTTTACCACTTGTGTATGCTGATGACATTTTGTTCTCCTATTCTAATTCACATCACAGCCTATGACTCAATAGGTGTTATCATCGTACAGTATTAACATCGCACAACATGCATTCCTTTT
>JBCNYH010000007.1:8523369-8535349 GCA_039654325.1 Tandanus tandanus
ATATATATATATAAATGCATATAATCATTTGTTGCTGTATATTTATGACTATTATCATTTAATGTTTATTTAAAAGTACCCAAGGTGTAAGCGGGAAGTGCTGCGCTTCAGCAAGTTAATACATGTTTAGGAGTGTATGAGTCGACTAGAGTATGAGCTCTTTTTGCTTTCACACACAGCAGTGTTTAATGCATTCATCATGCCATTTACATCAACATTTTCTTCAATACACTTCTTCAAATCTTGGCTTAGACACTTTCTTTACCATCTTAATTATTTTCATAATACTCCTTTTATTATATTGTGTCACTTCCAGTTAGGTTTTATATTTTAGCTTTGTGCTTCTATTCCTCACAGCTTGTCTGTCTGTTGCTTTTGCTCTCATTCTCCCATCTATATTTAGGGCTTGTTATCAGGCTTTTCAGCAATTCACACACTCCTGTCCACTCCCCATTACTCCCTCTCCTTTTTGTCCAGCTTCTATTTTAGGTCACACTGATGTATTAAGAGGATATTCTGCACCAAGCATCTAGCAACCTTATCCAACAAGAAATATCTCCCAGTAAATAATGTTTTTTAAAGGCTGTTTGCTTGTTTTCAGTACCGAAAAGAGGTTTTTCCATAAAAAAATCCGAGTTTGTGTTATTAAAAATGGTCACTCGGACATTCAGCTGTAGATCTGCCAAGTTCTTCCTCTATAAATCATGAAGTTTGGCTCATACGGGTTTGTAGCTAAAGTGCCTTCCCTGTCCTGTTTTTTCTTTGTAATGAGCTCCCATGGGGTTTTCAGCTGACTGTCATTACCACTGTTTGCAAGTCACAACTGTTAGCATTACATTCATTTCTATGAAAGTGTTCATATTCGCAGTATCACGCAACATTTCTTGCCATTATGTTTTTGGATGAATTTTGGGGTTTTTGCTCATAAGAAAACTATATGGCTGTGCTGGGAGCTTACCGGATTCCATCATGTTTTCCTTTCTGAACAGACTGACAAGCAGTGTTGGGGAGTATCTATAAAAAGACTGACAGGAGGCCCATTAAACCTGGACACACAGTACAGCCTGGACTGCAGTATTCCAATTGGGATTTCTCAGCCACATAATATACTTAAGCTGGAGCCATGGCTTAAAGAATTTTTTATTTATTTTTTAATCATGTTGTGTGTATTGTCCAGGTTATTTGTTACTAGTAAGAAAAAAGAAGAATAACAATTGCACCTTCAAATACCCTTTAATAAAGGGACTACTGATAAAAACTTGTAAAAACTTTCTAAAAAGAGAGTTTTTTGGTCTAATTTGGTCATGTTCCCTTACTATGGAACATATTGTAATATGAGCATATGGGTAATTATAACCAGAATTCAGATAGTGTTTATTTGCTAATCTATCCATACTATGGGGCGGAGCCACATCGCAGTCATTGAATAAATCTCTAGTTTATGATTTTTTGACATTTCAATTTACTGACTTGGTGATTTATACCTAGAGACTATTAAGTAAATATATTTCAAGTAAAAACATTAAATATGTTATTGTTGTTTTTAGTATGAATTCCATCAGGCTAAGAATGATGGCGGAACAGATGGATCCAAGTGAAGACGTGGGCCCAGTGAACCCGCCAGAGACGAGTGATCTTCAAAAAGAGGATGAGCCACACTGTCTCCAACATTTCAGACAAGGCATCATGTGAGGAAAAACCCATAGGCCAATACCCTCACTCACTCTAATCCCAATTCTCCTTCTAGTCAGATGTTCATGACTTGGAATGTTCTTGAAAGATGTGGCATGTCCCTTTTACTCATGCCAGAAATTAAATCATATCTGCTCTGCTGTCTCCTCATTCCAGCAGGCCTAAGCCTGTACCACACTGACTGGTTCTGCAAATAAGATCAAGACAAGAGCGGCTTAGGATAAACCATACAATTTCAAAGCCAGATTCAAATATTGACTTTATTAGTTGGGTTTTGTTGGGTGTGTACAATTTGACCTTATGGATGTTGTCATACACCCCATTGTATTGTCTGTAGAGGACAATATTAATGAGCTTTGGTGCTACCAAGGGCAGTAACTGGTTGTTGATAAGGTATAAACTACATGTTGTCACTTCCTAAGCCATCTTCAACCCAATGGCTTTGCAGTTAAAAAAATACAACCAAACACAATGTCAGAACAGCATCACGTTTAGTGAAAGTCCTATTCTTTCAAGTTTAAAGGGCCGACTCACCCTTCCTAGAATCACTCACTCACTCATTGCCTATCTCAGCCGACATTGGGCGAAGATGTGGTACACGCTGAACAGCTCGCCAGACCATCATAGGCCTACACTCCCACAACCACTCATACTCACTCACACCTTTGGTCAGTTCTAGTCCATTAAAAAGGACAGTACAGTTTGGTGGGCAGGATGGTGGCGTAGTGGTTAACATGTCCGCCGTCCTGGATTTGCGCAGGTCCTGGGGTCGAGTTCTGGGCTCGGGCGTTTTTGTGTAGAGTTTGTATGTTCTCCCACTGCTCACATAGGTGGCCTCTAGGTACTCTGCTTTCCTCCCACAGTCCAAATATTTGGGCATTAGGCTAATTGGCTTTTCCAAATTGCCGGTAGGTGTGAAAGTGAGTGTGAATGCTTGTGTGTGTTGCTCTGCGATGGTCTGGCGAGCTGTTTAGGGTGTGCTCCGTCTTTGCCCTGTGTCAACTGAGATAGTGAGTGAGAGAGTGGGTACAGTTTCGTTTAATAATAAAAAAAAAAACTACTGCAAAATAGTTTTAAGTTACAGTTCAAGAATGTTTGCATTTTGTTGTGGAATATTGATGCCATCGATTATAGCAGTCTCTTATTAAGCACAGAGGATTCTGGGAACGTTGAGCCAGCTCCTTTAAAGGATCACTTACAGTGTCTTGCAAAAGTATTCATACCCCTTGAACTTTTCCATATTTTGTCACATTATAAGCACAACAGTGAATATATTTTATTGGGATTTTGTTCAAGGAGTATCAATACTTTGCAAGCCGCTGTACAGTGCTTTTCTCATGGAAAACCTTTGACAAGACTGTACACTTTACTCAGACATCTCAGAGCTCTTAAATATTATTTTTTAAGTCATGTTATAACTTTAGTTTTTTAGTAATAGAGAAGGAAGAATCACCTTCCCTCAATTAATGTAGAACTTTTACTGCGAAAGTAGTAAAAGTTTTTGTTTATAAAAAAAACCCCACACATGTGGCAGGCCAAAACACACCTCCACTAATGAACACTTTTGTTTGATCACACAGTGACAACATTAAAGTTTTAATCATAAACGTAATTCTGATCTGCAGCACTGTGTCAGGTTTTGGCCTAATGGTCATTGTGATGTAAAGTCTAAGCATGAAAAAGTTAAAGTTTGTGTAAGTCAATAATACTATGATTCTGACTTTGCCACACCAAAAATAAACATCATATTATATGTAATAAGATGTTAATCACCAAGGCAAAGTTGATTAAAAATTCAGCAAGAATATAAAATTAAGTTTTAGAATGTATAAATAATAAGCCATCCTCTCTGCTTGGCGACACTGAGGGTGTTTCTGGTGAAGGTACCACCACTGCTGTTTGTTTTTGCCATTTCAAGTTGAGCTGTAATGCAGCTGCCCCGTGTCAGCTTATTGTTGTTCTTGCACATGGTAATGAATGAGTGAGGAAGTTTCTTTTTATTAATTTTTTTGTGTTGGTCTTGAGTTGTTATTTAGCCTTTCAGAGGCTACTACATGTTTAAATCAATAAATTTAATTAAACCTGCCACCAAGTAAATTTTATGTGCCCAGGTAAAATAGGTTGCTCTCATCTAGTTAAAAACCACTTTAATACCAACAGCAGGATGAATAAACAGGTGGTAGACTTTTTAGACTAAGTCACCCTCTCACCCTCACCCTGCTCCTGGTAGGCCTACACCTGTCAGTAGATAAGCTTTTTCCACCTAATACGATCTTTACATACACCATCTTGAGTTATTAGAGCAATTTAAATCTGTCAGGGCCTATCTTGCCTTCACCGATGCCTCTTTAGCCGCCCTTATTCATAGATAAGTTCCTTGCCCAGGATTCACCATGAGTAGGTGGGTTTGGACTTAACATTATAATTCACCCTGTAAAACATAATAATAATTTAATATTGTTGTTCATATCTCCGTAAACAAATATTACCAACCTCATTAGGGTTATGTTGAGGATGGTTCTAGTGCATTATCGAGCCATGATTGATGAGCTGATCACAGAAATACTGGTTTAATGGTGTAACTCTACGATTCAGTACTGCATAGTTTGCAGTCTTTCCATCATCTATTTTCTACCATGTATCAATCATGTGTTTAGAAATAAATCTCTGAATTTGTTTACATGGACTTTGGATGAACATGGAAAAGAAGTGTTTAACAAAAGCTCATACAGCCCAACACATTATTCTTGGTACTAGCAGGAGGCGAAGATGTAATTTGTTGTATTATACACTACACGGGAACATAAGGAAAAAGCACACTAAAACAAGATTCTTCAAAACCCTCACAGATGCAACAGCTCCGTGCACCTCCTGAGCAGATGCATAGTACCAGAGTTTTAATATAAAATAAGACAAGATTTTTCTAGTTTATTTTTACATATTTTAACCATGACAAAGGCAGGTCAGGTGAGTTCTTCACGCTCCAAGCCGAGCTAAGCACTGTGTATTTAACAGCATGTATTTATAGTCTACTCATTCAGAGTTTAATATATACAACACAGAAACGTAATTAAATTGCGTTCTGTAACAGTGTGTCTTTAAACTCATTCAAGGTTTTAGTATATACATCACAGAACCACAAGAAAAACAAAACAATTTTTTTAATGATTTTTTTTTTTTTTTTTCAATTTAAAGTGTAATAATGCTGATGCCGTCTTCTCCAACTGACCGTGATGAATCCTAAGTGTCTGTTGTTTTGATTCAGGCACTATTCGCTTGGGGTATTATTTTTTAAGCCCCTGATAGCAGACTAATTAGATTGTGCCATTCCCGTGTAGTAAATTCTAATTAACTATTTACATTAATTTATTGTGTGTGTTTATGTGCCTGATGCTGTTATTATAAAAAAATTTTTTTTACAGCAATTTGACAACCTAATCCTGAGAGGAAGCCAGTCATACTATACTTTGTATACTTAATGCAATGGATATGTCATGTATGGAACTAGTTTAATACACATGGTGATAAAAACGTTATTTTAAAATATGCCTAAAACCCTGCGAGGAAGTGTGATGTCCTTACATGTCACAAATCTATGCTTAAATAAGGCTTAGGAGGTAATACAAAATCAACACAAAAACAATTTGCCATATATAGCCACAATTTGTCAAAACGTCCATGATGACATCACAGCAGGGATAAAATATTATTCCCCTTTACTAATTATACGGATAAGCTGGAAAGATATGTAAACATGACCCATTTGGAAACTGTGTTACAGTCCAAAGGGCAGGTTTGTGTTTACATGGCCCTTCTGTCAGTCATTTTGTAGATATTCCCTTATACTCCATCACTCCACCCCTTGAAAACCCTTCTAATATTGCAGTTTAGCTTTCAGGAGAGCTTATTACAAAGGATAAAAGACTGACTGCACTCATGACCATTGTACAAAAGTTTTTGTTTGTTCCACGTTTAGCTTTTATTGTTATATAATTGGCTCGACAGTCCCTGCTAATGCAATCTGTTTGATGCTAGTACACTAACTATGAACTGCTGATTTGTCTTCATGTGTGGGTAAAATGGTTGGGCTTAAAGAGTAAATCTGTTAGAAATCTAATCTTGACAAGTTTAGAGAAATCTTACCTAATGTACTTTAAATGCATTTTTCCTCCTTTAGTTCTGGTTGTAATGTCACCTGCGCTAAAAAGGAGCAGTTCAGGAAAACGTGTAGCATTTAGACTTAATACAGAAGCAAAAATTTTTAAGTACATTTTTAATTTTTAAATTAAGTCAAAGTTTTAAGTATTTTTTCAGGAAATGTGCTTCATAGATAAAATGAACACTGATGTTCTAATAAACAGTAGCATATTTGTGTTTTTAGACTGCCTTGAACTGGGTATTACTTCCTAATCCTAGATAAGTGTTTATCTAAAATAAGATTTCCTGGCGAGAAGTGGGGTACACCCTTGACAGGCTGCCAGTTCAACAACCATTCATACTCGCAGTTAAGAAGCGGGTTTACCTAATGCGCATGTCTTTGGACTGTAAGGAAACTGGAGTAACCAGAGGAAACCCACACAAACATGGGGTCAACATGGAAACTTCAGACAGAAATTTAAACCCAGAACCTTCTTGCTGTGAGGCAACAGTACTAACCACTGTACTGTTGTTATGCCCAGGTTTTCATTCCCTCAGAAGAATCCCTTCTGTACCGTTGCTCAGTTGCGCAATTGCTTGCTTGCAAAAGCGTAATCACTCATTCCATCAATTTAGTGTCATTGTGATAATTTTTACACTACTACAAATGCATTCAAAAGGGATGATGCTCTTTTGGATGCATGTCATTGTGAAGTAGTATGAAGGTATTGTTTTGGTATAAAAAATATTTTTATCCATGCGTGCCAGCAGGTGTGACGTGTGGATTATGAAAGGCTATCAGTGTGTGCACTTGCAGCATAAAGGTGACATTCACTGGTAATGACATTGTTCCAGTACTATTAGTATCTGATTCTATACATTAAAGAAAATAAATCTTTTCCTGGAATTGCAAACACAGAGACTCTGAGTGCAGATAACTTGCACCCCTTATTAGTGATGGGAAGTCTGATTCTTTTAACTAACTCGATTCTTTCGGTTTGTTTGACTGTAGCGAATCGATTCATATCGATTCATTTGATTCACCACAAAAAAACAAACAAACAAACAAAAAAAAAAAAAACACTGCCACTCAGGCTCGAACCCACATCACCGAGTTGCAAGGCATACTGTTAACTCACTGAGCTGTTTACTCTGCCTTATGAAGAGGTATCACACTGAATAGTCAAAAATTCAGTTTCTCTTTTCCATTCTTTTATATCTATGAATGATCTAGTTTGCAAATTACAAAACTTAATAATAATTTTTCACAATATATCAACGTTCGCTGAATGATTTAGCGAGTTAGCGGTTCGTGAATGATTCAGTGAGTTAGCGGTTCGGCAACGATTCAGTGAGTTAGTGGTTTGCTGAACAATTCGGTGATAGTGATTAGTGATTCGCTCAGTGATTCAGCGACTTGGCCCGACTTGTTCGCTCAATGATTCAGCGGTTCACTACGCGATACGCGATTCTGACTGCTTTATGTGATAATAGACAGTTATATTAGCAAAGCGCTGGTGAATCGTTTGATTTGCGTTTTTGAATCAATTCAACTCATTCACTTAAATGAATCGATTCTTTTGAACAATTCGTTCGCAAATTGCCCATCACTACCCCTGATGTGAACCATGTGGACCTGATGTAGCCCACTGTTATCTGTTTGTTTTTTCAGTAAGTGCACAGATTGTTTCTTCTAGGTGCAAAAAAGTACTAATCAAGTGCCAACTGAGTGTTAAAAAGTTTGGGCAAAAATCATGTGTGGAAGTGATAACAGGCAATTCACAAAACTTTGGCGAAAGGTTTGAACCTATTATTATGTGATTATGCTGAAGACATAAAGACTGATAGATTCACATGTTGTTCCACTTTGGAAAAGGTCAGAAGCAAGATGCTAACTGTGTTGCCCTGACCAGTTTGTGTTACTCCAAGCTTTGTGTCCCACTGTATTTATACAGTAAAACCAGTCTTCCACTTTTAACTAAAGAATTCTGTCATAAAAAAAATTGCCACAGACAAAAACAATTCTTGCCCTAAACATGTCAGTCTCTGTACAGACACACTGATGACTCAGGATTCTGACCTTTTCTCTAAACACTGTCCACCCCTTCATTGCAGAATTCAGAACTTTATGAGAATTTGAGGCCTGTTGCTAAATACATTCACTGATTCATGTGCTTGAAGGCGTGTGCGTGTGGTGGGGCTTGCTTTGACATGATACGACATGTACCGATACAATTTTTCCTCTCTTGTCTACATGCCTGTCAAGCTCTCATTTCTCACTGTAGATGACAGTTTAGTTTATTAATATGACAAAGACAAGCGCCGTCTGAGGCTCTTATGTTTTCAGCAGCATTGACACATTCCGTGCGAGTTAGGAGTACGATGTCTGGTTGCACTACAGGTTGAGTTTTTCCGAAGGATGTGTGACAGAGAGGCCTGACTGTGGTCCTGGTGATTTTCCTGCTCTAACACACCTACTCAACCCGGCCAATAACTTACCCCTTATTTTCATATGTTATCGTGTTCATCTGGAACCACATCCTTCACAGCTGTAATCGCCTCCACTATCCTATCAGGTGGTAATACTAATAATAGTGCTTATACAAACTGCTTATTACCTAAGTGTGAGGTCTGTACAGAGATTTCTCAGACTCAGGTTGTGTACAGACCAAGCAAACAGAGATAATAAGCAGTTTATTGTATGGCATTTTAAAATGTATGGTCTATATTTTTACTTCAGGTGCTAAATTGAATTATCATCTGAAATAATGAAATAACGTTTAATTCTGGCAGAGTTACAGAGTACTTTCTGACAAGGGGTCGCAAACATTATATATTTATCTGTTTATCTACTTCATATCTCATGTCTAATTCATTATGATAGCTATATGCATGTTATCCTATTAGCCTCAGAGGGGTACACTGTGAACAGCTCGCCAGACCATTGCAGGGCAACACCCACACTACCATTCACACCCACACCTTGGGTCAATATTGAACAGGCAGTAAGCCTAATGTGGATGTCTTTGGACTGTGAGAGAAAACCGGAGTACCCGGAGGAAACCCACACAAACATTGGGAGAACATGCAAACTCCACACAGAAACGCCCTAGCCCGGGAAATGAACCAGGACCTTCTTGCTGTGAGGTGCTAACCTATACACCACTGTGCTGCTTCTCCAAATGTAAATAATTAAGTTAATTAATATACAGTAGAATTAGATTTTACTTTGTTTGTGTGGTATAGATTGTGTATTGTTGACTATGGATGGATTGGTTGGTGTGTTGGTTCTCTTTTGTAAATTGATGTGTTATTACTTTTAATACTGTTTATAACCAGCTGTAACAATTATAATAACTTTACATCGTACATCGCATGGTAGTGACATCATACCTCAAACCCCTGAGAGCTCCAGAGAGCCGATGTCATATCTGTTGCTTTCTGTGACCTAGTTTGTGCAGTGCAGTCTATAATTCACTGTCTACTGTGGCTGATTGTGCAATTTTAGTACTTACATACCTTTTATTGCAGCCTGATTCTGTGCTTATTGCCTGTACTGAGACTCTTGTTACTGAAATCAGTAAATAATTAAAAATGTACTGTTTCATAATCAAAAATATGCTGTTTCGTGCATCAGCAGTATGTTCTGATCAGAAATTTTCAGATTGTTTTGCAGTTGGGTTTCCTCTGGGGACTCCGGTTTCCTCCCATAGTCCAAAGACATGCACATTAGGCTAAATGGCCGTTCCAAATTAAACCTAGATGAATTGTGTGTGTTTGCCCTGGAATGGTCTGGCGAGCTGTTCAGGGTGCACCCAGCCTTCCTCCAGTGTTGGCTGAGATAGGCTCCAGCCTCCATGCAACCCTAGTTCGGCAAATGAGTGAGTAAGCGAGCAAGGAGGGTACATTGTGAATGTGAGTGTGAATGATTGTTTGTATCTGTAATGGACCTGTAATAAACTCATCAGGGATTGGCTCCAGCTTTCCCCATGACCCTGATGGATGCTGAACTCAAAGGAACTCTTGATTTGAGCATAAAATCTCACATTCCCAAGTAGGATTTCCGAGATGATGGGGCATTTTCTCCGTTTTTTCTAGTCAATGGTAAATGTAAATACTGCATTAGCTTCTTTGCTCCCCATCTGAGATGCATGGCTTTCGAATACTTACAATAGGACATGCATTTCAACTTGTATAACTTGTCTGTTCTGGTTTGACTCAAATTAATTAATTTATGTTTTATTAGTACAACATTATCATTCTTTTCAAGCAATGTTTTAATTGTAGCTATAGAATATTTCCCGGTATTTTATTTTATGAGTAACAACAAATGAAATATCACCTGCCTCATGGGCAGACGTAGCTTTGTACATGGTGCCAGACAAGTGCTAATGATTTGGGTGGTGAGTGATGTTTGAGGAAGTCATATTTGCACACTGCCAGGGAGGAGCAATGGGGGTTAAAGGCTATGCCTCAGCATGCTCTATTACCCATTCAGCAGGGCTGGATTTGCATTTCTGGTGCATAAACACAAACTTTCACCAGCAAAACAGAGCCCCATTTCTGTACTCAAATCTCCGCTTCAAATAAGATGATAATAGCAGATGATGTTAAAATATTTTCACAAGAAACATTGAATTGTTCATTGGGTGACTGCAACATAACTTTCTCAAAACAAACAAAAAAAATCCCTTTTAGTTAGTTGCATTTGTGTAAACTTTATGTAAAGCACATATTTTCATAGTAAAACCAAAATTTACATGCATCATAAAAGTGGGTTTTCATGGTTCTGGGATGTTAATCTCGATTACTTCCCTTTATTTCTTCATATCAGTAGTATAGTCATTATAATATCGTACCATTGGCTGATGCAAAAATCCACTGCAGTTTAAGGGGCCCCATTCACTTATTAGGCATAACAGGAAATACAGTGTTAACTCTTGGAAATAAAATGGAGTCATCTGCACTGTCTTTCTGAAACCATTTGCTTAGGGGGTGATCACACTAGAGGTGCGATAGAAAATAGACTTACGTGAATGGCAATTCGTGGCTGTCACCTTTCTTTCTTAAAATGCCCTCAATTTGTCTCATGACATTCGCAGCATTACATTTTGGTCGCCTGGTTCGTGAACTCATCTCAAAAACTTTCAAACATGTTTGAAATTTCCACAAATGTCGCAAAACGAGGCTCTGACGCGGTGTACACTCAAACTCTTTTCAAACAGTCTGCACATGTCGCGAGAAGGTTGCAAAGTTGTCGTTTTGCTCGCAAAATTGTTTGTTTTTGTTCGCAAGAAAAGCAACAAGTAGAAGACTTCCACGAGAAAAGTTTGAGACTTGCTGACTCAGAAAAAACAGTGTTTTTAACTTTGTAGCAAATAAACAGAACACAGATATAACACAAAATAATAAAAATAATATGTTTGTGTGTGTGTGTGTGTGTGTGTGTGTTTTATTGCATGTTATAGGCTGCAGCTGATAGATGATCTTTCATATGAAGATGTAAAGAAATGCTATCGGGGATCTGTAAGTATCATCTATTCCTTCTTTCACTCAACCAATGGCATCTCAATTCTTAACATAGACACGACAACACTTGAGTGTGTTCCATTAAGGAGAATATTTTTCAGGCGTGATTCAGACATCATTCGACATTTTTCAGTTCTGACGGAGCTGTACTTTTTTTATTTGTGTGTGCAGTGTGCTGTGTGTGTACATGGGTGTACAAGTGCATGCGCTCTGCTCAAGTACAGATGTTATTGTTGTTTAAAATATTCTTCTCAGGAACGGCACATTCTGATTGGTTCACTGGATGATGGACATTATTACTCATTCAATATATTCTCATTTCTGATTGGTGGAAGGTCATCAAATCATTTTTGGTATTCGTCTACAAGTCGAATTTTTGCACCGTTGTCATCGGATATGTTGAGTGATTATTGCACGATTGGTATGCACAAAAATATTTTGAATGAATAATAAACAATATCACATATCACACATGTTTATGAAGAATTCCAGACAGATGACATCAGACTACCGTAGTGTGCGGTGAAGATTATACACCACCACTATTGTCTAAAAGGGCTCCTAATAAAAAGAAGTAAAAAATTACTTCTCTATAATTTTTTGGTGAAAATGTATTGAACAA
>JBCNYH010000007.1:8540420-8559996 GCA_039654325.1 Tandanus tandanus
TGTTTATTAGCCATACTTTTACCTCAATATACTTGTCGGAATAATTTTTTTGGTTCTCATTGCCTACAATAGCATTGCTCAATACATTTTCACCAAAAATGTTATAGAGAAGTAATTTTCTACTTTTTATTAGGAGCCCTTTTAGACAAAATTGGTGGTGAATAATCTTCACTGCACACAACTGTATTTGTTTTCTTGACCTAGTTCATGTAGAGCAGTTTCAGTTCTTATTGTTCTTGATTTCTGTAATAATTTTTATTTTCTGTTTTTTGTTTTCTGTTTCTGTATTTTCTGTTTTGTGCAAATTTTTTTGGCCTGTGCCAGTGTTAAGCTATGTTTTCCGCGATTTCTGCGCTTGTTGTTTGTGCAGCCGTATGCTTTGCATTCCGCAATTTTCCCGGCAACACATCACTGGCTGATAATGTGTTATCTTAGACTGGTGTCTGCTGCACGCAGCCCAGCCAGTAGGACAAAACAACGAGTTTGCGTCACTACCAGGGCGGAAACCACCAATTAAGAAGGCAACTTGTCGCTGTGCATGCCTAGTAATAGCAATGTGGCAGCACTTGCGCGTACTTCACAAGTAGCAAGGACTGACATTGCCTGAGGGAACTGCTTATGTCATACATGATCGTTTTAAAGAGCTAGTAATACAATGTTTTAATGTTTTAAGTATTTTACTTTTATTCACAAAATAGAGGGCAAAATCGCATTAGACTCATTTCGCAGATTAAATCGCATAACAGCCCGAACGTACTCTGCACTTATCACAGATCCATTTTAAAGATTTCATTCTTACATCACAAATATCACAGCAGGTTTGATGCAACTGCTGAGAACACTGCCAGTAAGACACACATTTCAGTGCAAATCTAATCATCAACTATACCTTATCTCACCAGCACGCTCTTGTGTTATTAAGCACTTCACATGCTCACTTGTTTCATTTACATGGTTAAACATTAGGAAGGGGAGAGCAATAAACCTCACGAGTGGTGCTCTGTAAGGTTTTTATCAAGGGGAAATCTCAGCTTGTTTCCAGTCGAGAGTCAGGTGTGAGACTTTCCATTCCTAAAGGGGAAAGATAAGGAGGTTGTGGATGTAGAGTCCCTGGGATATACTGGAGTGGAGGAATGAGCTCTGCTTTCACAAAGAGCTGACAGGGAAACAGTGTTGCGGAGTCTAATACAGCGAGCAGTAGGATGGTTTTGGAGTCAGAGAGACTCGAAAGGTGGATCAAGGTGAGGAAAGAGGTCATGAGGTCTTAGTTGCATGCTTTTCAGATATATCTCTAAATGCCTGAATTAACATAACCGATACATATGCTTATATATTTTGTATTTATTATTTACTTTTACACTCTAAGCAATTTCTGAACCACTGTATCATGTTTTCCTTGACATATTAAGATTGATATACAGTATTTGCTAAACACATTCCCAGTGGTTCTTGACTTTTCAGACAACCTGTAGTGTTTGTATATATACTGATCGGCCATAACATTAAGATAACATTAAGAATAACATTAAGATTAGCCATTACATTATGACCACTGACAGGTGAAATAAATAACGTTTATCTAGTTACAGTGGCACCTGCCACAAAGTGGAATGTATTAGGAAGAAAGTGAACAGTCAGTTTACAAAGTTGACATGTTGGAAGCAGGAAAAATAAGTAAGTGTAATGATCTGTGTGACTTTGACAAGGGCCATATCGTGATGCTAAACGACTGGGTCTGTTTATCTCCAAAACGGCAGGTATTGTCAGGAATCTTACAGTGGTTAAGTAGATCCAGTGAATTGGCAAGTGTATCATGGGAGCCCAAGGCCCACTGATGTGGATGGGGAGTGAAGGCTAGTACGTCTGTTCTGATCCCACAGAAAAGCTTCTGTAGCACCAACTGCTGAAACTGTTAATGCTGGCTCTTAATGAAAGATGTCACTACACATGGTGCATTGTAGCTTACTGTGTATGGGGCTACCTAGCTGCAGACCAGTCAGGTAGTGTTAATGTTATGGCTGATCGGTGTATATTATTGTACAGCACGTTTATTCAGTCAAAATTAAAAAAAATTCTATTATGGTATAAATAACTTTATATCACGATAACAATATATATCAAGACAAAGTATTTTTTGTCATTAATTCAGTAATTGGCTTAAATGAGCATACTTTCAACATGCTTTGATCATATATTTGATTATTTTCTTCTTTTATTTGGAACTTGTACTTCTACCCAAATGAAACTACCCGACTAATCACAACATTACCAAAATTTGTATATTTAAAAAACAAACAAACAAAAAAAAGATTTTTCCTGCAGCTTTGCTCCTGTTTAATTTCAAAAAGCTGATAAAATAAACCAGCGTGCAAATATCTGGTACTCTAGCTTCAAGTTTTCAACAATTTTAAAGTTTTACAATAAGGCTCATGTAAGCTGTGTGGTGCAGCTAGTAGTTGTTTCAAAATAAAGTACATTATGAAGCTCATTTCAAATTATATATATATATATTAATTAATTGTTGAATGTGTGTGTGTGTGTGTGTGTGTGTGTGTGTGTGTGTGTCTGTGTGTGTGTATACCTTCATACTGCCCAACTCTACTATTGATCTCTGTAAATAAAACTTTGTTTTGCCATTTTTTTTTTGTTGTTGTTTTTTTAACAATGCTGTAATTCTGGATGTCATAGCATGTACGTCATAGCTTGTGTACTACAATGTTTAGTTTAATCCAGAATCCAAGCTGGACACCAGTTGAATTGAAGCAAGCAGGCAAAAGAAGTGTTCATTATCTTACCCAGCCACCCTGTCTCCTATTACAGACTGTCAGCAAGTACAACTCTCAGTACCACAAACTTTTCCAGAACATTCCCAAAGAAGAGATCCTCATGAAAGGTACAGTATGAGGTTTCCTGTATCAGAAAAGTGAGTTTTGTACTCGTGTGGGTCGTGCTGGTTTATAAACATACTTGATGTTGAATGTGTTTCAAATACAACATAGTGTTGAATAGGTTTATTTAACTTGTCATGTACGCACATATCAGTTACTGAACATACTAACAGAAACAGAAACCTCCAATCGGTACTGTATTGCATGTGTTTTGGCAGCTGTGGAGTCTGAAGCCACCTCTTAGGAAGGAAAAATGAGACTAATTACATTTCTGCATTAACTCTTAGTGTACTCGTGTGCTCTACTGAGGGATATCTTGCTGCAAGGACGACTGTATATCTCCCGCAATTGGCTGTGTTTCTATGCTAACCTGTTTGGCAAGGACATCAAGGTTAGTTCTGAAGGGTGGGAGCAGTTGATTGTGTACTTTTACACTAAGGAGAATAGTTATACTTACACACACATGCTTTATATATGGTCTAGTGGTGCCATAATTTCACTTTCTCTTCAGCAGTTCTATTTTAATCTGGAGTCTAAAGTTTTCTCAGTTTAATACAATAAGTAAAAAAATTAAGAATCAGGATGAAGTTTGATGTGGAATAGCTGTGGAAATCCTGTTAAAATCCTTGTCTTGACTGCTACTACTCATGTAACGAACGATTCACAATTTAAGAATGCACTATTTGGTTCAATTCACAACATTGGGATGGATTTGATTTTTTCCAAGACATTTTAGGGAAAAATGTATTAATTAAATGCAACATTAATCTTGCCGTCCTTTATCAACTAAAATATACATTCTTGTTAATTTTTAAAAAAAATTCTTAATTACCAACAATAATTATTTTCAAAGGGGCAGTGGTGGCCCAGTGGTAGGGGGCTGGATTACTTAATGGTTATCAAAGGCCAGCCATGTCTCTCACTGTCTGTGGTGAGAGGCAGGTAAAAGAACCATTGCTCACCTTTGTAAAGAGAAGGCTGCATTGCCGTCAGCGTGTTTCTGCCCTTCGTTGGCCTGGCGAGCTGTCCAGGGTGTACTCTGCCCTCGCCCAGTGTTGGCTGAGATGAGCGCCAGCCTCCCCATAACCCTAATTAGGATTAAGCGGTTCAGAAAAAGAAATGAATTATTTACAGACATTTGTAATGGCTGTAAGTAAAATAAAGTAGCCTAATTAAAATGTACCTTAAAAATATAGATATATATTTAAAGACAAATAGAACTTTTCTTTAAAATTTGTGAACATTTATGAAGGTGGTTGTTAGGCTTTAATATAAAACAGCTCCCCCCCATTTGCTTCCATTTCCTTAAAGAAGTAAGATTGCTCTAATTTCATGTTGAATATATTTGCAATCACTCGCACAACAGGTATTTCCCACTTTAGAGTTTTTTCAGTGTTTTTGTGTCATTCAAGCTGAATATTAACTCTGCCACTCAGGGTGTAATTGTTTATAGTGACATCACATGCATACACTCTGCTGTCCGATTTTGCACCCAGTGTTGTGTAAACAATGCACTTGCAGGTAATTACAACCTAATAATAATCATGGTTAATTTTATTTCTATGATTATGATAATTATACATTTAATTTATTGTTGTTTGACATACTGTTGAATCCTAACTGCTTAAAACCATGTAATGCTTGTTACAAACTTTTACTTTGCTTTACATTTATCAACATTCCTTTTCAAAATTGCTTTGAATAGCACTAATAGTTTCCTTTTCCTATTCTTCCGCCCTTTACATCCTTTCTGATAAAACAAAAAAAAAATCCAGACAGAAAAAGAACAGAGAAAAGAATGTTTAATTTTTTACGTCAAATCAGATCTACACCCTAGATGACATCTCAGATGAGATCACTGATTAGTACTTTTACAGGTTACTAGAATACAGGGCTTGTGACCCAATCACACCAATCACAATCCTGGTACATCCTAAACTCCTGACCTACACCTATCAGTAACACTGCTTACTCTTCTCCTGGTTGCATCTTTATTTTGTTTTATTGAATGTAGTTATGTAAGACATTTTTACTCCATTTATATGTGATCTGAATATGTGTGTAATAGGAAAGTAATAAAAGGAGTCACAATGAGAGAGACTGGAGCAAGTTAGCCATATTATTAATTTGAATGTATGTGTGTCTCAGGTGGCTATCCCTGTAGTTTCAGTTCGTCTGGTGAAGAAGCACAAAACAGCTGGCCTGGTCCCTAATGGCCTTGCCATCACTACAGACACCAGTCAAAAGGTATTCTGAAATGCATGGATATACATTGCACACCCACATTTAATAGTATGTCTGTTTGTTCACAGACCAGACTACGCAGTCAGTTTCAATGCAGCCAGTGAAGAGCCAATAGAAACAAATGGGGCAAGCAAATATCAGATGGCAGACACAACTTGCACAGTGTTTAGGGATCAAAGACACATCACAGTAGATAAATACTCACTGCACCTCTGGATTGTTGACTTTGGTTACACATGTGCATCTCAGTCATTATAGTTAACGTGCTGTGATATAATAAATATAGTTTATAACGATGTGTAATAGTGTATTATAATTCATGTTTTGGAAGCTGAACACCTCGATACGAAGGTATTATTTGCAATATTTGCATGATAATTATTGCACCAGTTCTCAAAATCTTTCTAACAACCCTTTCACTTTGTTTCTGTAGTATGTTTTTGTCTCACTCCTGTCTCGAGACAGTGTGTACGATGTCCTCAGGAGAATCTGTACCCATCTGCAGGTAAAATAAACACTATCTTGTGCAGCAACACATCTTAATCACAATATCACATATGCCAGCTCTTTATCACTTATACACCATACACCATATACACACATACTAAATGCTTTCCTGTTTTGATGGATCTTTGCTCTGCAGGTCAATGGAAAGAAGAGTCTGAGTCTCAAACAGTATCTTGAAGAACCTGGCTCACTGTCAACTGTAAGAAACTTGAATTCTTAGAGTTTGGATTCATTTAAAGCACAACATTGTGTTAAGTTCATACACTCGCCCACTTTGGTGTGTATCTGTTGTGTATTTATAGAGCGTACTGCTACACTTTACACAACACTGTTGACTCAGTCTAGGTTCAGTGTGCTTTAGTTTGGCAGAATCTATTAACTCAGACAACAATAACAGGTGTGTGCCGCACTAACGTCACAGGAGGACATTGATAATTCAGATATGATGGCATTTGATAGGATAACCTATAAGGGCAATGAGAGAGCACAAACCACCACCAAGCCAAAAACAAAGTAGACAGTGCCCCCTCCTGGACCTGCTGTAATACACCTCTTTCAAACTAGCTCACAATATTAAAGAATCTTTGAAAAATTCCTAGATCCAGGATTTGATTTGGATCTCCAAAATTTAACGGAGTATTACTTGGGCCATACCGCACTCTTACAAAAAAAAAATACTCAAAATCCATTCATAACTTTTTGTGTCAAGTTGCTACCATACAAACAGACAAACAAAAAAAACTATGCTGACATAAACACGACCTCCCTGACAGAAGTAAAAATGAAAGGGTGTTACATCCACACTGCACTCCGTGTCGAATTTCAACTCCCAGGGGCGCACATGGACTACTAGCAGACTGAAGCAGATTTAGAGTCCCTACACAATACTCTATTGCACTCTCATTCACCCTACTTTACTTTAGTAACACCTGATGATCATCACTCAGGGTTTTTAAAGACACTTTAAGCTCTGGCTCACTGCAAAAGTCATTATTTGCTTTGTTGCTGTCTGGCTGTGCTAGGCTATAAGATTTATCTGACTGTTTATTTGCTATTGACATGAACTTATTGTATTACAGCTCTTCCTTATGATCTTCCTACAACATCCTGTTTCTTGATTACTCGACCTCTTGCCTGTGTGCTGTTCCTGCTTTTTCCCCTTACGCCTTAGATTCGTCTGTCCTGATCATTCGCAGTGAAGATCTGAACTGCCCAAGCATCCGTGTCTGTAATTCTCTGTCATTTCTGACAAATGAAAGGATAGCACTCAGGTTTTTATTTTTATCGCTGAAAAACAAATAAGTAATTTTCTTATTCATCAGTTTGGAGTGAAGTTAAAAGTCTAACTCTGGGTTTACATTGGGGCATGATGTCTGCGATCTCTACGATTTGAGAGAATCATTTTGACCGTGGGGGGGTCGTGGGTTTGAATCGTGATGATCTTGAGGGAACTTGGTGGATTCGTAATGATCACGCTGATCGTGGCAAAATTTTTGACTGACATTTTGTCGTGATTATTATGATGTATTGCGATTGACACCAATCGCGATAGAACATGAGAATCATAGTAGAGCACAGCAGAGCTTAATAGACCTTAACAGAGCATAACAGACCTTGATGCACCATCGTAGGGGATCTTGGTGAACTTGAAAACAGGATTCCTTCATGTTTCATCTCTTGGATACACCCTGCCTTTTTTTATACCCCAATCATGATCCCAGCATGCTCATAAATCATGGAGCTCCACGCTATTTTAAATCATGGAGATTTAAGATTACAAGCATAGTGGCTTGTGATAACATGTAAACTGAAGCTTTTATCTGTTAATGCCGAGTTTATAGAAGAGAATGTGTGTAAAAAGGACAGAATAAGTACTGCTGCACTGCTCTGTTTATGTAGAGATCTAACTGCAGTTTGCAAGGATTTGCAAAAACTTCTTTAATGCAGGAAACTGTCAACTAAAATATAAAAGTAGACCAATGAAAGAAGTTTAAACTGAAAATGGATGCCATTGAAGATCAATTTATTTTGAATGGTTTATATACAAGTCCCTGCACGTAGAGATTTTTATTAATCCATATTTTAGATATGATAAGCATAGTTCAGAAGTAAAGGCTCTGTGCTCTTTTTCTCTCAGGATGAGTTCCCAGTGGCCAGCTCTTACCCCGCAGTGTTAAAGTGGCGCAGGAAACCTTCAGTTCCATCCGTCTCCTCCTCTCTACCTGATCTGTTGGGAAATTCCAGCAGCAGTGCTGGAAAGCCTCAGTTTTCAAGTGAAGCTCAACTGCAGGGTATGAAACACACACACACACACACACACACACACATACAGGTATAAAAAACGTAGATGGATGCGCACTTCTTGGCTAATAAACGTACTTTATTATAATGTAACTCTTGCAGTAAATGTGCTGGTATAAGGCTTTCATTTCATGCATTTAGATTTTTTCCCTGGTTTCTGCTTTTCAGAGAGACGTCTGGAGGCTGAGAATATTCTCCTGACAGAGCCAGTACCAGAACTAGGTCACATGGAATATCAGCTCCTCAAGTTTTTCATCCTACTGTACGTTCCAAAATCAAATCAGCTCCATCTGAGAATGTTATGAAGCGCAGATCATTATCGATGACTAGTGAAACTATTGTCAGCATACCGTAGTCTTTCTGGATTTACTGAATGTGATATTGCCCTCTATTGGCCAATACTGTGTGTGTACAAAATTAGCTTTTAAATAAACCCTGCACTGTGGCCTTCAGAGCTTTAGAATAAGGATTGATTTCTTTAATGTAAGAGTCCAACCATTTATCATCATCATCATCATCATTATGATGATGATTATTATTATTATTATTTATTGATTTTATGATTAGGCCTAATTCATGAAGGTTCTCTAATATTCAGTTTCTCTGTGTGTGTGTGTGTGTGTCCGTGTGCAGTATTGTATTGCTGATTATGTCATCCTGTTACCTGGCCTTCCGTGTGTGCAGTCTGGAACAGCAGCTCTCCTTCCTCAACACTCAACCTACGTTACCTATGAGAAAAAGGTGAGCTCACTCACACACTTACACCTACACACATTTACAAGATTATGTACTCTATTCCCCATTTATTAGGCACAGCTATTATATAGTCGCACATGTAGGGTCATACTCAGTGTTAGTGTTTTAAATACTGGAGATTCAGCAACACTTACTGAGTAAAAGAATGCAAGATGAGGTTTAAGTGATTTTAACATAAATGACCATAAAACGCACTATACTGTGCTGATGTTATGTTTTCCACAATTTCTGTGCTTGTTGTTTGTGCAGCTGTATGCTTTGCACTCCGTCATTTACCTGGCGACACAGCTCAGCACTGGGTGATAATGTGTTATCTTAGTCTAGTGTCTGCTGCACACAGCCCAGCTAATAAGTCAATACAACGAATTTGCGTCACTACCAGGGCGGAAACCACCAATGACGAAGGCAACATGTCGCTGTGCATGCCTTGTAGTAGTAGTGTTTCAGCACTCACACATTGCCTGACAAAGGACTGACATTGCCTGACTGCTGATGTCATACGTGATTGTTTTAAAGAGCTAGTAATGCAAATTCACCACATGCACCCTTTAACCACTGAGCCACCACTGCCCATCTGGTGCATCAAACAAGCTGTGCTCAAATTCTCCCCACATGACCTGAAGCTCATGACCTGTATATGTATTGTATTTGTATGTATTTTTCCAGACGGTTGGTTGATAGGATATTTGCCTGAAAGAACAGATGTGCAGGTGTTCCTCTTTAAGTGGATGATAAATGGATGTACACTGTGTAGTGAATACATGGATCATGTTTCTCAGTTAAATATCAGCGCTCACAATCACTATGCTAATGTTTTCTGTTTGTGTGTGTGTGTGTGTGTGTGTGTGTGTGTGTGTGTGTGTGTGTGTGTGTGTGTGTTTTTACAGGTAACACAGGTTTAAAAATGGCCTTGATCTTGTCCAGTGTAGCCATTAGTAGATAGAACAGAATCTCTTAGCGGTGTCTCGGAGAGAATCTTTACTGATCCACTACTGACCAACAACAGAGGAGAAAAATATTAACGTCCCTCATCAGGTGTTACTTCCTTCTCTGGGCTGAAGCTATTCCACGCATAAAGTAGGTCTTTGGTATAAAATACGAGGTAAACTGGCGAAGAAAAAGTTTTCTGATCAGGCTTGTTATCTGACTCTTCCACTCTACGTCATCGTACACCAGCAAGGCCGAGAGACTGAGTGCGATTAGACACTGTATTGATTCCTTCAACATTCTTCAAATGCCAATCATTTCATGATGCTTACCTGTGAAAGGAGGTCATAGCACTAGTGATGTTTGTTCTTTTATACATGTACCGCACATCTAAATGTGTTTTTTGAGTTGTAAGCTAAATAATATGACTGGATTGTGATTAAACACATCAGCACCGGTGTTAATACTGAGAAAATTAACATTTTAATTTAAAACATTGCATTGTTGTAAAATGGCTCAAATCGCCATCTTCTGGTTGAAATCACCTGAATCTTGCAAGACCCAAGTTGAGTCATATAGATGGAATTACATAGAGTCGATCATTTAGTACTTTTATATGTCATAGAATTTTTATTAAAAAGCCCCTGTCACATATTAACGATTTGCAGAACTTATGACAAATTTCTATAAATTTCTAATTTTGACCCACGGCAGGCAAGCAATGTATAAATCTAAGAAGAGAAAAGTTTCTGACGAAAAAAGAATGTTTCATGCTTTTCAAACTTATTTTGCTTTCACTGATTACAAAACTGGTTTACCAGCATGTGTTATATGTTAAAATGTTATATGTTAGGCTAATGCTTATTTCAGTGTGCAGTCATTCTTTAATTTCCTCACGTGGCGTACAGCAGTCAACCGTCAACCTGAATATGACACACATTAGTTCAGGGTCCGACATAAAAATAAATATTTTCAAAATAATAGCTCATTAAATTATTTATTTCACCTGGTTAATATGATTTCTGCTCCTGAACTTCACTGCACAGCGTCTCCATATTACAGTTGTAAGATGTCACTTTCATTTTCACGCAAGATTGCAAGCTCTCATCTGTGAGAGGTACGATGTATCCTTTTGATGTAGTTCATGATGGAAAAAAACTGCTGACACAAGTATGTGGATCCAAAGATCGACAGGACTCTAAATGCATACTTTTTCATGTTTATATAAGTATCGGGAATGGCACTCCATGTATTGAACACAAAGAGGGGAAGTGAAGCAGTGTACCTCTCTGTACATCTTTGGCAAACAGTGTCATCTTGCGCTCAAATGCCAAAACCTCCTCCAGCATCTGCAGGGCTGTGCCCCAGGCACATAGCAAACCGTTTCAGCACCTTAAATGTGGACAGCCACCGGACTTCGTCGTGCAGCCAGAGATCACAATATTTCATTCCACAATGAACGGAACTTTATTCTGGAAATGTCTTTCAACGTTTGATTTTTTTTCTTTTTTAATAATTTATATCTTTCTAATCTAATTTCCTAATTTCTCGCCACACATTAAGCATGCCGGTAAGCCAGTTTTGTCAGCAGTGAAAGCAAATGAATCTGTCCACGATGCATTCAAGTTCAGAAACTTTGTTTCTTCGTAGATTCCATTGCTAGCTTACCGGGGGTCAAAAGGAGTCACAGCAGAGGGATGAAAGAGCCGCGTGCGGTACTGTAGCTGCGGGTTGCCGAGCTCTGCCCTAAACGCTGTCAACACGCTAGGCATTCGTTGGTATAAGTTATATGTAGGTTCAGAGTACGCTAGACATTATATTCAACTTATGTGTAACCTACAAATAACGTGTGTGAATGATCGCATAACTTACCTACAACTTATGGCAACTTATCTACAACTTATAGTCAGTGTATGCGGAACGTATGAGCCATATGCTAGCATACCTCAAAAATGTTGTGCATACACAAAATTTTCCCACAACCTCGCCATACTACAACTTATACCAGCGTGCAGTAACTTACACAAAACTTACTCGATGTACGTCAGCATATCCGCCAAATTTCTCATACATCGGCATACGCTGGCTAAATCGTCAGTATGTGACAGGGGCTTAAGAAAAGAAAGTAAAAAGCCATCTAGACAAAGCTGGGTGTCCCACACTTCCATCCTGAGTCTGTGAAACTGTACTCATTTCAAAATATGTGCTGATCCAGACTCATCATTCAGAGGAGTTTACATTTTCCACCTCACCCTACCCCCCTATCCGACGCTACTCTCAGCTCCTTGCCCAACTTTTAACATATTTCAAAATGATGCAGTGGGTGAAGTTACTACACTTTAAGAGCGATGTTATATGAAGGTCATTGCTTTGGAAAGTACACAGGGAGGAAATGTATTTCAGGTAAGATGAATCATTTCCCCCAGCGAAAGATGGATTTATCTTAATGCTGCAAGTGTCCGGAAGAGTGAAACGCCTTAAATGAATAATATTTTGGTGTGTAGTCAGAGATGTATGTTCAGTTGTTGAATAAGAACGTTATGTGAAAGCCAATACAAAATTATAGAGGTAGTAATGCCAGTGAATGGACATGAAGCATGTCATTGTATGATTATATGCCTGTTAACTTTGCTTTTGATTTACTACGTTATGTTCTAGAACAAAGTCGCATATAGTGATATACTTGAAATTTCCGGAGGCATAGGAGGACTTAGTTTATCATAAATATCAGAGTTTAAATAAGAATAGGTGCAATTAGCGTTTTAGGAGAGATTTAATATATTTATTTGTGATATTTTGTACAACAAAGTTTTTTCTCTTGAGGGTTTACACACGTGTATATATACGCAACAAAAATAAACGCAACACTTTTGTTTTTGCTCCCATTTTTAATGAGCTGAACTCAAAGATCTAAAACTTTTTCTATGTACAAAAAAGGCCTATTTCTCTCAAATATTGTTCACAGATCTGTCTAAATCTGTGTTAGTGCCGGGATAATCCATCCACCTCACAGGTGTGGCATATCAAGATGCTGATTAGACAGCATGAATATTGCACTGGTGTGCCTTACGCTGGACACAATGAAAGGCCAATCTAAAATGTGCAGTTTTACTGTATTGGGGGGGTCCGGGGGTTCAGAAAACCAGTCAGTATCTTGTGTGACCATCATTTGCCTCACGCAGTGCAACACATCTCCTTCGCATAGACTTGATCAGGTTGTTGATTGTGGCCTGTGGAATGTTGTTCCACTCCTCTTCAATGGCTGTGCGAAGTTGCTGGATATTGGCAAGAACTGGAACACGCTGTCGTATACACCGATCCAGAGCATCCCAAACATGTCCGGTGAGTATTCTGGCCATTCAAGAACTGGGATGTTTTCAGCTTCCAGGAATTGTGTACAGATCCTTGCAACATGGGACCGTGCATTATCATGCTTCAACATAAGGTGATGGTTGTGGATGAATGGCACAACAATGGGCCTCAGGATCTCGTCACGGTATCTCTGTGCATTCAAAAAGCCATCAATAAAATGCACCCATGTTCGTTGTCCATAACATACGCCCACCCATACCATAACCCCACCTCCACCACGGGACACTCAATCCACAACGTTGACATCAGCAAACCACTCACCCACATGACGCCATACACGCTGTCTGCCATCTGCCCTGTACAGTGAAAACTGGGATTAATCCATGAAGAGAACACCTCTTGAATGTGCCAGACGCCATCGAATGTGAGTATTTGCCCACTCAAGTCGATTACGACGACGAACTGCAGTCAGGTCGATACCCCGATGAGGACAACGAGCATGCATATGAGCTTCCCTGAGACAGTTTCTGACAGTTTGTGCAGAAATTCTTTGGTTATGCAAAGCAATTGTTGCAGCAGCTGTCCAGGGGGCTGGTCTCAGATGCTCTTGGAGGTGAAGATGCTGGATGTGGAGGTCCTGGGCTGCTGTGGTTACATGTGGTCTGCGGTTGTGAGGCCGGTTGGATGTACTGCCAAATTCTCTGAAACGCCTTTGGAGACGTCTTTGGAGACGCCTATGGAGACGGCTAATGTTAAAGAAATGAACATTCAATTCACGGGCAACACCTCTGGTGAACATTCCTGCAGTCAGCATGCCAATTGCACTCTCCCTCAAAACTTGCGACATTTGTGGCATTGTGCTGTGTGACAAAACTGCACCTTTTAGAGTGGCCTTTTATTGTGGACAGCCTAAAGCACACCTGTGCAATATTCATGCTGTCTAATCAGCATCCTGATATGCCACACCTGTAAGGTGGATGGATTATCTCAGCAAAGGAGAAGTGCTCACTAACACAGATTTAGACAGATTTGTGAATAATATTTGAGAGAAATAGGCCTTTTGTGAACATAGAAAAAGTTTTAGATCTTTGAGTTCAGCTCATCATAAATGGAAGCAAAAACAAGTGTTGTGTTTATATTTTTGTTGAGTGTAAATATTGTAACTTGTCAAACTGTCAAACACAGCAGTTACACATCATTATTGACCAATTTAAAAAAAACCAGTTCCTGTGTAGCACAATATTGCAGTTTGCTTCTAATAATGCAGTCATGTATAAAAAAGAAAGAAAGAAAGAAAACAAACAATCTATGTGTTTATTTGGAAATGTCATTTATTTATACCTTTTTTCTTAATACTCATACTTTCAAATTGCGTACACACTTATGCTGACCCTGATATATGTGATATTTTCTGTAAAGATGGGAATAAAAATATAATTACTGCATAATGTGTACTATGTCACTGCATTCTCACATTTGTGTGAAAGGAAATAAAAATAAATATGTATTATTATAGAATGTATTACTGTATAAGATGTGTTTTATATTTTTTCTCTATTGTGTGTTTTGTAAGCATGTCCTTTAGGGGGCGCTGCTTCCTGCAATTTGGAATTTATCCTGTCTCTCTGGTTAATTCAGTGGTATTAAGATCTCTACCAATATTTTGGAAGAGCTTGTAGTCTAAAGCATAGTTATGTTTGTTTTCATTCGAGTAAATTTCATCCTTATAGACCCTTTGCAGCCATATGCACTGCTTACTGCCAAGTTTATTCAATACCTCTAACACTTAAAGGTACACCAGCAAGGATTCAGTCCACTGAAGGCCCTTCCCTTACCCCTCGCACAAGTGTGTATTAGAATGTTTTGTGGTCTTCAGATTCCCTAAGCATACATCCAAGTACTTATATTCACTCTCCCTTGCATTTTCTCATGCTAGGTAATAAGTGTGATCCTCTATTTTAATCGTTTTGGGTTATCAAACTTGTACACTATTCTTTCTTTGTTCTCCTCCTGTCTTCCTTTTTTCAACCTGTTTGGTGCTTCCTGTCAGAGACATCCTGCTATTTTTAAAACCACATGGAGCTTTCTAGGAGTTTATCTGTTCTGGGTACTGTATTGATGCAACGTGGCGGCTGCGTGGACAAGGACCTGTGCCCTATGTAAATTTAAAGGGCTTATTATAAGCTTATAAAAACACAATGATTAATAGTTACAGATCAGTATACACTAATGAAAACATGCTAATGAATACTATATTCCATACAATATTCTGCTAGTGGATCCCCCTAAATCCTACATAGTGGGTCTTTAAATGCTGAATACAGTAGCGGAGAATAGTTTTCTGCCACTGGACTTCTCTGTAAGGAAACCATTTATTTATACTAGTTATTAAAATGTGACCATAATAGCCGACTGGAGAGCTTAGAGTTTCCACGGAATTTGTGAATTAAATTTTTAGAAAGCCATGGGGTTTTTCATTAGCCTCTAATATCATTACATTCAAATATTGTTACTTTTGGTTTAACTTGGATACAGTTGGGGAGGGGTGTGTGTGTGTGTCGCAAAGTCTCCTCATTTTACAGGTTCTGGCTAGTATAAACAATCAATTACAAGGAATCCCTTTAGATGTCTCTCTGAATATGGAAACCTGCTTTATAGTGTTTCATGTCTCATTCCTTTCGCATCTGAACCAAATCAAATTGGATTGAATCAAATCATTAACTTGTGAATTGAAATCAAATCCCATCACGGCGTCTGTGCCACTTCCCAACTCTATTCTCCCTATGTTAACATGCTTTTCCTGATAACTATATATTTTCCAGGTTCTTCCCGTTCTACAAAAGCACAAAGATGGACATATTGGCTGTGCTAAATCCAATAATTTGTTCATTTGCTGAACCTGAGGAAACCTGAGTACCCTGATTAAACCCACGCAATCATGGTGAGAACATGCAAACCCTATACAGAAACACCATCGCTGAGCCTGGGACTCGAACCCAGGACTTTCAACTGCACCACCATGCCAGCCCTGTGTTCATGCAGGTTTTTTCTTTAATATGTCACTTTTAGCATAAACAGTAAAATAGCGGAGCTTCATACGTTAGAGAATATGGTCGACCTGATCTTTCATGGCTGTTATGTGCGTTTATCCCTCTGTATATACGTAACATCACACACTTTTTGTCTGTGTGTTGATCTTAATCGTCCGCAAAACAGAAAAATGTTGTTTAATCCAAAACAGGTCTAAATGTGGAATATTTTGCTTTATAACTATAGTGTCCATTCGTCTAGTGTAATAAATCTTTAATTATTTCCCCCAAATCAATGACTGGGACATTTTTTTCCACCATAAAATTATCACATGCCTTTTAGAGCTGAAAATGCTGATCACAGAATCCTTATATCAGTGGGGAGTAATTTTGGCAAAAAAAGAGGAGTTTTCCGATGTTTGTATTGATTTTTCCAGAGAACAGTTAAAATTTTGAAACGTGTACGATAATACATCAAAAAGTTCTGATGGGAGCCCCGCTTTTAGACGGTGCTTAAATCTAGTGGAAGAATAGCTGATTGAAACTTGAGCACTTTTGATTTCTATGGTTTTGCCTTCCATGCAGGTAAATGAAAGTGGACTGCAGGTACACACTCTCACTCCCACTCTCACAAACACAACAAGCCTGGGCAGAACATACTGGTTGCAAACTTTGTGAAAAGATAAAAGGGGGGAACTTTACCAGACATGTTCAGCTGTTTAATCTGCTTTGAACCTGGCACTCCTACAAATCTTTTAAATCACCCCCTAAACAAACATGAATCTGAATGTCATGTCCTAAAATCACTAGTATTCCATATCTAAACACTTCTCATGAGTTATTTTAAACTTTTTGTGTGTGTGTGTGTGTGTGTGTGTGTGTGTGTGTGTGTGTGTGTGTGTGTGTGTGTGTGTGTGTTCAATTCCAGGAACAGGTCCAAATGTTTTCTTTCAGTGTAGTTTATTTGAAAAAGCAAGTAATCTTTATTGCCTGTCCAAGAGGTTGAACTAATCCAACTCAAACGAATACAGGAACGTTTGAGCACTCAGTAAAGTCATTTTGCAAAAAAAAAAAAAAAAAAAGTCGCTCAAGTATTTTGGTTATAATTATAGTGTTTTTTATTGTGGTTGCATCGAAGTTAAATCAAAGATGTCGCATCAGTGAGACTGTAATCATATTGTCACCATGTATTCTCTCCGTGCTGTAGAACAGATGTAGTTCAGCTCAGTCTGTTCATCCCAAACTCGTATTTTTATGAACACTGTTTTCTCTCCTTGTTTTAGTCCCTTCCTGGAGTTCACTTTGAATTATTTATAACATATCAATGTAAACATTATTTGCATAACCTGGTTAGTAATATACCATAGAGCAGGGGTGTCAAACTCATTTTCACTGAGGGCCACGATACTAAATTTAAAAGTGATCGAAGGCCGAATAATCACTGAACATCTGTTCTAAAAGGGTTTAACATCGACAAGCTAGCTTGCAATCTTTCTTGAGTCATGAATGACTTGCTGTTTACTTGAAATAGGCTGCTGCCACCTAGTGGAAGGATGATGAATTAGGTTTTATGGTACTGGTCGAATCAAAGAATGTAGTTTATACCTAAGAGTAGAGTTTGACACCTATGCCATAGAGGAATGCTTGCGAAACTTGTAAAAAAAATAATAATAATTATACATAATAAATAAATAAATAAAAGACTTTTGCCCATGACTGTACAGTATATAAGAATAAGAATTTGTACTAAAGCTTCTTGAGGCCCAAGACACTTTTTAATACACAAGTAAGCTATTTTAGGGGCAGCTCGTTCATTAAATGGTCAGAAAAACTGTTATCAACCCTATGGTGACAAATCTGATCCGCCTGTAGGTTTAAAACATAATGGGAAGCAATAATCTGTTGGTACTTGCATCTGGTAATGTTACCACCCGTCTTACATAGCTTTGTGATATCTATATTTTACTTGGAGGTGACCTTAAACCATGATGTTTCAGTTTCATACATACATTCATACCCAGGGCCTTCTTGCTGTGTGCTAACCACCATGCCACCGTGCCGCCGGTACCACTCCTTTATATCCCTCTTTCATATATCTCTATTCAGTGCTTGACACTTTGCTTATTTTACTTGAAACATCTGGCAAACTGCCTGAATTTAATTTATAGATCATATTTCTTTATAAATTTTTTTCATTTTATGATCAGCCTTTTGATGATCCTTCTCTTAGGATAAAGTGAATGAACTGGATGTAATCTTGGCATCCCTGATAGCCAGTACTTCAGAACCTAATGCGTATATTCAGCTCATAAATCTTGTGTAGGCAAAAGTTGACTGTATTTACTCTCTCACCCTGGAGCCTGGAGCCTGGAGCCGACAGCTTGCCAGTCCATCACAGCGCCAACAAACATGCACACACTACCATTCACACTCACACCTAGGGGCAAACTCCATACAGAACGTCCCTCGCCAAGCCCGGGACTCAAACCCTTCGGACCTTTTTGCTGTGAGGTAGATGTGCTAACCAACATGCCATCGTGTTACCCTAATTAAACAAATTACTCAAATGTAAAACACAAAATTCATTAGGAAGCTCAGTATTTATTCTGTTTTCAGTATTTATTCTGGCCTCTTTTGGACTTTATAACAGCGGGTGTTCCTCTATTTACATATTTTTTCCAAAGTTTCCATAGCACTCTGTTCCTTAACACTGCCTTTGGAGGAAAATGTTATGTGATCAATTTGTGAATCAATTAAATTCTGTATTTGTTCAAGTGGATTCAAATCTGAAATCGTTGCCAGTCCATCCTTTCCACTGATCCAGATTGCTTTTTTTGACCACTCTATTCAATTTATACGAATATTTGGGATTAATCCTACTATTAGGGCCGCGGGGAGGCTGGAGCCTATCTCAGCCGACACCAGGTAAAGGCGGGATACATCCTCGTCAGACCATCATAGGGAACACTCAAGACCATTCACTATCTCATCCACACTTAGAGGCATTTTGGTACAGCCAATTAGCCTAATGTGCATGTCTTGGGACTATTGGAGCCAACCGGAGTACCCAGAGGAAACCTCACACAGAAATGCCCAGGTCTTGAACCCAGGACTTTCTTGCTGTGAGGGGGATGCACTATGCCACCACGCCACCTAATTGTTAACCGATGTACATATAATATATAATAGTATAAAATTCAAAATTCATTTTAAACACATCTTGATTGCTTCATTTCAAATCCATTGTGGGGGTGTACAGAGACAAAAATGACGAACATCGTGACACTGTCCCAATACTTATGGAGCTGGCTGTGTATTGCTGCTAGTGAAAAGGCATAGTTGTAATTATTGCACTAATCACTGTGAATGTGGTTTCATTTAACTGTGTGTAATGTATGTAGCTAAAACATGGCACTTGATCCAGAACATGCAGTACAGACAGATAAAATATAAGCGTGCTGGAGTAGCTACTTCATCTCACCCCTCATTTTATGATTAAACGTGCACATGTGGGGGCAGTGGGGGCCTGGTGGTGGGGTGCTGGATTACTGATCCCAAGGTTGGGGGTTCAAGCCCCACTATCAGCGGATTGTCACTGCTGTCCCCCCAGTG
>JBCNYH010000007.1:8566248-8577134 GCA_039654325.1 Tandanus tandanus
TTTTTAAACATCGATTCTTGAAAATTTGGATCGATTCAGAATGCTAATAAATAAGAATCGCGATTCAGACATGAATCGATTTTTTTCCGGCATCCTTAATGCACATTAGACTAATTGTCTATTCCAAATTGCCCCAGTTATGGATATGAGTGTGAATGGTTGTGTGTTAACCCTGCGATGGTCTGACACTCTGTTCAGGGTGTATGCCCAGTCCCGGCTCAGATAGGCACAGCCTCCATGTGACCCTAGTAGGATTAATATGTTCAGAAAATGAGTGAAAGTGAGAGTAAGTACACTTCAGGGTTAGCTTTAGGCAGAAGGCAGGATTAAAAATCTTTTGGTCTGTGTAGTTTGGCACAATGCAGTATGCTAGATAGTGATAGTGACACAACCAAGTTTCTCATGCTTCCTCCTGGTTCCCCATGAACCGAAACCTAAACACTACCAACCTTTACATGCACACATTTCTTTTGTTTTCAGAATGCAATCCTTCTGATCAGTGGTTCCAAACGTACTGTTTACATGAACATGCTCGAGTATGTGTGTGTGTGTTTATACTGTATGACCAGGTATACACTCAGAAGAGAAGCATTACACACATTATTTGGGAATGGCTCAAGGAACATCACTAAGAGTTTAGTGTGTTGCCTCAGCCTCCAAATTCCCCAGATCTCAATCCGATCGAGCGTCTGCGGGATGCACAAGTCTGAACAAGACGTCTGATCAACAGAGGCTGCACCTCAGAGCTCAAAGGATCTGCTCATAATGGTCATGATGTTCTCAGTTCATGTCTGATCATTCCAAATATAAGACATCCTGAGTTTTTTCGGCTCATGATGATTCGTTTTCTAAAATAACACCCTGCTTTACACATTACAGCATGACTGTGCAGTCTCTAATAATAATATTGCATTCAATTCCACAGTTTGCCCACATATTGGTGATTCATGTTGTACGTTTCAGTATGTGTGTGCAGACCTGTGTGCGTGCAAGTGAGTGTGTGTATGCACATGTGTGTGTGTTGTGAGTGACTGGATGTTTAAATCCAGGTGTATCTGGTCAGATCTTTTGTCCTCTCTTCCTCCGTCTGTCTAATTTAACTCTTATTTAAATACTTTTTTGTGTTCTTGCATTCTTTTTTTTTTATGCCTCCCAGTGTGTGTTGTTGCTATGTGTACGTATATTTACAGTACATATGTATATAAAATGTGTATAAAGAAATATAAATACTCCTATTTAAAAAAGGATAGATTATAATAATTTTATGACTTGGTGGCATTATTTCATTTGATAAAATTAGAAGGAGAAACACTCATTTACGAAGTATTTATTATTGTAATGACTTTCCTTAGTGCGCGCGTGCACACACACACACACACACACACACACACACACACACACACACACACACACACAAACACACACGTGTTGAAATGAGTGTGATTACAGGGACAGTGGGACAGACAGGGTGTGGTTGGCATGTATTTTGCGCTCTGTCTCTCTCCTAAGACGATCAGGTTCGCTGCGGCCAGACAGCGAGCCAAGCCCTCTCTCATTCTGTCCTGTCCCTAAAACCAGAGTGTGTCATTGCATTTGCTGCAGTAAACACAGACTGAGTTCAGTTTACCAACTTTAGTTTAGCTTCAGTTCAGAGCACTAACACCGTCCATTCTTCCATTCTTTGAGATAATTGATGGAGTAAATACTGAGGGAAATGCTGATGAAGGAAAAACTTGCAGCAGATTTTTTCCTGTTAAATCGTCCAAAAGGAACATATGTAAAAGATTACAATGTATCATGGGCTTGTTCGTCATATCCACATTTTGCCATGTTTAATCTGCCACTTGTAAAAGATCTGATAAAATAAAATATAATCTGTGAAAGTGAAAACATTTAGATATACGAACATATATGACAAATCTGACTTGACATGAACTGCACAGTCAGCAGAAAGTGCTGCTGTAAGTAAATAGCTATGTTTCTCTCTGCTTCCTCGACCCATGCATACATTTAGTTACGTGATCTTTTCCATTTAGATTCAGTGTTACAAACTCCTTTTACAGGAAAATGGCTAATAAATACACAGAACATTGCTCGATGATGTCATAGACAAATTTGTATGTTCATGGTATAATGATGATCATTTGCAAATCAAATGAAGGTATACGAAGAGGGACTGTTTTCTAAAAATACTCAAAGTAATCACTGATCTAATTTTAATATAAAATTAGAGATTTTTATAAGAACAGAAAATCAATTGACTCATAATTCAGATTAACACTTAACTCATAAGGAGACATAACTCCTGTTTCATCATGGAAACACAAAGTAACGTTATTACACATTTACACAACACTGAGTCTATAAACAAGAAGAAGGATTTAACAAGAAGAAGAATTTAAAGAAAGAACAAAGATGTAGAAAGGTGGAACAAAGAGTGGGGATCAGTGACTGGCTGCTGGGAACAATACTGATGAGTGATTGTTGGGAACAATAGCAGCCAGCAACAGACATTAGGAACAATGGTGACCACTGATTGGACATTGGGAACAATGGTAAAAAGTGATTGGATGTTAGGAATAATGGTGACTAGTGATTGGTCAATGATAACAGTGCTGACCAGTGATTGGGCTTTAGGAACATTGGTGACCAGTGATGGGGCATTAGGAATAATGATGCCTAGTGATTGGACATTAGGAACAATGGCGATTAGTGATTGGACGTTAGGAATAATGGTACCACTGATTGGCTGTTAGGAAAATGGTAACCAATGATTGGACATTAGGAACAATGGTGAATAGTGATTGGATATTATCAACAATATTGACTAGTAATTGGATGTTAGGAATAATGGTAATCAGTGATTGGACCTTAGGAACAATGGTGACTAGTCATTGGACCTGAGGAACAATGGTGATTGGCCATTTTAAGGTCTTAAGAGCCATTTCTTCTCTTCTACTTTTTGTATATTTGTGTGTGGGGGTTATGGATAAAGTTATTGACATTCTTAATGGTCTGTTCATTTATTTTTTTTATTTTTATCTTGAATGTTAATGCCTTGATATTGTACAGCAGTTTTGGTTAGCATGTATTGTTTAAAATGTGCTATAATAAACATTTAGCCACCGCCTCCCAATGCAAACGGATGAACGTATAGCAAACCATACAAGGCATGAAAAAATCATCTGAGTCATTACCATATTCTTTAAATTACGAAGCTTCACTTTGCACCTAGGACGTTCTATAAATAAATTCGATTTAACTTGACTTATGAGGAATGTTGATTAGTGATTGGTCATTGGGAACAATGTTGATCAGTGATTGGCTGTTGGAAACAACAGCCCATACAAGCGCAGCAAAGTCAGGCGTTAGATATTAGTGGCGACTCACCTCTCAACTTGTACACCCAGAAGCTGTGGTGTGAGCTGGAGATCTGTACCGAGTGCAGGTGTGAGTTTGCTAAAGTCACCAAATCTAGTGACAAAGTTTCCAAGTTAACGAAACTGGTTAGATCTAATCTCTAGCCTGTTGCTGCATGTTGGTCTCAACGGTTGTCATGAACCTAAGAACCTTTCTTACTTCCTTTGTGTCGTTGAATTTGGGTTTTAGAGATACCCCTAGGCATTCTAGTAGAATATCAAGCAGGAATCTTAAAATGCAGATGACCGAAGTTTAGATATACTGTAAATAGACTTAAAAATGTTCCTGAGTCCCACATCACGGCAGCTCGGTGTTTCGGTGGGCGTGTTCAACACATCAAGCACAGCTGCAGTACAGACGAGCCAGTTTATTGGATGATCGCACCCCAAAGCTTTATGTGAATCGAGTTTTTTCAACATGGAGTTTCCCTCCTTTGTGCTAGCTGCAATGTGCGGCATACATTTCTTTCCAAAGTGGGATTACGGCTCTGAAAAGGAGTAATGTGTTCAACACCAATAGTGGGTGTGGTGCTTGTGTGCTACTCAGCTCTAGCGGTAGATTCGACGCTCAGCTCATACCCTCCCAGCTCACCTCATTGAAAAAAATTATGAAATAAATTATCCTACAAATAAAACAAATGGTTCATTCCAAGTCAACTCATTTCAGAAATTCATATCAATACCCAAATTAAACTGATTAATAACACTCATTCTCTCAACTCATTCATTTGCCAAACTGTTTATCCTCTATAAGAGTCACAGGGAGGCTGGGGCCTATTTCAGTTGTTACTGGGTGAAGGTGGGGTACACCCCGAACAGCTGAACAGACCATCACAGGGCAGCACACACAACCATTCACACTCACATCCACACCTAGGGGCAATTTGGAAGGGCCAATTAGTTTAACATGTCTGTCTTTGGACTGTGGGAGGAAACCGGAGTACTCAGAGGAAACTCACAAAGCACGGGAGAGGTCCACACAGAAACACCCAAGCCCGGGACTCGAACCCGGGATCTTCTTGCTGTGTGGTTGAAAATTGGACAAGAAGACAAAGAGAAAGTTTGAATAGATTATCACTTCCTTGATTTCAATACTAGCCCACACTTTGTCCTCTATCTTTTTTACATTACACCTGACTAGTGAAAGGTAGACGGGATACAACTTTGTCTCTATGTAACATGTCTTTCTTTACTGTGTACGCTCACCTTACTCTCATTCTCTGTCTTTCTCATACAAGCACTTCCCCACCCCCGACCATGTTACCCAAGCATGTCATTAATAGCTCGTGTAATGGGTTTGCTGCAGGACGCCTTTTGAAGCTCTCTCTACTTTCATGGCCTGCAGATGTGTAGGAGAGCATGGGACACAGAGCATATGCCTCCTTCAGCTTTGCATGTAGCATTTAGAAATGTGCACACACTACCCAGTAGCTTTAGATTGATTTGTATAGTGTTGTTTTATGATGCAGGATCAATGCTTTCCATCTATTCTGACCGATATCGAACCAGTTAATGTTCATGCTTTTATACAGACAGAGTTTTCTTTTTTACTTCTCCACTCGAGTGTACATTTTGGACCTTGAGGCTATCTCTGCAGCAGCTTGTGACTACATTCACATGGAGATAGATTAGTACGTTTTCTATTGTCTTCTTTAATTTCATTATGGCTTTTTGGAACCGTTGAGAATTTAACTCCCTCACCCCCTAGTGCCGAAGTGCTCTGGCCAAAGCACGGCACACATTTCATCAGCTTGATTTCACTGAGAACGCTAGCTATCCTTTTACTCCACTGTGTGCCAGACACGCTCACGCTCACATATTTAGGCAGGTCGCTGTGTGACTGGGTGCAGTACTGCAGTTGGAGCTACAGAAACATGGGGAACTTGGGTAATGTTTAGTTTTCAGTATTAGAAGAGGACTTTAGTTGATAGAGAATTTGGTGATGTTCATCCCAGCTGCTTGTGCTTAAGGAGCATGTGGTGAATCAGAAGGGCATGATGTCTATATAAGTTCAGGTCCTGAAAGCAATGTTTATTGAAATCACTGGACTATTAAAAAAAACGGTGTTCAGTGTGCGCAGTTCAGTGACTAACATCTCATGTCATATGCTAAACATGTGACTTCCTTAAGTGTATTTTTGCCAGAGGTACTTCCTGTCATATTTTTACAACTGAAACCAAAATGCCATTGTGCCAGAGTGTGGAGGTGATTTGCTTATCCAGCAACACCCCGTACAGTGTTAATCCTACTAGGTTTGCGAGGAAGCTGGAGCCTATCTCAGCTGACACGGAGCGAAGGTGACAGGGCCAGCACACACACAACCATTTACACTTGTCACACCTAGGGGCAAGTTGGAACATCCAGTGGTGCCATCAAGCTGCTTTGAGGTTATACTGAATATTTTTGATGTGTTCCACATTATTATTCCATCTGCTCTGTGCAATGCGGTAGTTCCACTGGCAGCATAACAGCCCCACAGCATGATGCTACCACCACCATGCTTACCAGTTGGGTTTGAATGCCTTTTCTCCTCCAAATATACGAGTACCTCTGGTCTTTGTGGCCAACCAACTTAATCTTTGTTTAATCTGATTATTTTCTGCAGAATTTGTTTTTTGTCTTTGTGGTCAGCAGCAAACTTGAGTTGTGTTTGAAAGTGTCTTTTGGAGCAGGGATGTTATTTTGGACTGCAGCCTCTGAGTCTATGGTGATGAAAAACTCGCTTGACTGTAGACAGTAACACTAGTGTTCCAGCAGCTTCAAGTTCATGGCAGGCCTGTGCCTTAATATTTGCTGGGTTCCTTCTGACCATCCAAACCAATTTTCTCTGAGCTGAGGCTGACAGTTTGGATCTTCTTCCAGACCTTGGTAAAGTGACTACCTGTCATGATACCTTTACAGTGTGTACAATTGTGTGAATTGATCTTGGAATCTGCAAATGTTTAGAAATGGCTCCATGAGACATTCCTGACTTGTGTAAATGTATAATTGAGTTCCTCAGACTTCCTGTTGTACTGTATGATGCTCAGTCCAGTAAGTAACAGTGAATACTGCTGGCACATAGAAGCTACCAGCTTGAGTCAAACCTGATCATCAACAGGAAGTTAGGAGGCCTCGGCCATGGCAAGTTAAGACCCTTTGAAACTTTCAGCACCACTGAAGTGGGTGTATGTATAAGGTGTCCAAAAAACCCTCCTAGTTTTCAAAGGTAAAAAAAAAACCTTTAACTTAAAAAAAAAAAAACAGTAAAAGATAATCAAATTATTATTTGTACACATAAAACTTAGTGAGGCAAGAGAGGCGGTGCTAAAGTCTGTTGGTGGCCCAACCCCAACTTGAACACCTTGATCTTGAAGAACTTGATGTGTGGTTTCAGTAGGATGGAGCTACAGCACACACACTTGAAGATCATTGGAATTGCATTCCAATGTTGGAATTGAAATGTTTTCGGATCGCGTTGCGTGGCGATGTTGGGTGGTCGGCCCGTTCCCCTTGATCTCACCCCTTGTGATTTTTTTCTGTAGGGCTACCTAAAATTACAAGTGTATACTTATCGACCCTAAACTCTTGAAGCCCTTAAGGTTGCTATTCAGCAGTAGATGACCCGACATGACCCGTTGAGCCGTGGCCTTCAGAAATCACCTCCAAGAGTGTATAGTGTCTGACACCCAGCTCCATACGTTCGATCTTCATACGTTCGAGTATGGACGAGTAGGTTGTGGAACTCACTTCCAACCTCTGTTTTTCCCCGATATTGCAGTACGATAAGTATTAATATATATATTGTGGTAACTATATGGATTGGATGTAAATTCGAAATTATTTTATGACTTTTTTCCCCCTTTGATTTCGTTATTTGTTTATTGTATTATTTGACTTATGATTGTATTATTTGACTTGCTCTATTGTACACAAGCTGTGTTTCATCTCTATATGTAGATGGCTGCAATCAGGCTTCTTACATATTGTAAAAAAAATAAGAATAAAAATAAAATAACAGTGACAGCCACCATTTGGAAGATGTCATCTTTAAATCATGACGTATAAAACTGTACTGAATGACATTTCCTGTATATTTTTGACCCAGTATGTATGGGTGTTTAAACTTTGAGTATGGAAAAGTTGGGTGGCATTGTGTTCATATGTTTTAACCAAAAGGACTGAGCAGAAAAACAGATAGAAATGTTTTTCTGCAGCATGGCAGATCTGCTGATTATGTGCTTAACTTGTAAAAAGGAAATGGTACGATGGAGGACTTGGACCTTTGTTCATGTAACTTGTCTTTTAATTGCCTTGCACTGTACCATTGTCTTAAAGATTTGCTATGCGGTATTACAGTTAGAGTTTGAGTTTTAGAAATCAGACTTTAGCTTGGCTTTTCCATCATTTTGTATGTTTTATGTGGCGGTAATTGTACGCGCGTTTGTTGTGTGTGAACCCATTTTGGGTTTGTTATAAAATAGTGCAATCATTCTTGCTGCCAAAGATGTCTAAACTTGAAATGTGTAAACCATGACAGTGAAGATTCTTATGTTTGTTATATTATTATATTTGCTGTAGTTCTAGAAAAAAAAAAGAAAGAAGTATTGTTCAAAGATCAAAATGAGGTCTGAGTAAATTACCCTGAGAACAGCACAGATGCTAGGTCATCTACAGTACGTTTACTACAGACTATTTCTCTAACATTATTATATATTTATTACTGAAGCTTACAATTTGCTGTAAGTTTTCTGGTATCTCTTTATTTATTTTTTATTTTTTTGTTTCTGTTTAAAAATGCTGAACCTTGGAGTCAAACCCAGGACCTTCGTGCTATAAGGCAGATGTGGTAACCAGTACACCACTGTGCCACCCATATATTGCTATTTCAACCCAAATTGTATCCATTTTTTTTTTTTTTTAATTTAATTAATTTTTTTAATCAGGGCACTTCCAGCATGTCCATTTGCATCCATGCAGCAGTGAAATTTTTTTACAATTTTATTTTACCATCTTGTGTGTGTGTGTGTGTGTGTGTGTGTGTGTGTGTGTGTGTGTGTGTGTGTTTGTGTGTGTGTGGGTTGCGGTGTTTACAGATTCTGCAGTCTCCACCCTATTTGTTGGGACATTTTTCCTTGAGGCCAGTTTCTACTGAATGCAACCATTTACGTGTATATGTGGGTGTGTGTGGGTGTGTGTGTGTGTTAACCCTAATGGCCGTGTCCTTAAGGCATAAATGGAGTGTGTGTAATTGAGTACACCGATCACCTCCGAGGCCCTGTGCTTCCATCCCCTCCTCTTCGCCTCCTCGCTCTTCATTCCTCTCCTATTTATCCAGTCTTATGACATCGCTTATGGCATTCTGACACTTGTGACACAGTAACAAAACAACTGCTACACATTCCTGCAGTCTTCCTACAATGTTTCTTTAAAATTCTTTGCAGTTTACTGTGTTTACAGCATATTTGACTTACTGTACCTGTATGTGGTGAGCATTACAACATGCTATGATTTTATTATATGCATCAGGATTTGTTCTTTAATATGAATTAATAAATATTTCATATTAGGGATGTCAATGCACTCTGCAAAGTCTGCAATCATTTTCTTTTTTAAATAATAAGATTACTGCCTTGATTTGAAATAATGCAGTAACTTGAATACCCATGCATAATTCTTGTGTTTTTAAGGGCAGTACATTTTCTCTGAGTTCTCCACAAATTCCTGGAGCTTTCAATAAAATAAAATATCTGTTTCACCCCCCTTCCCCAACCCCCTGCCTTCAAACAGGGGAGAAAAAAAAATTACAAATGATGGACCAACAACATTGAACCAATCAGGACAAGGAGGCGTCTCTACTCGATGTTTGCCTGTCGGTTTCCAAAAGCTCTCTCTCTCTCACTGTAACGTTCAGGAGTTTTAGCTGAGGCAGCGGTGTGCATGTGATTTGGGGTGAGGTTTTGGAAGGAGCACTGAAAGCAGACGCTGCATTAGTTTGATTTTTGTTATGCGAAACTATTCAATCAGATAATAGCTATAAGAGAAAAAGCACACAGCAAATCTAAGTCTTTCATTTCTGTTAAAAAAGAAGTGAGAAATTAAAAATAAGATATGAGTGCACAAACGATGAAAATGGGCATTGTTTTCATGATTCAGTTACTTCATCCATTATCCGATAATGCGCTTTATCATAGTTAGAGTTGAGGTTGATCTGGTGTCTATCTCTGGAACACTGGACACAAAGCAGGAATACACCCTACATGGCATGCATTTTCACAGTCATTCACACCTTGGGGCAATTAAAGGAAATCTGTTACCCTAACCCTTGCACGAGCACTTAACACATCAAACCATGCCTTAGTCAAATGCAGCATGCACTTACTGAAGCGAAGTACTTACATGGACTTCCAAAGGTCTGGCAGAAATCACACATTGCACATGACCCGAGGTCAGACCCCCCCATCCATTCATGGGTCACTACGCATGGGCAATGCTTGATTCCTGCAGTATGTATTAAAGTCTGCGTAGCACTCAGCCAAGGTGTGGTTCGATGTGTTTAATGCTTGTGCAAGGTTAAGATGACCAATTTCCTTTAATACTGCATTGAGATTACGGTTGTAATTTTTTTACCCACCAAAGAGAAAAAGCACTTTTGACCTTGAATTACTGGTTATGCCGTAATAACTAATGAGTGCTAATGTTATGAGTAATGAGTTAGGCTGTATATGCAATTATTGGATTTTGATCAGTCAACATACAGCCGTAATTGCTTGTTGAAACTATTCCAGTGACTATACAGTTCTCTGGTTAAAGTATTTATATATACATCACTCATAACAGTTAGCTGGCTAGCTTTCAGCTCACAAGATACCATCCATATTTTCCCCCCACATAGTAGCTCAAATGCATGATAATCTAAGTAAGGGATAATATACAGTGAGCCAGTTGAACCAGAAGAGTCTTGAATCACCCCTTAAGAGTTTATTTCACATCAATGAACTCACTGCGCGTTATCCCACTTAGTACATGACTACTTACAAAAACAAGAACTTGGAGAGGGCAAACCAGTGCCAAGCCCTGCAGTCCCTGATACGAACCAAAATGTAAAAATCGTCTCCTCGCACAATAGTAAATGAATCCATTTTTGTGTAATCTCGCTAACAAACAAACACAAACTGTGGGAAGAACATAACCTTACATTACATTTACATTTTACATTTACAGCATTTGGCAGACGCTCTTATCCAGAATGATAACCTCCTTGGTGGAGGTAAAAATCAAGAATTTTGACACAAAATATAGATTTTTAAATGATCATGTTGGTTCTGCTAATAACTTGGTCCATAGTAATGGTCTGTTATACATAACAATGGCCAGTTATACAGAAATAAAAGATCATAGAATGCAAAATCACCCAGTGCAGCTAACTGGGTTATCAAATGCCGGCCATGTCTCTCACTGTCTATGGTGAGAGGCATGTAAAAGAAC
>JBCNYH010000007.1:8652046-8676702 GCA_039654325.1 Tandanus tandanus
TTTTACATGCCTCTCACCATAGACAGTGAGAGACATGGCCGGCATTTGATAACCCAGTTAGCTGCACTGGGGGCCATGCTATAATTGTTTAACTTAAAAAAAAATTTTTTTTTTTAAATGCTGCATCACTGAGCTAAGATCAAAGGGTATTGTAGGCTAAAGCTGAACATGCGCTAGTTTGTCCCAGAAATGTACTTGCCAACTCTGGGTGATGAATTTCCTGCTAGGTTGGTGCTAGATACTATTTATGGCAGCATTTCTGTACACTACATCACTGCTGCTAGTTAATGAACGATATAATTGTTCCTGCAGAAGATGCTTAGTAACTTATAAGTAATAAGCAAGCAAACTGTTTACAATAAGTGACTGGAATTTTTCCATTTTAACCATTTCAGGACTGTTTCACTGTGGAAGGAGAGGACTTGAAGCATGACTTTGAGAGACTACAGCTTGCCATGGAGATGGTGGGATTCTTGCCAGCCACTCGTAAACAGTAAGAAAAACGTCATACCGCATCAGCAGCATGAAGAGGACATTATATTTAACTTGATATACCATTCATGTGAAAATTAGACTCCTTTATTAATAATCACAGCAGAGTTTAAACCTGAATGTGTTGCCTAGTTACAGTGATGGGAAATAAATCTGTTTTCATAAGCATAAATACATGTTATGGCTAAAAGTATTCGGACACCAAAAATTACTTGTATTAGTAGCTTTTTGTCATTGTCGTTGTTGTTGTTGGCAGTTACAGCGCTGTATCAGAAACAAAATCAGAATTAGAAAACTACAGGAGGAAGTTGTGTAGGAGCAAGTGAATCAGGCTGCACGCCGGTTAACGCGTGCGCACTGAATCTATGTCAATGAGAATCTGAGATGTCAGTGGTACTGTAGGAAGTCACTCACTCTCTGTCATTTACTCTCACTCATTTGACACACCATCGCAGGGCCAACACAAACAACCACTCACACTCAAAGCTAGGGGCAGTTTGGAACAGCCAATTAGCCTAATGTACATGTCTAGGGTACTACTCAGCCAACTCTGGGCGAAGGTGGGATACACACTGAACAGCTGAGGAAACTCATGCAAGAACGGAGAGAACATGTAAACTCCACACAGAAACACCCGAGCCTGGGACTCAGACCCAGGACTGTCTTGCTGTAAGGCGGACGTGCTAACCACTACATTACCGTGCCGCCCCTGGAAGATTTTTATGTAGCAAAATAAAGTGTCTGAATCCTTATTCCCCCTTACTGTACAGTCAGTGCTTATAAAAGTCATTCTCTTAGTGCTTCAATCATTTACGGTCTGGAAAAGTGGATTATTGGGAAATTGTTAGCATTTAGACCTCTCTTTTATTTGCTGAATCTTTAATATAATAAATGTCTTCTGTAACAGAATCTTCTCCCTGCTATCTGCCATCCTTCTTCTGGGGAACATACGCTACAAGAAAAAGACGTATAGAGACGACTGTGTTGATATCTGTAACCCTGAAGTGCTCCCCACCGTTTCGGAGCTACTAGAGGTAAGACGCGCCATGTGAGAGTTTTATTCAGATAACAATGCCAGTGTTGAAAAAGAGTCTATACGTTCTTTTAGCTCCATTCAGAATACAAACTACGGTTCATGGAATCTCACTGCAGTCAAGCTGTACGGAGTATCTGATAAAGACCACACAATGTCTGATACACTTTCCTTAACCAACGACCCTCATTTCCACAATAAGTCTGTTTCATCGGATCATCTTTTTTTTGTTTAGTTAAATCGAGCTTTAGTAGAAAGTTGGCATTAACATCAAACATAAGATTTTAAGATACATTTGGCTCTAGTTTTCAGGTCATGAAGTGAGCTCAGCATGTAAATGCTGGGATTTTAGGTACAGGCTATTAAATCCACTGAATAGCTTTATTTAGATTGTACAGCGTCTTGGCAATAAAATGTATGAATTTATTTAACATAATGACCAGACACAATACTAATATGCTTTTTAGACATTTATAAAGCAGCACATCATTTTTACATTCACTGCATGCTGGAAGCTTAATGCATTTTGGCTTCCACTATATTCATACAAACTAGGCAGTTTTAAACCGACGCTGTATTTATGGACTAAAGTTTTCTACCTTTTTTTCTTTTTGGTAAATAAAACTAATAAATAAAGCCTTTTTTCTCCCTGCAGCAATTCTTTGCTGAATGCTGGATGCTTTTTCGATCACTTGGCATTACTTTATCCACAGTCACTTCATTCACTTTTATAAATGCTGTCTTTTACAGTGCTAGTTTTCCTTCGCACGAGATGGTTTAGAATTGAGGTATCTGCATGAGTTCCTACATTGCGTCAACTGGGGTTCTGTCTCATTTTATAGTAATGTTTAATTTCTTTTTCTTTCTGTGGTCAGGTGAAGGAAGAGATGCTCTTTGAGGCTCTGACCACAAGAAAGACTGTGACTGTGGGAGACCGACTTATTGTACCTTATAAACTGGCTGAGGTAGGACTTGTATGTTTATTTTACTGCAGAACACACACACACACACACACACACACACACACACACACACACACACTAAAATTGCCCTTTTAATATTTTCCATGGCTGTATATGTACATAATGTGAGTATATATATATATATAGGGCGGCATGGTGGAATAGTGGTTAGCACGTTCGCCTCACTGCAAGAAGGTTCTGGGTTCAATTCACAGGTTTGGGCGTTTCTGTATAGAGCTTGCATGCTCTCCGCGTGCTTGAATGTGTTTCCTCCAGGTACCCCAGTTTCCTCCCAAGACATGCACATTAGGTTAATTGGCTGTTCCAAATTGACCCTAGGTGTAAATATGAGTGTGGCAGTAGCAGTATCGGCTAAGATAGGCTCCAGTCTCCATACCTGAGTAGGAATAAGCAGTTCGGCAAATGAGTGGTATATATGTGTGTGTGTGTGTGTGAGTGTGTGTGTGTGTTTCATTGCATTTTATGTTATATTTAAATATCTGTATCTAAGTGGGGTTTTTTTAGCATCAATAAGTGAACAGAATGTTCAGAGGATACTATCAACACACTTAAACATGCCAAAACCCTGACAAAACTCTGATATCCCTAAAGGCCACATGTTTACACAGTGGTGTGTTTAGCATAACTTCTTATTACTGATTGAGTGGGATTTGTTCCCTTGAAAAGCGTCCAAAATAATTGTGAATGTGTTGCCCATACACGGTCTGCAGCATGATACAAGCTTGATAAGAAACTTGAAACAGTCATGTGGCATTTTAAAAAAAAAGCAAAACATTGATTTTGATGGCACCTATATTAAAAGAGATACTGTGCTCCTAAATGTGTTTGAATGGCACAGTGGCATAGTGGTTAGAACGCCTGCCTCACAGGAAGAAGGTCCTGGGTTCGAGTCCTGGCCTGGGAGTTTCTCTGTGGAGTTTGCATGTTCTCCCTGTGTTTGCGTGGGTTTCTTCTGGGTACTCCCGTTTTCTCCCACAGTCCAAAGACATACACATTAGGCTAACTGGCTGTTCCACATTGTCCCAAGGTGTGGATGTGAGTGTGAATGGTTGTGTATGGTGACCCTGCGATGGTCTGGCGAGCTGTTCAGGGTGTACCCCGTCTTCGCACAGCCTCCCCGTGATCCTAGTAGTGAGGATTAAGCGGTTCAGCAAATGAGTGAGTAAATGTGTTTTCTGAGCTGTAAACACATCAGTGCTTTTTTTTTTTGTTTCTTCTTCTTCTTTTAAATACTGCACAAATTGGCATCTTCTGGGTTAAAATATCTCAGAGCGCAATCTACTGGTTAAAATTACCTTAAAATCATCATGCAACGCCCATGCTGACAGTCAACCATTTGGTGCATCTCTGTATTGTAGAATGTTTATTTAAAAAAGAAAAAAAAAAAAGGAATGTTCCAGAATGAAATCAGAACACGCCTAATCAGAAGTGACCACCTTCCCCAGCACTCTGCTCTAACCCTAACCCTAACCCTGCTTATTTTCAAACAGATATGCAATAAATATATATGCTATAAATATATGCTGAGCCCTTACAGGAGTTATATGTTTTTTTAAGCGGTCTGATGTATGTATGAAGATGGTTTAAATAGGCGACTCAACTGGGTTTAAACAGGAACAGTATCTAAAATGATCCCTATTTAGTAATCATATAATAGCATTTACAAGAGCCTTTCACGGTCTCCATCGACACTGCACAGATACACCAGTGCGAAAAGCATGTAATAATAGTAATGGTAATGAAAACAACAATATTAAGGAATATAAAAACAAATATTAATACTAAAAAGAAGAAAAACAGAAACACGTGTTTATATGAGGTAATAAACAGATAAGCACTGTATAATAAATGCATTTTGTGAGCAGAAAAGAAAGGCGGAAAAGATGGGGTTTTAGTTGTTTTAAAACAGGGAAGGGAGGTGAAAGTACAGAGATGGAGAGAAAGAGCATTCCAGACTAAAACATGCATCTGCTGTGCTGCAGAGCTGAGAGGAAGAGACATTAGAAGATAAGCAAGTATGGAACGAAGAGGCTAGATGAGTAGGCAGGGACAGACCGTCCTGGGACGTCTATAGGAAAGACATTAGTGTCGGTGTAAAAATGTGATACTTGTGTTTGCTCTTACATATCGCACTAATACACAAGAGCACCAGTTTCACTGTTCTTCATGTCAGTCCAGGATGTGATCACACTGTCAGCAAGAAACTCTGTCCAGAAGGAACTTCGTAGGGTCAGCGTGCACAACCCTCTCATTACAGCGATAAATGCACATTCGAGAAAACCATAAGCACTAGTCTACAGAAATGTGGAAAAAAGTGATCCGGTCAGATGAGTCATCCTTCGGTGTATTCCTGACGAGTGAGTGAGTGTGTGCGCGGTGTACTTCAAGAACACGTTCATGTAAACTCGACCCATAGAGCAAGGGGGTCTGCTGAATCTGATCAGCGGTGTGGATGGTCTTGGGTTGAGCTCACTGTGATGATCATCTTTATCCTCATGGGGGACTGTAGGATGATGGGCATGAGAGCTCACAGAATGCTTTGCTGGTGTTTTTGAAAGGATGGTACTCCAGTCCAGGGAGAAGGAAAATCCAAAGGCATATTGAAGCTCTGTTGGTTTATGATGCCCTTATCAAGACTTTAATGCTCTTTTTCCTTTAATGTGTCACCCATATGTATGTCCATGATCCAATAACTTGAAATGTTTCTTGCAGAAGTTGTTGCTCAGGTTTAATGGTGTGTTTGGTTTGATCTCTGAAGGACAGTATTACCACGTTGGCTGATTTAATACCGACTGTGGGCCACAAAGTCTGTTAGTCAGCCATTAGTCAGGATCCTAATAGCTTTAATCCTCTGTTCCTCTCTACATAGCACTCTTTATCAAATAACCAACACCATATGTGTTTATAGGACCATTAGGTCCCTACTTCTTGGGTGTTCTAGCTATAAAAGTTGTATTAAATATTTTTTGTACTATTTTATGTAAGTGTTTTAGTGCAGCTTATGTAAGTTGTTTGGGCAGATTTTAGTAAAAAAAAATAGTAAGAAATATTGTAAACATTCTCTTTGCATGTGAAATGCTGATACTTTGATTGAAGTATTTTTTAAGGCTTGATTTAAAAGTAATGATTCATAAATGGGGGCGTTTTATGTAATGCTGGTGGGTGGACATGGCGGCGCATGCTTCCAGAGTTCAACTAAAAATAACACAGAAAGCCATAATACAGGAAGGTTGGAAGGCCTGATTTTACCTCTGATTTAACTTCTGGAAATCATCTCTGCAAGTCTGCAAGGACTCATTTTTAAAAACTTTCCTTATCATTTCCCATACACACTCACACACTCATTTGCCAAAGGGTCGTGAGGAGGCTGGAGCCTGTCTCAACCGACACTAGGTGAAAACGGGGTAAACCCTGAGCAGCTCGCCAGAACATCACAGGGCAACACGCAACCATTCACACTCATACTCACCCAGGGGCAATTTGGAACAGCCAATAAGTCTTTGGCCAATGTCTTTGGACTGTGGGAGGAAACCGGAGTACCCGGAGCAAAGCCACGCAAGCACAGGGAGAACATGCAAACTCCATACAGAAATGCCCCAGTTGACCTCAGTTCAGTTCTCGAACCCAGGATCTTCTTGCTGTGAGGCGGACTTGCTAACCACTTTGCCACTGTGCCGCCCTACACAGACACAATTACACACAATGCATTCAGGACAGACACATGTGCTGTGGTGCAATACACACAGCACTACATTACCACTGAAATAATACAGTATGTATGCTTTACACATCTAGGGTAGGGCAGTGGTGGTTCAGTGGTTAAGCTCTGGGATACTGATCAGTGGGTCAGAGGTTCAATTCCTGTTGCCTCCTCTCCTTCGTCCACCTTGAGAAAGAGGAGGAAGCCTCCAACTGCTCTCCGGACACCACAAAGTGGCTTCCCACTGTTCCTGCTCCTGCTTCTGTGTGTACTCACTGTCTACGTGTGGTGTGTGCTCACTTTGGATGGGATAAATACAGAGCCAAATTTCCCTTGTGGGATTAATATAGCATATCAAAAAAAAAAAAAAAAAAATCTAGATTAGCATGGATAGTCTCTGCTGTCTCCTGAAACACTGCACCAACTTTGCTGTACTATTTTAATACCGCTCTTCCTTTTACCTAGATCAGCAAAGTTCTCATTGTAGATTACTTACATTTTACTCCTTTCATCTTCTGGGGAAAGGAAGGGTGTGTGTTACTTGACATGTTGATGCAATATAAGTAGCTTGCTTGGCAGGCTGTATTTTATGGATCGATCAGTTGTTCAGAAGTTGATTTGTGGGTCTGGATACACTTAAAGCTTTTGGCATCAACCTTGCCTTGCTTCAAGAAACTGGAACAATAACAGAGGGAGAGGGAGAGAGAGAGAGAGAGAGAGAGAAAGAGAGAGGGGAAATCACTGATGCTTTACTTAAGTCTCCTATCAGTAAACCAATGTCCCAGTGTTTCAGCTCTAATAGAATAGCAGTGACATATAGGGAGGTGTTGTAAGAAGGAGGAAATGGGTTTATATTTCAGTAAAAGTGAAATAATAAGTGAAGTAAAGTTATTTATTCCATATATATATATATTTAAACATTACATGTTTATCTCATTTATACAACTGAGCAGTTGAGCGTTAAGGGCCTTGCTCAAGTGCCCAAAAGTGGCAGCTTGGTGGTATTGGGACTTGAACCACCAATGTTCTGATCAGCAACCCACAGCCTTGACCACTGAGCTGCCACTGTACAGCACATTAGCTCATCCAGTGTATGATACTGGTGTGACTGCTGCATGGTGGGCGACTTTGAAGACTGTGCAGGGCTATCTTTTTGGTTTGTTCTCTCCATCTGTTGTTCTGATGAGAGAATTACTATCTTATATCCACAGACTCACTCACTCACTCACTCACTCACTCACTCACTCACTCACTCTATGTGACTGCCTATATCAGCCAACACTGGGTGAAGACAGGGTACAACCTGAACAGCTTACCAAACCATTGGAGGGCAACCCACAGAAGCATTTACACTCACACCTAGGGTCAATTGGGAACAACCAGTTAGCCTAATGTGCATGTCTTTGGACTTTGGGAGGAAATCGAAGTACGCAAGCACGGGGAGAACATGCCAACTCTACACAGAAACATCTGATCCTGGAACTCGAACCCAGGACCTTCTTGCTGTGAGGCGGATGTTCTAACCACCCTGAGGTGTGAATGAGATCACAGAAAATGATCTTTTCTTTTTAGTTGTTGGGGTGTTTTAGTGGTTTATCACACTCAGGTGAAGTTTCCTGTTCACACCCACAGAAAAAAATATACCAAAGGGGAATTAATAAATATAATACACTCATGCATGTAAAGGAAAAAGGGCTCCTATAGTGATGTTATACACATGTGTGGGCACACTCTTAATTGTGTGTGTGTGTGTGTGTGTGTGTGTGTGTGTGTGTGTGTGTGTGTGTATGTGTGGGGTCCTAGGCTGGGACAGTAAGAGACTCGATGGCTAAATCTCTCTACGGCGCTCTCTTCGACTGGATAGTCTTCCGGACCAACCATGCACTTCTCAACAACAAAGACCTAGAGGACTCTGCCAAGGTAACACCTCTCCCTGAACATCCTCTACTTAATCCCTATTTATCTTGAACATAAACACTTAAAGAATAGTAATCATGTTAAAGAAAATATAAAATAACAGCTCTCTACCTGAGAAAGCAGGATTTCCCTGCACGTTGGATTGATTTGTGCTCTGGGGGTTTGTTCTGCTTCTTTCTATCCATCAATCCCATAATATTCAGCTTTTTTTTGTTCTTTCTTTTTTGAAATAAAAGGGTTTCTAAGTTTAATGTTAGAGTTAGATTTTAGTATCTATGCTGGATTTATTAGCTGCATGAATAGTCATGTCAGTAAAAGTTCCTCACATGGAATAGTAAAGCAACAGATGTGGGAAGAAATTTGTTTGGCCTTTTTTCAGCTTAGAGCAGCAGCTCTTTAAAATGCACGTGTATGTCCCTGAACTTTATAGAATTAGAAAATGTACAACTTTTATCATTTCTACAAAAGGAAATCCTATTTGGTTCATTGTAATATTATAATACGAAGTACGTGATAAATGTGACTTTATTTGCGATAGTTTTATTTGTTTTGATCATTTTGCACTGTAAAAGTGTTGGTGTCTTTCAGGAATATATGCAAAGATTATTGTATAATATGCTTATATCTTTTAATATACAGTAATTATTCTTCCTTTAATCCAAATCTGTCTTTAAAGGCTTTATATTCTGAAAAAATATATATTTCTTCACATTATATATATAGTTTATTATATGGCAATGACAGTACTCGCGATCGGATTGGCTGTTGAATGGTCTGGAATTTCCCTGTATGGACTGCTCAGACCTTTTCTTTTTCAACCAAAACTTGAATTTCAAATTAAGAAAACCCCCCCAAAAAAACTGCTCTGTATTCGAGAAAATTAGTATCACATATAAACCTGCTCTCGGTGAAACATATCCCAAAAGGCGAGAAAGCAAACAGTGTTGTGTCGTTGATCTTTGAGTTTCATTTTGGAAATGGAAATTGCCACACAACCAGATATAGCCATCTGTTCTCCCCCCCCCCAGATTTTATTTTATCTTTTTTCCTCAGACTTGATGCATTTTCCTCGCTATCACTCAGTCAATTCATCAGAATCTTGGTCTGGAACTTTCCTGTAGTGACCTCATGCTGGGTGAATAAATAGTATATGTCAATGCTCTAAAAGAATATTTGAAAGAAAACCCAGTAGTATATGCTACAAAGGAAAAACTATCTCAGGATTAAAAATAATAGTCCAAGTTATTAATGCTTGAATCAGTGAAACAAAGGACATCTAGTTGTTCACAGTCGCTTGGAGCAGCATTATCATTATTGCACTTAAATAAAAGAAAAAAACATAAATCATAAAATGTTTTTATTTGCTTTCCTTGTGTTTCTATGTTGGACATAGTCCATCACAGGTTACTTTCCCAGTATTTTTACTAGTACCCATTTATACTGCTGGGTGGACAGAGGCACACTTGTGGGTAGGACCTTGCCCAGGGGTCTTAGCTCGGCGGGGGACTAACGAGGATTCGAACCCATGAACTTTCGATCATAAGCCCAGCACTCTAACCACTACACCACTGGCCCACCCATCATTAAAAGTTGAATTGATGCCAAGTCCCAGGTTGCATCTGCAATAATGATTCTGCCATACAATTATCTGAAAAAATAAGTATGCCGCATGAAACACAAGTATATTTTTTGAATATATTTGAACTAACAAAAGGGATTGTTTGCTTACATATATTGAAAAAATCTACATGAGGCATAAGAGACTTATATACAGTACTTACTTATAATATATTTATCACCTGGTTTGATTATCTCAACAAATGATACAAAAGGTGATTTATTTCACCAAATGATACATAAAACTGACATTTTGTCATTTTCACAATTACCAAACAAACAAACAAAAAAAAAAACCAGATGAGTCACCTTGACATTTATCACAACTTCAAAGAACAAAATCAGAATCAGGTTTTTCGGGATTAGGTGCCACTGATTAGAACCTCCTGCAGGTAGAACTAATTTAAACCCGACAAGTTCAGCCTTGATGCATATATCTAAGCAGCGCTCTTTTTTCCTTCAGTAAAGAAGGTTGTGGATGCCTTAGAGTCTGGCAAGGGATTTAAAAAGAACTCTAAATCATTTAAAATAAATCATGGCTGTTCAAGGGCGGCTCCCTACATTATATTCTAATATTATCTCCATACAAGAATATTACCTCTGTTGATATTTTTATTGATTCAATTATTGAAAAAGCTATTTTTCCTTGTGGTTTTGCGTCATCTAAATTTGTAGGCATCATATTGCAGAGGATGAAATGTTTGCTTTTTCAAATATGTTGACAAAATCTGCAGGTCTCACGGGATGTACTGATTTTTTTATTTTTTTTTACAAGACAAAAATGATTAGAACACAAACCCAGTATTTTTCAGTGGCCAATGTATTTCAATTTATGAACTATTTTTTATTTAATCAGAACCGCAGTCTCGGGTCTAATATTCACGTCTGCTCTCCTTCAGATTTTGTCTATTGGGGTGTTGGATATCTTTGGCTTTGAGGACTATGAGAACAACAGCTTTGAGCAGTTCTGCATCAACTACGCCAACGAAAAACTGCAACACTATTTTAACCAGCACATCTTCAAACTGGAGCAGGTGTGTGCCTTCTGTGTGTGTGTGTGTGTGTGTGTGTGTGTGTGTGTTCTCCTTGTCTTTCTCTCACTTCCTCACTAAGGTCAGGAGGAACCTTGAACTGATGATTTGAATTTTCTCTTATTTTAATAGCATTGCATTCATTTAAATCTGAGGTTCCACTGTCACAGACAAAATGTCTGGATACAGAATGGGGTCTGTGTTGTGGCAACTCTGAGCCGCCAGAAGTGTTCGTAGTAACAGTGACCCACAAGACATATCAACAAGACATAGATTTTAGGATTATTTTTATTACATATATATTATTATTATTAGGCTTCAGATTTATGTCTTCTATTAATCAGAAAATTTCACTGGACTGTTCAGAGACATGTCAAATTAAAATTTTAGGAGCTTGTGGGTTGTCAGGTTCATGCATGGGGCCACAGAATTTTACAATTCTCTTTAATTTCTCCTCCAGCATATTTTTGATCACACAAACAAACTGCTTGCATTTGAAAAAGCACTTCAAGCACCTCAACAATTCATTTCTCTGTTCACAGTTCACCATTATTTTTGTGAAGGCAATTCTGGTTGTATTTTCAACATGTAGTATATTATACACTGCCTGGCAAAAAAAAAGGTCCTGCAGTCTAATATTTTGTTGGATCACCTTTACTACAGCACATAGCTGCTATGGTATTGTTGCTTCAGTTGGTCAGGTCGAGGCTCAGCAACATTATGTAGCAATAAAATGAAATCAGCTGATGACATGCATGTAGTGAATGACCAGGTTATCCCATTAATAGACTTTCCTCATGACACGGATATAAAACTGTGGATCAGATAGTGAAAGAGTGGTTCAGGGAGCATGATGCATCATTTTCACACATGAACTGGTACCACAACCCCAGTGAAATTCTTTGGGACTTTATGGAGTAGTTCGATTTTTCCCCCCCCTTCATCAATTCAAGAAAAACGTGCTGTATACAAGGCTTAAGGCGAGGATCTCTGTGTGAAGGAGGGGTAGAGGGTTGGAGTCTTGCCCTCGTGCTCCTCCTCCTTTGTGTGATCCAGTCCTTGTTTTCCATCCGTGATTTTTTTCATGAGCGCACATTAGCTATAAAGCTGCAATTAGTACATTTTGTTCTAATTTCTTATTTTTATGACTTTCACAATGCAGTTTTCCAAAGAAAGCACACCCTTAAAGCAGCGTTTCATTCAGAGGCTGTGTGGGGGTTTTATTAGACCCCCATATCTGAGCCTGAAATCTGTTCTGAAATTCATTTCTTTTTTAAGTAACCATGTTTGCTCTCATGTTTTGTTTTTAGCAGTTCCTCTTTTAGTTCAGCATTACCGCTGATTAGCACTGAATGAAGTGTGTGGAGAAAAGCTTCTAATCAGACCAGACACATTTTTTTCTTAACTGCTGTTGTTAAGACTGTAGCTTCCTGACCTTCTATACCACACACAGAACTGGAGTCTATTAAAACAAGCCTCTGAGGTTTAAAGGCTCCATTGTCCTATTAACTGTAGTGTGTGTGTGTGTGCGTGTGCGTGTGCGTGTGCGTGTGTGTGTGTGTGTGTGTGTGTGTGTGTGTAAAATATGTGTGGTTTAAAAGTGAAAGATAACAAACTTCACTAATACTGGTACTTTTTTTCTGCTAGTGTTAAATGGCACTGTGTTTCCACTACGTTGTCTGATCGCTCAGCTTCTCCTGCTAGCATAAACAATCACAGAAAAGGAAAGACTTTAATCACCCAAAGACATTTCCCCCAATTTATCACACCCAAACCAACACTACAATACAGAGCAGAATGGTAAAAATCTCAACTGCTTTGCTAAGGATTATAAAAATCAGCCCCAAATTTTAATGGCACCCTTGGCAAAGATGGAGGGAAAGATTCCAAAAACTCTTGTTGTGGTTGATTAACGTAAAGGAGCTGTGTCACGATTTTACCCTAAAATCATTAATTCATTCAATTATTTTCTGAACCGCTTAATCCTAATTAGGGTCGCAGGGAGGCTGGCACTCATCTCGGCCGACTCTGGGCGAGGGGAGAGTACACCATGGACAGCTTGCCAGGCCATCACAGGGTAGAAACACGCTGACGGCAATGTAGCCTACTCTTTTCGAAAGTCAGCAGTCAGAAGTCAGCATCGAAAGAAGTTTTACGTTTTCGAACCCAACATGGAGCAACACGGAAATGGATTGAACAAACCCATTATTCTACTATCAGGGTCATGGGAAGGCTGGACCCTATCTCAGCCAACACTGAGCAAAGTCAGGGTACACCCTGAACAGCTCACCAGTCCATCTTCACCCAGTGTCGACTGTGATAGGCTCCAGCCTCCCCGCGACCATGATAGTAGCATTAAGCGGTTCAGCAAATGAGTGAGTAAGTGTTTGCAATGGAACAACCAGAAAATGGGGAGTGCATGGGAGAATTGCTCACAGTGTGCAGATAAGCTAGGAGGCATGGGGCATTTCTGTGTGGAGTTTGCATGTTCTCACCGTGCTTGTGTTGATTTCCTCCGGGTACTCTGGTTTCCTCCCACAGTCCAAAAACATGCACAGTATGCCAACTGGCTGTTCCAAATTGCCCCTAGATGTGAGTGTGAATGTGAATGATTGTGTGTATGTTGGCACTGTGATGGCCTGGCAAGCTGTTCAGGGTGAACCCCGCCTTCTCCCAGAGTAGGCTGCGGTGGGCGCCGGCCTCCCCACAACCCTAATTAGGATTAAGCGGCTTAGAAAATGAATGAATGAATAAAGTGCAGATAAGCTGACCAGGCTTGCTGTTGATTATGGTTAATTAATTCTAAAAGTCGGAGCAATGCTTTCATGATTAGTCTCCTCTGTTTTCGACACATATTTAAAAAGGAGGTGGGTTGTAAATCTACAGCGACAGATCTCTTCACGCGAAGGTGAAACTACTGAAGTTCTAGTGGGAGACTGAACTGAATATTGTGGGTGTGCCTTATCAGGTAGTTTTACTCTAGTGTAGTTTCACTGTGCATGCGTCTCACATATTACAATATTCTGTAGCTGCTATACCTGCATGTGTGTAGAGGAACTTAGTGAGGCGTTTGATTGTGACAGTAGGCAGCGTGTAAAGCACATGGAGAGGAGTGAACATCATGCTGTTAAATACGCATGTGCATATACACACACACACACACACACACACACACACACACACACACACACACACACACACACACACACACACACACACATTCTTATCTTAAGTCCCTGTGTACTCTTTGAACAGTCGCCAAAGCAAATAGACAAACCTCCCTGCCGCAGGCTGTAAGGCCTCAGTCCAGTGTTTACTCTCCCACTGCCAATTACTGTGTAATTTGGCATTTTTTTCATGCTTGATTGCACAGCATTAGCAGTATGAACATACCGAGAGTTACGAATCAGAAATGTAACACACTGCTTTTCCCAACACATCATCTGAAGAGTACAAAAATACCGTTTTACTAGAGGTGACAGTCTATATCAAGGTTCTGCCTCTTTTAAACCACGTTCACATACAAATCCTGACTTACATACAAAAATTCATATAGCTGCTTATGTGTTGCTATGAATTTGCACCTCCGTTATCCTGAATTATGGAATTCCTTTTATAAAGCGAGGCATTAAAAGTCACTCTGCTTCGTTTTTTTCTGTGCAGGAGGAGTACCGTACAGAGGGCATCAGCTGGCATATGATTGACTACATTGACAACACAAGTTGCATCAACCTTATCAGTAAGAAACCCACAGCGCTGCTCCATCTGCTGGATGAGGAGTGCAAGTGAGTCTCAGATGTAAAGCTGTATGTTGTGAGTCTGTGATGGTGTACCCGTATCTCACCCGGATGTAAACTATGTATATAGCAAGTTATGATTAAGTGAAAAAAGAGGATTATGTAGCAGTTGGGTGGGTTGAACTGTGATTTAAAAAACTGGGATGTTGGGATTTATTCTATAACAATGACAGTACTGCAAGTAAGCCATTAGCTAGCTGATCTTTAGCAGCTTCCACCGGAAGAGAAACAATTCATCTGTCATGAATACATGTGGAGACAGGATGCCTACACTAGACGATGAATTTATTGTGGTCTGGCAATCCAAGAGGAAACAAAACCCAAACTTAAACAATGAAGCATATCATGTAGCTGGGTAACAAGAACAAGCTAAGCAAAACGAGCATGAGGCAAAGAAAACACCATGAACATGAAATATACTGAAAACCAGAAAACTAGAACACAACAAGAAAAAAACAAGGCTGATGCTTTGACGGCTACTGAAATGCCCCACATGTCAGCGATGTAAAATGAGAGCTTAAATTCACTTCCTCATTGCTCCCGCAAATGCCACCTACTCTGGGAAATGCAAATTACCAGTAAATCAGTGCTGTGACATTACCAAAGCCCTCGTAATCATGAATGATGAGTTCTTGTTTAGAAGCGGGCTAGGAACAGCACCTGAAGTAAATTAAGAGGCAACCATTTTATAATGCCATATAATAAACTGCTTATTTACCTTGTTTGCTCGGTCTGTACAGAGAAATCTCAGCTTTTTTTCCCTCAGGCTGAGATTTCCCTGTTCAGACCTCACACTCGGTTAATAAGCAGTTTGTATATTGCAATAAAAAGGTGTACACTAGCTGTCATTAAAAGGCCATCACTATACATTGATGTTCCTGGAGGTCATGTATACAGACCTTGCATTTCTATGCATGTGGAAGCAACAGTTAAGCAAAGCAGCGTCTTCTAGCTTTTCTACCTTAGCACATAACTTGCACAGCAAGTTACTAGAGCAGCAGCAGAGACAAACCCAGATCATCAGTCTGACTTCCGACTTTCTCTAGTTTCCCTCAGGCAACTAACCAGACTCTGCTGGATAAGTTTAAGAGGCAGCATGAGGGAAACAGCTACATTGAGTTTCCTGCAGTCATGGAGCCAGCTTTCATCATTCGCCACTATGCAGGGAAGGTGAAATACAGCGTCAAGGTGTGTATCCAGGAGCTCAGTATTGATTGGTGTCATATGAAATTACTCCATTAAAATTATAATATAAGCAAATTAATTAAGTTATTTATATGTTGGATGATTTAAATTTATTTCTTTTTACACTGTGTTGTAAATTAGCGTATATAATTAGGATATTTAAGTGTTATGGCGATATGAACCGAGAGAGAGAGAGAGAGAGAGAGAGAGAGAGAGTGTGTGTGTGTGTGTGTGTGTGTGCAAGAGAATGTGACTCTTAGGAAGGAAACATAATGCACCAACCACATCCACTCGCCTAATTTTTCTTTCTAATCTGATTGGTTAGATTTGCCTTTGGGTCAGATTTTATTTAAAGCACATGTTCTGCTCTGACTGCATTATTCATAAAACACTTCTCCTTTTATCCCAAATCTATTGTTCGATACATCTATTTTTCTGAAACCACATAAGCCAAGGACTCTTCAGTGACCCTTCACCCTGATTCTCACAGTGTGTGTTTTAAGTAGTATGTGTTGCTTGTATACAGAGAGAACACCAAAAAAGTAGATGAGACTAGCATAGTTATAGAGGTACAAAGAATCCCAGTCAGTGCTGCAACTTGGAGGTTAAACAATGTGGACAGGACAGGAGCACACAATAGTGTGCAGGCCACAGAGGGGAATACAGGCACTGTCGACTCTAAATGGTTGAGTATTGTGCCCCCTCCCACCACCATGTACCTTTTTCTTTCGAGAGTGTGTGTGTGTTTTCATAAATTCTTAGAAACGTAAAATAAAATTCTCCTGGACGTGTAGGTAGCATGTCCACCTCACAGCAAGGTCTTGGGTTCAAGTCCCAGGCTCGGGTGATTCTGTATGTTCTCCCCGTGTTTGGTGGGTTTCCTCGGGGTACTCCGGTTTTCTCCCACAGTCCAAAGACATGCACATTAGGCTGATTGGCTGTTCCAAACTGTCCTTACGTGTAAATTGTGTGTGTATTGCCCCCGCAATGGTCTGGCAAGCTGTTCAGGGTGTACCCCGCCTTCACCCAGTGTTGGCTGAGATAGGCTCCAGCCTCCCCGTGACCCTAGTACGATTAAGTGGTTTTGGCAAATAAGTGAATGAGAGGAAATGTAGGTCTAATCTTTAGTTATTTTTTTAAGTGTGTGTGGGTGGACAGTACTATGAAGAAAACATCTTGTCTATGCTTGATAGCATCGTTTTTAAACGACCAATCAATAGCTAGAAAAATGTACAGAAATGTCCAGTGTGTCATCAACAGCTTTTTTCTCTCAAATAAATGAAGAATGATATGAGCTCAGCTGGAAAACCCTTCATTCCTCAGATCCCACGCAACAACAGCAACACCACCATGACTTTACAATCTCCCTTTTTATCCTAGCTGATGAAGATTTGTTGGTTGTGCTACTGGTGCAGGCCCCATCCACATGATTTTGATAGCACCGCGTTGTGTTGATGCACACATTTAATATATGAGAACAAGTCATGAGGTTTGTGAACCTCTGGTGTAACTTATCTAATCTCTTCGCTTCCTATATAGGATTTCAGGGAGAAGAACACAGACCACATGCGCCCAGACATCGTGGCTCTGCTGAAGAGCAGTAAAAGCGCCTTTATCTGTGGCCTGATGGGAATCGACCCTGTGGCTACCTTCCGCTGGGCCGTGCTGAGAGCGTACTTCAGAGCAGTGGTGGCTTTCAGAGCAGCTGGGAAAAGACATGGGGAGAAGAAGAGCAGTGAGTGTATACACACACACACACTCACACACCCACACACACACACCCACACACACACAGTATCATAGAGTTATGCACATGGTAATGAGTAAAATAAATCTTGTAGCATAATTTTGCATGAATATTTTCTGATGTAGTTCTTGATACTGACTGCCAGAACTTTAATGTTTAATGTTTGAATGTAGTTTTAACCCCCCGTATCAGGATATGGACATTTCTGCCAAGTTACATATTTTCCCAAATACTTTTCCTAATTACATGGGCTTTAGTGAATGACCCATAATGCATTATTTCTAAACAATAAATCTGGATGTACTAAAGTGTCTAATTAGGCTAATTAGTCAAGTATATATGTATATGTGTGTGTGTGTGTGTGTGTGTGTGTGTGTGTGTGTGTGTGTGTGTGCGGCACAATGGTGTAGAAGGTTCTGGTTTTGATTCCTAGTTCTCAGGCATTTCTGTGTGGGGTTTGCCAGTTCTCCCCATTCTTGCGTAGATTTCCTCCGGGTACTCCGGTGTCCTCCCACAGTCAAAAGACATGCATTCTTAGTCTAAGTGGATGACCCTAAGTGTGAGTGTGAGTGTGAATGGTTGTGTGTCTGTTGGCTCTGCGATGGTCTGGCGAACTGTTTACGGTGTACCCCCTCCTTTGTTCAGTATTGGCTAACTGGCTGTTTCGATTAGCCCCTTGGTGTAAGTGTGAGTATGAATTGTTGTTTGTATGTTGAGCCTGCGATGGACTGGCTGTTCAGGTGTTCCCTGCCTTCGCCCAGAGTCGGCCGCGACCCAAGTGGGATTAATTTGTTTTGGCGAATGAATGAATGGTCTGATCTTCATGGCAGTTACAGTAATGAATAAACACAATCTGTTTTAAGTAATAACACACAAAGTATTGCTTTGTTCTGGTCCATACTGAATACACAATTCATTTACAGTGTATGCTGAAAAAAGTATGTGAACCCCAAGGCTGATCACTTCAGCAAAAGCTAACTGGAGTCAGGAGTTGGAGTCCAGACCTGGAGCTCAATCAATGAAACTAAACTTGACATAAAAAACCCCACTCAAACAGTTTAAATTTGCTGTTCGTGAGAATCATCTGAATTATGCCTTGCGAAAAGGCGATGTCACACGTGATCTTAAGATCAAGAATTGTTGATTTGCATAAAGCTGGAAAGGGTTACAAGACAGTCTCAAAGAGTTTCAATTTTCATCAGTCCACAGTTAAACAAATGAGACGATTTAGCACCGTGACTAGTCTCACTAGAAGCGGGCGTCCAGCCAAGAATACTTCAAAGGCTTAATGCAGAATCCTCAATGAGATAAAGAACCTTAGAGTAAAAGCTAAAGGCTTAAAGGAGTCGTTGGGACTGGCTGATATTTCTGTTCATGGGTCTACCATATGCAAAACAAGGTTTCCATGAGAGGACATCACAGAGGAAACCACTGCCTTCCAAAAATACTCTGCTGTTCGCCTGAAGCTCACCAAAGAGTACACTGACACTCCACAGAGCTACTGGTAAAAAAGTTTTGTGGACTGAGCACAATGTATGGTGTTAAAGTGACACATGAAAACAGGATGAGGAGGAGAATGATTGTTGCCCCTACAGTGGCGTTCACCCAGGAAGTGATGAGCAACACATGAAGCACGTCACCGCTCAGCTCTTGTTGCCTGGATAACTCCCTCGCATGTGTCCTGCTTAAAAATATTTTATCATCATTATCTTATATTATCTGAGTTTATTTTAACTCATATTATCATCATATATAGTTATTACTATATTATCATTATTATTATTGCACGGAGACTCTTGTGCAGGGGCAGCATGGTGGCGTAGTGGTTAGTATGTCTGCTTCACAGCAAGAAGGTCCTGGGTTCAAGTCCCGGGCTTCTGTGTGGAGTTTGCGTGTTCCCCCCGTGCTTGCATGGGTTTCTTCTGGGTACTCTGGTTTCCTCCCACAGTCCAAAGTCATGCACATTAGGCTAATCAGCTGTTCCGGATTGCCCCAGGTGTAAGTGATAATGGTTGAATATGTTGGCTCTACAATGGTCTGGTGAGCTGTTTAGGGTGTATCCCTGCCTTCGCCCAGTGTTGGCTGAGACTCAACCTCATCATTTTACTGTGAATACAACACTGCTTTTTGATGCCCCCATTGCAGAGTTAGTTAGCACAATACCTCAACGACAAGGTGGATAAATGTTTGTAGGTGTTATACGAATTATCTGCGTAATCAACAGATGAATTAGATAAGATTTAGGAATTTGCTGAAACAGGATCAAGGTCCCTGGGCTCAAGCGTTTTTTTTTTGTGGAGTTTGCATGTTCTCCTCGAGCGTGCAAAGGCTTCCTCTGGGTACTCCATTTTCTTCCCACAGTCCAAAGGCATTAGGCTCATTGCGCCTAGGTGTGAATGTGAGTGTGAATGGTTGTATGTGTTGCCCTGTGATGGACTAACAAGCTGTTCAGGGTGTATCCCGCCTTTGCCCAGTGTCGGCTGAGATAGGCTGCAGTCTCCCCACAACCCTAGTAGTAGGATTAAACGTTTGACAAATGAGTGAGTGAATGAGGAGGAACAAGGTCAAGGCAAGGTCAAATTTCTGAAGGGTAATTTTCTTGTTGTCTTCTTCCTGTTTAAAATATAATCTGAGTGTATTTCTGCCAAACAATTTGGTAACAGGAAGCCCTTGCACATGTGGAAGAAGTGTTAACACTGAGGGTTTTTTTGTTTGTTTGTTTTTTTACTCTGTCACTGAGGTTATGTTCCCTTAGTTTGTTTCGTTGTTAAAATGATTATGCTAAAAGCTATGTGTGGATTTCCATGTGATTTCTACCAGGGGTGGGGTCTGTACAAGGAAGACTACATTAGATTTTTGAGATGATCCGGATCGAATTCTTGAATTCCAGGATTTTTTTTTAATGGATTCTGTAACGGTGTGCAGGAGGAAGATTTTTGACATTTTGGTTCATGTGGGGGATTGCTGTGCTTGGCAGAGATTTTCACTCTTGGAGTGCTCCTGTTTTTTTGTTTGTTTGTTTGTTTGTTTTTTTGTTTAATGAAACATGGAACCAACCAATGTTTTTCCTCCTTGTTATAAATTCTTCTTAGTGTTGTTATTAACTGTGCTATAATTCCAAACCATTTATACCTCTCTTAACTTACTTAAACTTGTACTGGTTCCCTTTTTATCACATCTTTAAACCAAAATCTGACTATTTATCATCATCTTCTTCCACTTGATCCGGGGTTGCGTCACAGGGGCAGCAGCCTAAGTAGTGAGCTTCAGACATCCCTCTCCATAGCCACTTCCTCCAGCTCCACCGAGGTGTTCCCAGACCAGCCGAGAGACATAGTCCCTCCAGCGTGTTCTGGGTCGACCCCGGGGTCTCCTTCCGCTCGGACATTCCTGAAACCCCACACCAGGGAGGTGTTCAGGAGGCATTCTAAGTTTATCATATAATTTATTTATTTATCATTCGGACTCTCAAATGTTGCAAATGAGAGATTACTCTGATTTCACACTTCTGACTGGAGAATCACTGGTTAATAACATGATCTTTTTTTTCTATGTGTAATACGGTAAAGTGACTAATATTGTGAAAATTGTGTTCATTCCATTAGTTCGTCATGTCACTTCCACGCAAGATTATTGTTAGTCATTACTTCTTGGATTTCTAACACACATTAACAGAAAGTTGTCAGAGTTCATGAACTGTAGCGAATGCATACTTGCACACCTACCCACAACAACTCATAACCCATTACCCTTCATATTCCATTACCCTCACACGCCTTCCCACTATTTTCACACATCAAGACTTTCTATTTTCCATCAACCCCCTAGCAGACTCAAAGGCGAGGGGGACGCAGCCCTTGGTTGCAGCTCTCCCTGATTTTGAACCGTGTCTTAAGAGTCATAAAAAGCTTTTTATAACAGCAGTACTTGAAAAGTTTCTCTTGTTGTTGTTACACCTGCTAACATCATCTCTATGTGCTACTGCTTTACCGTATTGTGCATTAATATGTTATATTGTTGTTAGGTTTACACTGTTCATAGTGTTTTACTGTTATGTCCTTTTCTATGCTTTGATGTTCTTGCTTGGGCGATACTGTGGAATAGCGTTTATCACGTCCATCTCACAGCAAGAAGGTCCTGGGTTCGAGTCCCGGACTCAGCAAGGACTTTTCTGTGTGGAGACATGAGCCCCATGGTTGTGTATCTGTTGGCCCTATGATGGACTGGCGAGCTGTGCACGGTGTACACTGCCTACACCCGGTGTCAGCTGAGATAGGCTCCAGCCTCCCCGTGACCCTAGTAGGATAAAGTGACTCAGCAAATGAATGTTCTTGCCTTTTGGTTACTGCTTTAAAGTGTAATATTTAGGATCTAGAAAAGACCTGCAAAGAGAAAACACACAACGGCACAATGTGCTATGTCATGTTCTTATTTCATCCCATTAGAAACTTTACCAGTGTTCATCTCATCAACTGTATAAATATGGACAGGGTATCATTCATTCTCACTCATTTACCGAACTGCTTAATCCTATCAGGGTCATGGGGAGACGGGAGCCGACACCGGGCGAAGGCAGAGTATACCAAGAACAGCTCGCTAGACCATTTCAGGGCCAACACACATACAGCCATTTACACTTACACTCACAGCTAGGGGCAATTTGGAAGAGCCAATTAACCTAATGTGCATGTCTTTGGACTGTATGAGGAAACCAGTGTACCTGGAGGAAACCCACATAGACACAGGGGGAACATGCAAATTCCACACCAAAACGCCTCAAACCCAGGACCTTCTTGCTGTGAGGTGGCGATCTCATTATGTTTCAAACACTCTTCTAAACTACTATATAAATTAATTAACTTTTAACTGATCATGTACTGCTGACTGCCATTGCTTCTGAACCCAGGGTTAATCTGTCTGCAGATTTCCAGTACATGTCCAAGTGATACATAATATTCATCGACCTTAATGAAATATCTCCGGATAAAATTATTTTAGCTCAATTTTAGAGCCATGTCGTCCATGTTTATACAGTCAATCGTTTAGGTGTTTGCACTTCGAGATAAAGATACTAACAATTCTCTGTATGGCTCTGTCCCTTCCCTCTCTCACTAGGCTCTAACACCACAGTGCAGTGCCCAGTTATTAAGAAGGTGGACAGCTTCAGTTTCCTGCATCACCCTGTGCACCAGAGAAGCCTCGAGATCCTTCAGAGATGCAAAGATGATAAATACAGTAAGGTTATATTGCTCACAAACCTCGTATAGCTTTTTATTTGATCGAATAGACTGATAACGGGAAATATGGATGAGGTATTATTTGAAATTTACTATTGTGTTACTTAAAGCAATATCATACTGGACTAGAAGGGCAGATAGTTAGTACCACTTCCAGGACCAATTTAAGTGATTATATGAAAGCAAGATATGCTCTGATATGTCCCTGTGAATCAGTTACATAATTGTTTGTTTTAATATTTATTATTATGTCAAATAAGTGGCCATAATTCACCGATATTGAACATTGTAAACTGTTTCTAAATTTGAACTAAGCAAACTGTAAGTGCCACACCAGAGGAGACAGTTCCTGATCTGCAGTATGTGAACTCGAGCTCCACCTAGGCCAGCGGCCAAACTGCTTTAGAAAAGACTGAAGCATATCGGTTGCTGGATCTAGGCAGGAATTTCTCAGAGGAAATGACTTGATATGTCCTATGGTAATGGACACAATGCAGTTCAGCCCCTAAAATTCGAAGGTCATACACTGTCTGGAACTATTTCCTCTAGACACTAGACCTCACCATAGTGTTCAGATTACAAGTTCACTTTTTGCTTCAGTATTTTGATAATGGCCATAAGCAAAAAGGTATTTGTGTATGAGCAGATCTTTTTATTGTTGTAATGACCATAATATGTTTAATAAAATGTTTTGTCTGCCTTTTTTGACACAGATTCCTGCATCACGTGGAAGAATCCACGTAGCCCTCTGTCACACCTGCAAGGCACCAACACGATCAATGATAAAACAACAACAAGGTAGTTTGTGTTTCATCACATGGGCTCTTCATTACCAGCCGCAATAGCGTTGCTGGTACTGTTTTCACTTCTTTCAGTTTGTTTGGGGATTTTTTTAGTTTTTTTGTTTGGCGGCTACTCATGCCCTCATCTCAAGAACTGCTTGACATACGACCATGACATTTTTAGAGTAGCAGCTTGGGACGAAAGGCTGAAACGAGTTTATGAAACGTTCATTGTAAGTCAAGTTCAAGGTCAGCAAAATGGTTTATAATGGCTAGGTAGCAGTTGATGCGATTCCTCATTGCAGAGTGAAAATGTGAAGGCTCTCTCTCGTTTTCTCCCTGATTCTCAGAGATGGGTTCTCTGGGTGTAATGGTCGCAGCTCAAGGTCTGGTCGTCTGGCCTCCACCGCCTCCTCTCATGAAGAAGATGGTATTTTTGTTAATGCCATGAGCAGCAAGTTACTGGAGAGAGCGCAGGGCATTTTGATGTAAGTCCCCGTGAGACAAGAACAATGAGAAAAAATATCCGAGTGATTTTAATATTGATTACTTTTTTGTACAGGCGCAACAAGAACTACAAAGCCAAGCTTTCACTTCCCAAGGTACAGCGCTCTTAATACTGTTAAGCATTTCACTTAACTGCTTCAGATAATTAAATACGATCATAGTTCCTGAGACGGAATATCAAGGAGAATATACAGCGATGTCCACCAAAGCCTGAGACAAATGAATGATGTAGTGTTTACTACACTGTAACATAATAAAAGCAAACTAAAACAAGATTCTTTGATTTATTTTACATTTTTAAGAATGACAATGATCATACTGTCCATCACAAAGTCTTTTTAAACTCTAATAAAAAAATCTTTTTATCTCCTGCCACATAGCAGGGAATGGGCAGCGTCAGTTCGTCTGTCACAATTTGGTTTCAGGACGTTAACTTAGGAATGCTTGCTCGGATTTTGATCAAATTTGGTATGCGGGTTTGTCCTACAAGTACCTCGCCTGAGATTGGTACACACCAAAATCTGCGCTTATACAACAGTTTTGATTTTGGTTTAAGAAGATATAGATCAACTTTAAAATATACATTCCTGGGCGGCATGGGCTTTGGATTATATGTTTTATATATATA
>JBCNYH010000007.1:8742435-8756728 GCA_039654325.1 Tandanus tandanus
ATATATATATATATATACACACACACACCTAATCTACATATCCATTATGGCCGTGTTTTCCCTCACTCTACCCTCTCTATAAGCTACACGTTTAGTTTAAAAACTGGTTTAAACCGCTTTCAGCAAAAAGGATGATTTTATGACAAAGACCCTTTGTCGAGCTCACAGTCAGAGGAACTGAAACCGAAACGAAACTATTTGAATATGGGAAGGTGGCTGTTTGTTTTCTTTTCCTCGAAATTGTCGCTGATAATCAGCCGTTAAGTGAGTTTCAGTCACTCTCCTCCACTCGTACAGTACAGTAACAGGGAACACTGCAGCTTCAGTCAACATGACAAGTAAGTATAATATAAAACAACAGTATTATGTTGAGGAAAACATACAGTAATATGTAGAGGAAACAATAATGAATCATGTTTACAGGTGTAACTCACAGCAGTCAAGAGACTCCAGTGTTTTTTGATCTGGAAACTACTGGCGTCAGTAAGTGGAATGAACATAAACACCCATTTCTGATGGTTTAATCATTATTATTTATGATTATGATTTATCCTCTATTTTTTTTGTACGAAAGCCAGCATGATTTGTGGTTATTTAGACTTCATATGAATATGTAATAATATTATAATGTAATATATTATTAATGATTCATGTTAATATATTATTATTACGACTCGATCTAGAAATAACGAGTTATTAAGTCAGCTATATGGTGGCGTAGTGGTTAGAAGGTCCTAGGTTAGAGTCCTGGGCTTGGGCATTTCTCTGTGGCATTTGCATGTTTTCCCTGTGTTTGTGTGGGTTTCCTCCGGGTACTCCGGTTTCTTCCCACAGTCCAAAGACATGTACATTAGGCTAATTGGCTGTTCCAGGTTGCCCCTAGGTGAGTGTGAATGGTTGTTGTGTCTGTGTTGGACCTGCAATGGTCTGGTGAGCTGTTCAGGGTGTACACCGCCTTCGCCCAGTGTCGGCTGAGATAGGCTCCAGTCTCCCCGGAACCTAGTAGGATTAAGTGGTTTGGAAAACGAGTGAGTTAGTTGAAAAACACGACATAGCACTGTAACTCAACTAAGGTTGTGTCTCAACTAACAAGTCTCAACAGGACTCTCAAAGAGTAGCTCGGTTTTATGGACTTGGTTACATCACACTGTATGAAACCAACAATCTCCAGGCAACATCATACATGTTTAGCAATACGAATGGAAGGATGACACACTGCCAAAAATATTTATTTTAGAAATATGCTTTAGTTATGTTATATTATTGCACTGAACAATACTGAATATGTTCAATAAGGTGAAATAAGCCATGTATGTTGTCAACTATTAACATGAAGAGGACATGGAAAAAACTTTTCGTTCTTTTTGGGTTTTGTTTTCTTTTTTTTCCTTTTTTTTTTTTTAATCTAAAATTACCTTATATAGTCCTCATTGCATCCCAAATTTATGGCTCTTTGAGTATTGACACATTGCCATTTTAGCATGTCAAAATAACCCAGAAATTTAACCCAGGCCTGCTATATTTGCTATAACTATAATTTTATTCATTTTAGAGCACATAGAAGCTGGTATATAATCAATCACAGATACGTTTAGCACAAGCTATGCAAAATTCTAGGTATTAACTTTTGGGGGCTCAAAATTCCTCTCATTAAGAAAAATGCATTTTCATCCCTTTGTTAAAGGCATTTTTTTTTTTAAATCTGGGCCTTTGCTTGAGCTTTCCAATGATTTGGATATGCTGGGAGGCAATCTGACTACGTGCTCATCACATTTTATGGTTGTGGGATTGATATTTCTGGAGTTATTACAGGTTTAAAATGGCTTATCAGCTAAAATGTACATTTCTTAGGTGCTATTGAAAAAAAATCTCAAGGGTAAAATAATATAAAATATTACACATAATTTAGTTTTTCATGGCAAATAACATATACATAAAGTCTGAGCAAGATCTGAGATGGTGCAGAAACACTTTATTATAACCTGAAACATTTCATCACAGTAGTTTTATTAATTTCTAGTAGGAAAAACAACAGTTACTCACCTAGAACAGGGGTTATACCACTGTAAAGCACCTAAGACAGAATTTTGATATGCCAATACTCATCAAGCCTGAGCTGAATAAATTGTTGCTTCTGGCTTATGTAGTCTATTTATTTTCACTCTGCTCAAACTTTTAACATTTCACTTTATTGTAGAAGAGTAATGAGGTTTTAGTAAAGAGTAAGAATAAATATGATCCAGTGTCACTAGATGGAATGGTGATTTAGTGGTAAGTGTTGTCACCTCACTGAAAGAACGTTCTGGGTTCAAACCTGTTGGTCAACATGGGCCTTTCTACGTGGAGGTAGTTTGCATGTTCTCCTTTTGCTTGTGTGACTTTCCTCTGGGTGTTCTGGTTTCCTCCAAAATACAAAATAATCTCAACTTTTCCCACATTCAGTGTGAGCTATAACCTCAGAGGAGTATAGAATTTTTATATTAACTGCAGATTAGCAACCTGCCCAGGGTGTACCCCACCTCATGCTTGGTTAGCTGGGATTGGCTCCAGCTCTCTCATGACCCTGACAGAAAAACTGTATACGTAAAGGACGGATGGATATATCTAGGGTCACCAGAAGAACCTGTTCAAGTCAGATTTTTTTTTCCTCATCTCAAGGAGTCTTGACTTGTCAGTCATCTGTGGCTTGCATATTAGAGAACTGAACCTAAACCTACACCCAGAAGATCGAGCAGTTTAACTCATGGCCTTAATTCGTTAATAATAACTTAGAAATATAAATCAGCTTTATTTGGGGCAGTGGTGGATCAGCCTTCAGCTGCTACATTACATCGGCCTCCTGATGAAACCTGCAATCTCCATTTTTGACTTGTTTCAGGAATGACAAAAAATTTAAAGTAGAAATAATGATCATACAGTGACGCATGTGTGAATTTACCCCCAAAACAGCTAGATGGAGCCACCAGCATTTTCAAGTAGATGCAGAGGGTTATCTTAATTTATATTCATGAATAATCTCATTTTGAGATAGCAGATTTCATCAGAGGGCGACGAAGCTGTATTCAGTGACTTGAGTCAATGTGAAAAGAAAAAAATATATCTGTGAAATGATTACCTGTAAATGTGTATTAAATTTGAATAATGTTTGAACCTTAAATCTCTTTCCAGAAACGTCTGAATGTGATGTTGTTCAGCTGTCAGCCATCAGTGGACAGAGGCTCTTTAATGCCTACATTTTCCCTCGGATCCCTATAGATCCTGGTGCCTCTAAAGTTACAGGCCTGACCACAGACAACCAGAATCTGCTCCTACACGGAGAGCAAGTGCCAACGGCTCCATTAACAGAGGCTCTTAATTCATTCATCTCCTTCCTTAAAACCTTCAGCAGACCGATTCTGGTGGGTCACAACTGTAAATGTTTTGACTGTCCTGTTCTACTGCGAATCCTGAACGAGTTTAATCTGCTGAAGGAGTTCCAGGGTGTGGTCTCAGGTTATCTGGACACATTGTTGCTCAGTAGAGAGATGTTCCCTACATTAGAGAAACATACTCAGCCCTTTCTGTTCGAACATTTCCGCGGTAAAAGCTATGGCGCACATGATGCCACTGAGGATGTGCGAGCTCTTCAGGAGCTCTATAACTTCTGGGACCCGAGCCCAGAGCTGGTAAATCAGCAAAAGTTTATGTAACAGCTCAAATACTTCAGGGGAGAGTGGGGTCAATTGTAAGTGGGTTCAGTAACATGCTATAGTGAGGTCATAGTCCACACATCAGTATCTCAGTAGCGCTCACCGCCTTGTATGTATACAGATGAAGTATACAAGTATACGAGTTTGGCTCAACTATGTCAATGGAGGAAACAGCAGGTTTGCTTCACCCTTGGGTCCTTTTGTTCTTAAGCAAAGGATATTTGCATTTTTTCAAATATAGGATTTTCAAAAATATGATATTACAGCTGACGCCACTCTCCCGAGATTAGTTTGGGACATATTAATAATGTCTGAAGTCACACTAATATAATATGATGCGAGAATCTTTTGACATTTTCCCCCACTCTATATTACTGACATGTTGGCAAAATATTTTATAATTTAAGTTTATCTATGCTTATTTTTTTTTCCCCAGTAGCAGACTGCGAATCTATTCCACTTTAAACAATTTCTTTTAATCAAAAGTCAGTAGGGGCATTGATTCATGTTAAACTGTTTAAATTGTAAAATGCATAACATCATGTGACATTAAACAGAGCTTTCAAACAGTCTGGTTTGGTACTTTATTACAAATTTCATACTGTTTTATTGTCATTATTCTTTTGACAATAGGAAGATTTATTACCACAATGTTAAATAGAATAAGAAGCAGGAAGGTTTCATTGATAATTATTACTAAATTGATAATATAATTGGCAGTAAATATTTTTCATCACTGCCATTCAGCATGATATCAAATTAAACTCCACTAAGAGTTAACTTGAGCAAAATACAAACCGTTAACAAATACAGCAGGGTCCCAAAAATCTCCATAAATGGGTGGTTTCTGGGTTCTTGGATTGTTCGCTGTGAACCCGTGGAATGGATTACAAAGAAACAGAAATCATGTATAGGATGTTTTGTAAGATTTACAGTTAGCTAAAGTGGTAATTTCCCCCATATTTATGGAGATTTTGAGACGCTGTAGAATAAACATGTTTCAGTTTGCCCAAAATTTGATGAACATTCACATCCAAGAGCGCTGAAGTGCACTTATGGACGGTTACAGGGTAGGAGTCATCGTTCTTCAGAATGTCACTTTTAAGGCCTATTAGACCAAAGCTCAAACCAGCAAACATTTAATCAGCCATTTCCACATCTTCTGCCAGTTTCTGCACCATCTTCTCCTCCAGCTTTTTGGTTTGTCCTACACAATGAGAAAGGGAGTGAATACACAAGGTTAGAAGATAATTAATAGGGTGCTGTGGCATTTTTTAAATGTTCACCACACTTTACACTTGTACATTTCACACAGCTTTGTTTGAAGGTCATTTTCAAGGTCACGAAGGTCAAATATAGTGAAATAACGATATTTTCCATACATTGTGGGCATGCGGGTAAAACATGATATATCAGCTAAAAAGAGTCTAGACTAACTCTGCCTGATGCATTTAAAAAAAAGAAAATCATAAAAACAAAGCCCCATGACAAAGATTTGGAGGCCATTACTATAATACCTATTTTCGTCAATATATTCTCAAGTAATTATGATATCTTAACAAAATTGTCTATACCCATGTTTTCATGGTCAAAGATTATAATAGTGACATCTAGAACATCACAGAATACAATTTGGCCTATATTATACTATTAGTGTGGCCTTTAAGGTAATATTACAGTTCAGGAGAGTGGTCGGTATTATACCATTTCATGAGTAATCATAATATCTTGATGAAATTGCTGTCTGTATCCATGCTTTCATGGAACAAAATTTTATGATGAAATCTAGAACATCAAAGAATATATTCTTGAATTGACCTATAATGTTATTATAGTATAATTACACTATTAGTGTGGCCTTCAATGAAATATTCAAGGTCAAAATGATGGAATAATTGTCAGTATTAAACCCCCAAATATAAACATCTTATGAAACCTAGCATTCCTTATGATTTTCTTGTGTAGTATCCTCGATCTGACTTTTGCCACTGAAATTATAAATAAATATATAGTATTGAATGTGACAATAAAACCCAAAAATTTGAATTAGATAAACACTAAAATTAACAGAATGTGACTATTGCATAAACATTTGAATTTGAAACCACTATAATACCATTGGGAACTTAGACATGTGTTTCCTGTCACAATAAATATCCATTACATTAAATACAAACAAGTTCAACGGCAAGCTTGGCAAGTTTCTACCAGATGTCAGAATGTCAGCAACAGCATTGCTACGCCCTGTTGGTGCAATACAATCTACTGATGTCCATCTTAAAGATGCTGATCGACAGAAGGCTGATTCTTCATTTAGATTTGAAACAGACAGAAACCTGAAATATCACCAAATGTGTATCTGAGAGACTGACAAAAAAACCTGTGAATGATAAACTCAGCTTTCTTCCACTTTCACTGCTTGTCCATGATTGACAGCAGGAAAAATGTTTTGTGATGTTCTAGATGTCGCCATAATAATCTTTGACATTTACAGTTTAACTTTCTCCAAATTGATACTTTCTCCAAATTAATCATAAAGAACAAAACGCCTTAAATGACACTTAAGTGCCAAACCCGACTTTCCATTTTTAGTTTCATTTAGAGTGTGTATTACATTTAATTTTACAGATACCCAAAATTGAACATTTTCATGTTAATGTATGAACAATTCAGTCAGAAATCTAAAATGAGTCATTCATCAACTAAGATTCATCACCTAAACAAGTGCTTCCCACTCCTTAATCCTCAAATTCAAGGTCCAACACAGTATAGTTTGAGACACAGATCAAAGTTAATTCCCTCATCGTCACTGCAGTGGATCTTTACTGTACAGCAAATCTTTAATAAGCCAGGCTTTTACAATTTCTTCAGTAAGTCCTCGGATTTTCATTTTCCCTGCATTGCTAAAGTTTCACCTAAACCTACAAAAGTCACAGATGTTACACTTGCATCAAATATAAATTTAAACACTTTCAATACCCCATGCCTATTTATGTCTACTTTCATGGACTTGTAGGAACCTGAGAGCACTCATCCTCCTTTGTCTCTGCAGGAAAATTATCGATTATATAGATTTAGGCATGGCCTAAAAGTGGAGCGTCCCAAAAATATCTCTAATGATAGGTGTTCAATGCTGTTGAGATAAGTGTAGCGCTGAATCAACTTCAGTCCTGAAATAAATAAATAAGCATCCTCTCTGTTTCCCAACTACGCTCTGGAGTGAAAGAAGGATAGGTTAACATTCGGTTTTCTTTTTTCATCACCTTCCACTTTCATTTACAGGAATCACAGTGAAACAGAAACTCACCTCAAGCCAATTTGCTTACAGAGATGGAGAAAGCTGTACAAATGCTTTGCTGGCAATTCAACACACAGTAAATAATTATGCAAATCATTCTGTGTGTCTATTCACCATGGACTACATCAAGGCCTTTGACTTTCTAAAACACTATTTACTATCTGAAAAACTTTGTTAAACCCTTATGCTTTTAATCTCTAGCTAACCTTTTCAAATGTAGGCAACAATGGGTCATCTGTGGTATCTTTGTAGGGCAGGAAGGAGGTTGGAAAGAGATAAACCAAGGTACCACCCAGGGCCACTAGTTCTTTAATATTTTTTTGACCTTGAGATTAAATATGGCTCCACAACTGTTCGGTATAAATATGCAGATGACTCCACTATTACTGCACCTCTGTGGAGGGATCAAGATAGTTCTATCAAGTTAATGATGCAGTCTTTAGGATGTCTTTAGATAACTCTACAACCTGTAGATGTAGAACTAATCCTAATAAATGTAAGGAACGCACTTTTGTTCAAAAAGGCACATGTACTGAACTTGAATAAGATAGCTGATAAACTCAGGTTAAGAAACTTGTTCTGCCACATTCCAGTCAGACACCAGGTTCATCACTCATGTCAAAAAATAAGCTTACAAAAGAAAATAAATGTCTACATGTACTTAGAAAAGAAGGGTATATTCAAACGGAAACTGGCTACTTATTCAATTCTATTCTATTCTTATTCAATTCTAATATTTCATATGGGCTTGCAGCTTCTGAGGTGGAATTATCAATGGTTTAGTGCTTTTTGGATAAATATAAGAAACATGGATACATCTCGGATAGTACTGACCTTCATAAATTCCTAGAAAAACAAGATAAGAAAATATACACTGTGCTATGAATTTAGGGCATCGTCCCTTATATAATATGAGGCCTAAGCTTAAAAACACCAGATACCAGCTCAGAAGATTCTCCTGTCTTGTTAGTTTAATTATCCGTTTAATGAGTTCCTGTTCCATGTTCCCGTTCATGTTGTTTTGCTCAGTGAAAGTCTGTCTCCCTACTGAATTATGTGTTTTTTATTTTGTGCGAGTCTTAGTGGAGGTGTATGAGCCTTTATTTTCTGGGTTTTAGTTTCGTTAAAAAAAAAAAAAATCTATTTGTATTTTTTATTGCTGGCCATCCTCAAAGATTTACAACAGCCAATTAGCATCAATTCAGTGACTTTGGCAGCCTTGTTGGGTTTCCTGCGGAGGGCCCGCACGGACACAGGACAACCATCCAAATCATGCTCCATGCCCATGTGGTGCTCCGCTCAGGAGCTCCGCTATGTGTTTTATATTTAAAGGTGTGTATACACACATTGTTTAATTAAACGTGTAAGCTGACAGCACACGTCACTCACCTGCATGTGATGCTCTGATGAGGTGGATGTTTTTCTTGACTTCGTTGATGGCTTCTGCCTTCTCCAGCTCTTTGCCCTTCTTCAATCTTAAAAAAAAAAGGGGTTTATAATATGTCTCAAAACTAAGATCTGTACACAGCATGTCCTGACATTTCTGTTCACTATAATAAAACACTGCTCAGTTGCTATGCGCCTTATTATCTAACAATCAGTAAGGGTTTAAAAGCCTATGTTCAGGCAGAACAGTCTCACCTGTTTATGATAAAGCGCGCCTGCCGCTTCTGTTTGATGGCCTCCACCTTTTTCATGGCCTCCACTATAAACAGAAAAACAGAATAATTACTCCAAAATGCATCTTTCTTAGATAACACAAGCAATTTATCTTAATACACAAAAAACGTGAACCAGATGGGTCGTCCTTTATTACAAACAGCAACATGGTGTGATACTATGGTTTTCCCATAACCACAAGTCCTGGAGTGTTTTATTCCTCAATCATCACAGCAATTTTCATACATTATTGATTGACATCATTCTCATCAGATTATAAATTGTATATTTTTACAGTTACATTTAACACTGAGGAATATCTGTGTTAGTCTATTTTATCTTTCATATTATAACAGTTGTAAATAGACCTGACAGGTAAGAACTTTTTGGCACCGATACTGATTGGGGGAAAGAAAGGTCTGTGATTACCAATATTGACAGCTAAAAATAACCCTGGCCAATACTGGGGGACAAAAATGACAAACATGTCATAATTCAAATAGAAATACCTTAATATATATTGTAAATAGCCTAATTATGACTATATGAAAATTTATGTAAATAATAAATTTAAATAAATTATTACTTGAAAATAAAACAACAACAAGAACAACAGAATTACTTGCATTAGAGTGATATAGATAATTATTCATGTGGAAACAGGCACATTTAAGTTGTGTTTCCAAGCTGTAGCCCAATTAATAAGAAAAAAAGATCAATCCATCTTTATCACTCAACTACAGCATGTATGCGAATATATAAATATAAATATGAAATAGTTAGAGATACTTTAGGCAAAAACTGTACAAAAATGGAAAGTATTTCTGTCCACACACACACACAAAAAAAAGATTTGTAAACATACACTATTAGTATACATGTTCAAAAAAAAAAAACTTTTTTTCTCCCAAATATGTGAACTTATTTATGTGTACAGTATGCTGCTAGACTCTGATTGGGTCGGCTGATTGTGTGTTAAAGAGTGAAGCTGCTTTGTGCCCTCTGATGGACAAACTGTGCAAAAACGAAACTCAGAACATTGAAAGAGCCATCTTCACTCTCATTTGCTGAACCGCTAAACTGTTTAACTGCCATTTATTGGCCATTATAAATATTGATATATATTTAGTTAGCATTAAGTTCATATCAGCAGATAATATCTACACAGCAATGTATTGTTTAGTTTCCTCACTTTGCTCTAATAAAACAAAAAAGCAAGCAAACAAGCTTGCTCTTGGAAAATCTACAGCTAGTTTTAAAAACCAATGACATTGGAGGCTATTCCGTAAACACTTTTTTTTTTTCTTTTAACAGAAAACATCACCATATCAACTATTAACTTCTCTTATTGTACATCATGTTTAAAACAGTTTATTAATCTTCTTGTGTCCAACATAAAAGTCCCTGTGTAAGCTATCACTCACTCATCTCTCACTGATATGCCAAACTGCTTAATCCTATTTGGGTCGCAGGGAGGCTGGAGCCTATCTCAGCTGACACTGGGCGATAGAAGGGAACCCCCTGAACAGCTCGCCAGCTCATCACAGGGCCAACACGTATGGATAATCTGCAGCCAATTAGCCTAATGCGTGGACTTTGGGAGAAAACAGGAGTACCTGCGGGAAACCCTCGCGAGCACGGGGAGAACATGCAAACTCCACACAGAAACGTCAGAGCCCGGGAATCGAACCCAGGACCTTCTTGCTGTGATGGAAACGTGCTAACCACTACACCACCGTGCCGAAATGATGTATCAGTTTAATATAAACCTGGGATTTGAATTACAGCCAGCACTACTCTCAGAGCTGCTGATACAGAATATTCATCAACACTTTCTGACCAGTCAGACTTAAGAGTTCAACAGCATTGTGGAATAAAGATTAATATTTACCCGTCTTGCTCCATAACTTCCTGTGGTATTTAATAGGAATATTTCTGCGCTTTTCAAACTCCAGTGAGTTATCCTGCAAACATATACATACACACACACAATATGTTCAGGGTGACCTTTAATATCTCGGTTTTAATTGCTAAATATGTCAAGGATCGAGTGTGTTGTTCTTATTCACAGCCTAAAACATCATACCACTGTCAGTTCTTTGCCAGCAGCTTTTCTGAATGCTTTCGTCCACCTGGTCTTCCTTGGATTGCGCTTCTTCTTGAAGTTTTTGTGACATTTCGATCTGCAAAATTTAAATACCTACAGGAGAAAAAAAAAAAACCCATGCGCATGAAAAGTGTGTACAGCGGTACAGTTTCTTGCTTCTGACTGCACCATTTACATTAGAAAGGCAACAATTATAAATTGATTATGATTATTAATGATTATAAACAGATAATTCTTAAAAGGAAAAAAAAAGAAAGACCACTGCTGGGTCAAAAATAAATACTTATGACTTGTGTTCTCATAATGACCATAGATGTAGCACAACCAGACCAGTTACTGGTCAGCTACCAATAATCAGTCATTCTTAGAAAAGGTTCAAATAAACTGCAATTACATGAAAAACAGGGAGAAAACGTGGTAAATTTAGAATTCCTATGTTGTTGTTGTTTCTCCCATCGAATTTCCAGTTTCTGTGTCAAGTGTGGCCTCGTTTTCACATAAAGATCATATGTGTGCGATGAAAACTACCAGCGCCCGACGACTGGTTCACATGTAAACATTTGACAGATTTTATCATCATTTGTGCTCGTATATGACAAAATCTTAATCATGTGCCAATGTGAACAGACAATTGTGTAATAAATGAGCCCAATTTCATCCCTCCTATAATTGAAAAATCATCAAGTTGTTGGAAGAAGTATATATCTAACTGATTGAAGACTGGTCAGGTTGGGATACCTTTAACTCTGACTATAAAACCAGTCCTTCTCTACATTATTTGCAAATTTGCTGTTGGCCCACATAAGATTATAAATAAAGTAAAGAGTCCACATGCATGGTATGCGTTTATGGAATACTACTTGTGGAAGGCTTGTAAAAATAATTTTCCCATGTGATTCCATTTACGCGTATACAGCATGCGTATTCCGGAACTGGCAAAGGCATTCGGAGCACGTATCGATTTTTGCCAGAATCCACATTGAAAACCAGACCCAGTATAATCACATATGTTTTGTGGGTTTTTTTGTGCATATTATAAACAAGACAACCATTGCAAACAACCAAAACCTCAACATGAGGTAATTCCCGCCGCTGAACTTTGTGGTGCTGTCGCTCACGTAATATTATTTAAACTATGCCAATGCTTTGAGTGGTTAATACCTATTAAAAAACAAGTTAATAGACTGTTAATGTGTAAATGCTAGCCTTAACCTTAAGCAAAGCATGAAACGTTGTGTGGGTGATATTACAGGTCGTGATCGCAAGTGCTTCGTTAAATCATCACAGACAAGCTCTAAGACGCAGCCAAACTGCTCTTTCAACAAACGGAAACATTGTTGATATATTTCTTCGTCTACTTCAAGTTTGCCTATCAACTGATTGAAAGATCCCAGTTCATCCCACTTTTGGAATATGGGTTAAACCCAGTAACAATAACTCTTTCTCTGTTGTTTTCATAATGCCATTGCAATTGCTTGCCATTCTAGAAGACGACATTCCCCAATAGCAATGGTGTTATTTTTTTCGACAGAGACAGAGCTCCCAGACTGGAGTTCTATATATATGGAATCTGCAAACACGCATGATGCATACCGGATACCACGTGTACATTACGTAACGCATTCAGCATACAATGCATATGCAATGTTAGCTCAAAGTTGATACTGTAGCAGATTCAGTGGCTTGAAAGGATGAATAATTGTCTTAACAATCAAAATCAGATAATATAGTAATATAGATGGTATAACATCATATCTGAGGTTAAGGTAAAGTCAAAAACACCAGACAATTTGAGGTAATTGCAAGCCTTTAGTATTAATCGATATTCTAAAACCACCAAATAAACGTGTTGAATTTTGCTGATGTCTAGTTGAAAGCTGCGGGTGAAAACCTTTCGGCTAATCAAACTAGTGTCATGTACAGTAGGTCTGACAATGCAATTATGCAAATAAACACGAGACTTCACACCGTCTGATGATTGGTTGTTTGATGTAAAATTTGGACCAATAACGAACAGTCTGTCAAAAGCAAACGAAACAAAGCTATTTATTAGTTTATTACTTTTATCTGTTACATAATACTTTAGCTCTCTCGAGTTATTCATGCAAAAATTGGTCTGTGTGCTACATTTATTTTAAAATTAAAGTGATAGGAAAGGTGAACCTGTATGTTATTTTATCTACATCACAACACAGGTGGCTTTACGGCCGATTTTCATGAAAAAGGCAGCCTTAAATAACAATAAATAAATAAATAAATAATAATAATAATAATAATAAATAAAAAAATTGCTAAAAGTACGCTTACTTAAGATGAAAGTTTCGGCTCATTTCAGTGAGTCGGCTCATTTGGCTCAGTTCACCAATAAGAATCGACTCTTCCATCTCCTACTCAGTTCATTGCTAGGTTTTCTCTTTTAACGTGGACAATTTAGGAATATTTTGACAAGTAATTGTTTTTGTTTGCATAACTATGGCTGCAGTTATTTGCAAAACACGCTTAAATCTCTATCCTTAATAAGACAATAACATTTAATGCGTTTCATTTCATATAATCCGTTTAAACAATTAACAAATCTGTAAGTTACTGAGAATAAGTGAGAATCCCTGTACTAATGTTACTGTTTCTGATCACCAAGACTTTTTTTTTTTTTCAGACAAAGACTACATCTCCTAAAAAATACCAACCGATTCTACGGTTCAAAGAATCGATTCGTTTTGTAAACGACCCAGTTGATTCGTGGTGTCGTCACAACACTGACTACTAAAGACACACAGTGAACTAATGACATGAGTGAGCCAACCAGATAAAATAACCACCTATAATGAATGCACCATAGCATCCAGCACACAGAACAGGCCCGTGTGAGCCCAGAAGCTCCTGTTCTGATGATACCGCGGCTCGTGCGTGTTTAAGGTTCTCAGCCCAGTTTAATATTCTACATTTTCATAAAGAGATGCAGTAAGTAAATCAGTACCTTGCAGTCATTGCGAACAAACACCATCCCGTGTCCAGGGTAGATGGGTCCGGAGCAGAAATAACACTTTTCAATACGCATTTTGAGTAAATAAGTCGTCTGTTAACTCGCCCATGTGTTTACGGTTCCGACATGGGCACTAAAAGGAAGAGGTTTTACGTCATGTCCTGTGTTTGGGGTTCGTTTTTTTTTCTTTCTTTGTATCTTTTTTTTGTCGCCCTCTGTGAAGCTGGAGTGGAATTACAGGTTCAGCTCCTAAACTTAATTATCTTGGAGGCTGGAGGTTTTATAATGTAATAAATAAAATAATAAAATGACATCATTCTAATCTCAGCGTTAAATTACAATTTCTCACTTACTCGCTCATTTGCTGAACCGCTTAATCCTTAGAACCATGGGGAGGCTGAAGCCTATTTCCACCAATACTGGGCAAAGACAGGGTACACCCTGAACACCTCTCCAAACCATCACAGGGCCAAGACCCACACACACACACACACACACACACACACACACCCACCCACCCACCCACACACACACACACACCCACACACACCCACCCA
>JBCNYH010000007.1:8771296-8787812 GCA_039654325.1 Tandanus tandanus
TGTATATATATATATTCAAATTCATATGTTTGACTTGTAGCGTACGTAAAATCCACACACCTTGTTTTGCTTTTCGTGATCAGGATGAAAATACAGGTAATGATGCAGGCTAATGCTATACACACACCAATCATAATGCCAGTCATTGATCGCTCATCGAAATGATAAAGACCACCTGAAAAATAAAAAACCCAGAGAAATGTAGTTACATTAGATCTTAGTCCAGATTCCTCAACAGTGAGAAGCAAAACATCAGCATAGGTAAGTAATACCCATCCCATAATAGTAATAAAACAGTGTGTTTATCAATTGTTTACAAAATGAGATTCTGACAGAGACAGGTCTATAAGTACCTATCGTTTTAGTCTGGCTGTAGACATGGTGAGGGTGAGTTGTCTCCTTCAGCACAGGAAGTTCCACAGCGATGGAGAAAGGGCCATCACCTGCTTGGTTTGAGGCTGAGATCTTCACCAGGTAAACATTACCGGGCTCCAGCTTCTCTAACAGAGCCATAGTATTGCTCCCTTGAAAAAGTACCAGAGTCATCAGTTTAGCACATTCTGTGTATATGTTTAACGAGTCTTTTAATCCTGCAATTAGGGCCAAGGGGAGTCTAGACCCTATCTCACCTGACATTGGGCAAAGGCGTCGTACACCCTGAAAAGCTCGCCAGACCATCACAGATATATTTTCATATATTTTATTTAATTAGACTTCTGCATGGGGCCTCACAGCAAGTAGGTCCTGAATTCAAGTCCTTGGCTGTTGAGGGGGTTTCTGTGTGGAGTTTGAATGTTCCCCTCGTGCTTGCGTGGGTTTCCACCCACAGTCTAAAGACATACACATCAGGCTAATTGGCTGTTCCAAATTTCCCCAGGTGTGACTGTGAATGGTTGTGTATGTGTTGGCTGTGCAATAGTCTGGCGAGCAGTTCAGGGTGTACCCCGCCTTCGCCCAGTGTCGGCTCAGATAGGTGTCAGCCTCCCCACGACCCTAAAAGGATATGCGGCCCGTTACATGCAAGGGTCACTCAAACAGGTGACTAGCACCTATACCAGCCTATCGCTCTATAAAACAATAAACAAGTAAATAACAAAGTACATGATAAAAAAAACACATCAAATTAATAATTGGAAAATAAGAATTGTAGAAATATAAATAATATGAAAATAAATATCTCTTCCTCATACAGTAACTGAAATTACAGGGTTTACACTCATCTACAGTATTGACAGTAAGATATGCAGGTACATACATTATCAGCATTAAAAGGTGATCAACACTATATTTAAAGCAATGTCAACAGATGATTTACAAACGTGGTCATGGAGCTTGTTCCATAATGTGACGCCCTTCACAAAAAATGATGTTTTAAAAGTTTCTGTTCTGCAGTGTAAAATACTTTAAGGTGTGCAGTCACTACTGAATATCCGATGTGTTTTATCTTCCATTATCAGTTCATTTTGACTGAATAAAAGTCAAATAAGTCTCTAGTAAAAACCACCCCAGCCCACAAGTTTAGTATCTCTTATTCACCTTGTTTTAGTTCTGTGTCTGTTTACAATGACAATAACAAGACCATGTGATAGGAGGAATGATCTTGTGCATGCACGATAACTTGGCAGTGCAACACCGATTCGTAGAAAGTGGAAAAGTCTGAGATCAAGTTAAGAAATGTGTTTTCAAGAGAAATAAGATAATCAAGGTCTGTTAAGATCTGTTAAGCTATACTGCGATTCCCATGTTCTATTACGATTGGCGTCAAATCATAATACATCGTAATGATCGTGGCAAAATTTTTGACAGTCAAAAATTTCACCATGATCAGTGCGATCATCACGAATCCACCAAGTTCCCTCAAGTTCATCACAAATCCACCAAGTTCCCTCAAGATCATCACGAATCCACCAAGTTCCCTCAAGATTATCATGATTCGAATCCCTACAACCCCCCACACTCATCAGGATTCTCTCAAATCGTGGAGATTGCAGACATCGTGCCCCAGTGTAAACCCAGGGTAAGCAAATTGTTTAAGAAATATACTGACAGTCATTAAAAACTTTGAGAGAGAAATTTCTATATATCTGTATTTGTAGGGGGGGGTTGAGAGTATACTCTGTGGCTTTATTGATGACAGTACTCGGGCACTTGAGAAAATGATGAGCTGTCATTTTGTCATGCTTCATTGCACATGCGTAGGTCACTTTGCAAAAGTGGACCAAATGCAATTTGAGCAAAACACAATGTATATCTGCACAATTTGAGAAGTGGTTTGGAAAGCCCATATAAAGGCTCTAAAATGTCTGCTATTGTTAGTCTAGTGCACGTCATAATGCCACGTCTATCACATGAACAAAATATCCAGGCAATGGGTATGGTGAGGGCCGGGTTAAGCTACAGTGAGGTGGCGAGGCGTATGGGCTGTACACAACCCACCATCAGAAACCTGATTGACCGCCACAACATGACAGAGTAAGTTGACGACAGGCCACGTCCAGGGCGAGAGAGAGTGACGACTCCCAAACAGGATCGCTACATCTGGTTGCAGCACTTGCGGGACCGGTTTCACCGAGCTGTATCACTGTAAATCACCGCCTGTATCAACGCAAACGGAGGCCATACCCGATACTGACTGTTGTGACTTTTATTTTGGCAGGTGCCATTTTGTTTTGTTGTTTTTGATGTGCATAATTTATTCTTGACACTTTTGTTTGTTGTTTTCTGAAGCCAACATGCTAAACAACTATCCATATTACAAAAATACAGTTTTGGGTATCAGAATAAAAATTATGTCAAAAATTATGGTCTCAAAGTTTTTAATGACTGTCCATGTACATTGTGGCCGATTCCATTTTATTTCCAAGAGATAACACTGCATGTCATGATTATTTAATATGCCTGGCAAGTGAATGATTTAAACAATTATGTGGTTTTGATGTAGTACATATGTAGCATTTTGCATAATTCATAAGTAATATTTTGGTGACTGGGCATCAGTTATTTCTGATATGTTTTGGACACCCCTGTATGAGAACCTTACATAAATTTTGTCTTGTACAGTACACACCTTCTCGCTGTAGGACCTTCCAGTCTCCTGCTAACCACGCTTTTTGAGGGGTGTAGAGAATTGTGTAGTGGCTCACAGCCAGGTTGGGCTGTTCTGGCTCCCTCCATGACACCAGTGCTGTATCTTCCTCTATAAGAATTACTCTCACCCCCAGAGGAGGAGATGATGGAGCTGAAATACACCACAGCCAGAGCAGAAGATATAGAAGGACATGAGATTACAATACATTTTCTATTAGAATAGTATTACTATCACTCACTCACTCACTCACTCACTCACTTGCCAAAACAGTTAATAGGGTCTTAATAGGGTGGCAGTGAGGCTGTAGCCTGACCATCACAGGGCCAACACACACACACCAACATTCACACTCACTCCTAGGGGCAAATTGGAACAGCCAGTTAGCCTAATGGGCCTGTTTTGGGACTGTGGGAGAAAAACCATGCAGGCAAGGGGAGAACATGCAAACTCCATGCAGAAACACCCACGCCTGGGACTTGAACCTAGGACCTACTTGCTGTGAATCAGACATGCTAACCACTACGCCACCATTGCACCAAATTTGTGTTTAGGTTTCAGTGTTTAAGTCACCTTCCAGAAGAGTTCTCAGATATATGGGAGCACTCCATGGGCTGGACATGTGATCCATATGTAAACGTACAGCAAACTCATAGCGTGTATTAGACTTCAGTCCCTCCACCATCGCTGTCTGTTCATTCCTAAACAAAAAAAATACAGCAAACATCAATACATATATTCAAATTATAGTATAGTGTTGCTCACCTTCCATGCATAAGAACATAAGGAGAGGTATAATATAAGAAATAACTACATGGATTGTTTATTCACAACAGTATTTCTTATACTGAAAAACATAGAGGATAGACTCACATTTGGAGATATTGTACAGCTGAAGCACTGTACGGAGCCACAGGGCCATAACGAACAGAATAGCTGACTGGTTTTCCAGAACTGAAGGCAGGTCGTCCCCAGGAGAGGGTAACACTCGAGGAGCTATTGGTCTCACCATGGATGTGATCCGGACCAGGAAGTGTGGCTAACCTCCTGTTTGGAGCAGCTAAAAAATAAAGAATGTAAAAAGATGAATGAGTGCTGTTTGGTAAGAAATCTGAAAACGTGTGATAAAACAATTAAAATATTGTTTAAAAAATAAAAAAAAAATAAACCCTGTTTAAAAAAGAGCTATCATAAGAAAAAATCTACCTTCCTTAGAAACTAAACATTTATATTAAGTAGAATGTGTTCTTATCTGATTGTCTTTATGAGATATATATTCAGGAATACTTACAAGGACAACCTGTTGTACTGACAATCTGATGTACTTCATAGCCATCACCATGAACACTGAAGGCCAGAAGCTTGACGTGATACTTTCTTCTTGGATCTATCACAAACACAGACATCATGATGTTCATTCATGTTCAGGACTGCTTTATCCAAGTTTTATACATGATGGATTAAGAACACTAAGTGTGAGATGGGAATCACTGTGGTGTTTTCACACTGAGGGGTATCTTGGTATAACCGATCTACCTACTGCATGTTTGGGGTGTTGAGATGAACCTGGAGGTGGATGCTTAAGAAAAAAAAAAGCTTCTAATAAATAAAATAATCAGTGGGTATCTAGGTGACTAGTTGTGTTGGTTCTGTACAACACAAAAACAACGCTGCTCTTTTGTTCATATCTACTCTCTCACAGCAGGTCATTAGGTAACATGACAGTAATTAGTGTTCAGCAGTGTTCTGGTCTTCAGAAGAAATCCGACAATGCAAAACACAACCACAAGTGTACAATATTAGCTACGGTTTATATCTTCTATTCTTTACTTAACCAAATATGGGCGGCACACTGGCGTAAGGGTTAGAACGTCCACCTCACAGCAATAATAAGGTCCTGGGTACGAGCCCCAGACTCGGGTGTTTCTGTGTGAAGTTAGCATGTTTTTTCCATGCTTGAGTGGGTTTCCTCCAGGTATTCTGGTTTCCTCTCACAGTCCAAAGACATGCACATTGGGCTAATTGGCTGCTCCAAATTGACCATAGGTCATTTTACTAGGTCTGCGATGGCATGGCGAGCTGTTCAGTATGTACCCCACCTTCACCTAATCTCAGCTGAGATTTGTACTGACACTTCAGAAGACAAACCTGGATAACTATCAAAAATGACTGGTGTGGAGTGAACACACATTCACTGACCTTTCGCGTGGCACCAACTGGCATATTTAATGCAAGATCCTTGTTGTTGAATAATAGGGCCTAACGTTAGGTTACGTTACGTTAACTGGATGAAGTGTTTATGCTAATACTACTAATAACATTATTACTGTCATGACATTAGTTACTATGCTATTAGTGGAGAAATTCAAATTTAAAAACGTACCTCTTCCAAGTCTTCGGTCTTGAAGACAAAGTTGAATTTCTAATGATCTATTTATATCCCAGCATTAGATCTATTGGAAAGTTTCTGTCTATGCAAATATAATGACTATCATAATATTACTTTACTTTAATACAATTTCCGTAAACTCTCAAATGTCTAGTAATAATAACATGAACAACATATAGCTCACGCGAAAGGTAATAACTTACTAGGACCAAGTGCGCACTCGTGGACTGTGGACAAACACACACACAATTTTCTGTGTAACAAAAATCATCGCGTCACAGTACCTTCCGCGTAGCTCACACAAAAGGTAATGAAGGAAGCAATCCAGCAATTTTATTGCTTACTTATAAAAATTTGCTTCAAATTATACCTGTAAATAGTTTTACATCTACATGACATATAACATTGTTCAAGTAAACTTCATTTATATCAATGCATTCTGAACGTGTTGGAGCTAGTGGTGCTGAGTATAGAACCGATCCAATGATTGAGAACTTCTGTATGATTGTACTGTGATCTGACCCCTGCTTAAAAATTAGGTTTTGCAAAAAACAGTTTTTTGAATGACTTTTTTAAACATTTGCTCGTCTGTCATTTACTTAAAGATCTCAATAATTTAGCTAATAAGTTAAATCAAAACTTCCCTAGTCTATAATTTCACACACAAAAAAAAGCATTTGCTGCAGATATTAGGGAGGGGTCATTCTGAGTGTGTGTGGTATGGAGGTCTGAGAGACTTTCGGGGGTCAGACGTGAGAGGTCATGGGTCACTACTGTAAGCACTGTTCAGCTGCTGGGATGGCCTATCTCCCAGTATGCAGGACCTTAGGGCTAGAGGTCAGCCTGAGATGAAACTTCATGTTCATGGACTTGAACACAGAGTTAGGATAACTGCTTTGCTCTGAAGAACAGTGTGCCTTTCACAGGATACAAATATGATGAGAACAGAGGGAACTGCAAACTACAATTTCTATCAAACACGTATCTCTAAAAGCACAAAGAAAAGCTCTAAATGTAGCCCAAAACGTTATATATATATAAAAAAATATGTTTTTGAGAAATATATATATATATATATTTCTCAAAAACATATTTTTGAAGTATGAATCTTTTTCGTGAAATTACTATTCCTTTACTTCTTCAGATTGTTGCAGAAAAGAAGTGGTCATAACTTAAAATTTGAATTTGAAGCTATTTTCTTAAACTTCCCCGTTTCTGTCACCATGCTTTGTCAGTCCATCTCTGACCTATTCCCCAGGCCTTTGTGTGCGCTTTAATGTCCAGCTGGACAGGGAGGAAGGTCTCACGGACTTCTGCTACACCCAGCAGCCTAATACAATAGACAGCCATGACAGGGCAAGAGACAAGGATGGGGGAAAAGATCTGGGCTGTAACCTTTCACACTAAGAGGGGGTAGGTGGCTCACACAAAGCCAGAAGCAGGCTGATCAGAGAGAGTGTGCATAAAGCAGAACAGACCCAATGCCAAGTATTGATCAGAAAGAAACCCGAGAATACCCAGTTGCAAAAAGTGTCTAAGAATAGCAATAATAGAATATATGAAACACTATGATTATACACAGAGGGCTGTTAGAATTGACACAGTCACCAAAATGGGGTTTGGGGGGTAAATTAAAATGAATGAATGAATAGTACACATTTAGTATGCGGCGGCATAGCGATTTAGTGGTTAGCACATCCGCTTCACAGCAAGAAGGTCCTGTGTTTGAGTCTCAGGGCTCAGCTAGGGGGTTTCTGTGTGGTTTGCATGTTCTCCCGTGTTTGCATGGGTTTCCTCCAGGTAATTCAGTTTCCTCCCACGGTCCAAAGACATGCACATTAGGTTAAAAATTGCCCATATGTGTGGGTGAGAGTGTGAAAGGTTGTGTGTGTGCAAGCTGTACAGGGTGTAACCTGCCTTCGTACAGGGTCGGCTGGGATAGACTTCAGCCTCCCCATGACCCTAGTACAAGTAAGCTCTTCGGCAAATGAACGAATGAATGAACATTTTCTTTGGTCTACAAAGTCAAATATACTTTATATATGATGTTTGACAGTATAATATTTTAAAATTACAGACTAAAGAATGTATTATGGAGAATAAACACATCCCAGTGCAATTGGACAACTATTTATCAGTTAAGCCTCTTTATGACCGAAAACACTCACCAAGTGCTGCAATAGTATGTTGGTAGTCCTGAGGGCGGAGCTGGATAGTTGAGCTCTCTGAGATGCCATCAGGATGCCAGGAGAGCTTGTAACCCTGTATGACAGCATCTCCGGGTGCAGGATGCCAGCGTGCAGTAATTGAAGTGCAGTTAAAGGGCTCCAACTCCAGATTAGGGGCAGAGGGTACTGCAGATACAAACAGGAAGAGTGGGGTCAACTTAATAAGCAGCCAATGTATCCTTTGCATATGCATGTAAAAGAACAATTAATAAGCATAATTAAGGTCCTGGTCATTACTGTATATCCACTACAATAGAAGCGAATGCTAAAGTAATTGAAAAATACTAGACACGTTTTATTAAAACGATCATAGTTTTAGTATATACTGCACAGGAACATAAACAGAAAACACACTAGAATAAGACTTTTGTTTTATTTTTTTTATCTTTTAATGAGCTCCATTTCTTTAATTTTCTTTAGGAGTTTTAGTATATATTACACAGAAAAAAGCTAACTAAACCAAGATTTTTATCATTTGTCTTCACATATTTCAGCCATTACAAAGACAGGGCAGGTAAACTTCCAAGCAGAATTTAGTGTATTCAACACAGAAATGTAAGTAAACTGCACTCCATAAAGGTGTTTTAGTAAATACTATACAGAAACACAAGAAAAACTAAATGAAAGAAAATTTTTATGGTTTATTTTTTATTTATAGTGTGACAATGATTAACTGTTTACAGAAGGTGAGATGGTGTTGCTGAATAATCTCCAAGATGAAACGTCGATCTAAGAAAAATAGGTTCCATTATCCTCATGCAAAGTTGAAAAAAAACACAGAGACCATTTTAACTTAAGTTTTCCCCAAAACTCTTGAAGAATCATGCCATAGTTGTTCTGCCAGACAAGCGCAGTGATGTTTCAATATGAAAGGTGTCTTCCTTAATATCCTCCCATCTTCGACAAAAATTTCAGTAACGTTTACTTTAGTTTAGAAAATCTGATTATTTCGGAATGTGTAAACAAAGAAATTACTGTGCCTGGTTTATTAGTGATTCAAAGTACAAAAGATCATGAAAATGTTGAATTCTTTATTTTTATTTATTTATTTATTTTGCCTAGAAAGTTTTAGAAAATTTTTAATTTTAAGCTTTGTTTCATTTCATGATGCTGAAGTAGCTAGTAGCCTAACAACTTTGTGCAAATCGACATTGTTAACACATTGTGTTTGTTGCTCAGTGACCTCTGATCTGGTCTGACAGTGAGGAGCCAAGGGGCCAACTCAGTCACGGGTCATTAAAAAAATGCCCCAGGCTGTGAATGGTCATGGAGAAGAATAGGGCTATTTCAAGGGGCCTGGGGGTGATGAGTGGCAAAAAAGAGAGGCCTCCGCTGCATTATTTATCTCCATATTCAGCCAGACAGCTGTATTTTTGTTAGATTTGCTGTAGAGATCCTCATGGTAGGATGTGCTGGTAGCTGAACTATCTGATATGTAGTCATGTTTACATCCAGTTAAGGGACTTGAAATACAGGTGAGTGGTGTTGCAAAAAGTTCTAAGCGAGAACATTCTCTTTACCCCCCCCCCCCCCTATGACTATGAAATTAGTTTTTTGTGCTCGTGTCAGGAGCACTGCTGGTTTTGGCTTTGATATAAAAATGTTATTATGCACTATCATGTGTGTATGCCCTCACCTGTTGCTTTGGAGGTTTTGGGAGTTCGGTGAGAGCTCCAGGCTGATGGCTGGCTCCAGCCCACGTGGGTGGACACCTCAATACGTAGCAGGTAGATGGTGTCAGGCTGCAGGCCCTGAAGTAGGTACTGGGTGGAGTTCCCAGACAGCTCTACTGAGCTTACCTGTTCATTAGCAGCAGTGCGGAAAGACAGGCGATAAGCAGAGACACGTCCACGACTTAACTTGGCAGGAAGAGGCTGCCAGGATGCCAGAATGTCAGAAGGGCTACGGCTGGTAAGGCTGAGCTCAGGGGTACGGACAGGCACTGGGACAGAAGGGGGAAAAGTACAGTACATTAATGAGTATCATTTGTAAATAGCAGTTTGTTAAAAGACTAAAATCCCTTAAAGGGATTAACATACATACAAAGCACATTAAACTGCTTCATGTGTTTGCTAAACCAAAATGCACCAAACATACAATGAGACTGCATACAATTATCCCTGTGTTATGGTTCCCAAGCAATACACCCAAGGTTGTACCTTGTGTGAGAGAAGGAAAACGTAAAACTTTTCAATATTGGGCCTCCATTGAGAAAACCCTGAGCAGCAATACATTTCTGTCAATAACTCACCATCCTCCAGTGTGTGTCCTGTGACTTGCTCAGACATACGGCTGGCTCCCATGGGCATGTAGGCCACTATATAAAACGTGTAGTTACACGCCGGCTCCAGATCATCCACGATGTAACTAGTCGTGTCATTTCCAATCACTGCTTGGTACTCTTCATTGTTCAGACCTGCAGATACAAGCAAGCAAATCTTCATTCATTCATTCATTCTCTGAACCGCTTAATCCTAACTAGGGTCGCTGGCCCCCTCTCAGCTGACTCTGGGCGAGGGCAGAGTACACCCTGGACAGCTCGCCAGGCCATCACAGGGCTCCTCCCCAACATATTTGAGCATGCCTACTCTTGAAGAAAATTAGCAATAGTGAGAGACATGGCCGGCATTTGATAACCCAGTTAGCTGCATTGGGGGACAGCAGTGACATCCCACTGATAGTGGGGCTTGAACCCACGACCTTGTGATCAGTAATCCAGCACCCTACCACCAGGCCACCACTGCCCTGCAAGCAAATCTTTCTATCAGTAATTCATAAATAAACAGTCAATAAATAGTAACCGATGTTTACTTCAGCATTATTTAAAGCAATACAAGCTAACTAAGCCCAGATAAATTCAATACGGTGAAATACACAGGGCTGCAGAGAAACTGTTTAGTCGATACATCACAAGCTACAGTGACAGGTTAATTTCTGCCAGCTATTAAAACTGTGCAATCAATCTATAAAGATCTTACAGTTATAATTACGATGTTAATCTAACAGCATTACATATCACTTATATGATTAAATAAAAATCTGAGTGCAGTGAAGTTAATGAAAACTAGCGTGTCTTTGGTAATAATCAATAACGGAATGATCCACCTAAACTACAATGAATTCCTGCCTCCAGGAAAGATCAAGTTCCGGTATAGATACATAATCCACTGTACCATCTGTAACAATGTGGAAATAAGTTCAACTTAAATTCCATACTTTTTTTAATAAGAAAATGTGATAAAGATATCTGCAAATACTGAGATATAACTGCAGCAAGCTAAGGGAAAAAAAGGCACAAATGTGAACTGTGTCTTTAAGAGTAACTGGAGCTCAGTCTCTACTTCAGAGTGGACAATAGCTAGACTGCCCCTTTCTCCTGCCCTGACCTCCCGGTTGTATGGTAACAACAGATGGCTAACACAGCACATCACTTAGTTTCACATCACTAGGATTTAAAAACATTGAGCAAGAATCTTGCCAAAGTCGACCATTTTACTGAAAGCTCCAGTGATTAAAAGTAGATATCAGTATGAATATTTGTCTCGTCTAAACAGTAGACAGGACATTTGGGTAGATTATATTCGTGATGTTGCACACAATGTAGTAATAAAGTGCTGGTACCTGTTTTTTTTTTTTTTCTTTTCAAAAATCAAGCACAAATTTACCTTCTTTTCGTTCTTTTAATAATGCTTCATGCACATTTGTGCAAAATTCTTTCACAAGCCTATACAGAGATTGAAGTTGCAGTTCTGTCACATATTCACATATTCACTGGCAACAACAGATGGCTTTATGGCATATGCTTGTGACATCATTAAACAAGAGCCAGGAGAAATATCCCCCACATATCAGAAAATATGAATTGCAGAAATTCCAAAATATCAAAAAATACAACTAAACTGCCTAGAGATGTTCAAGCTTAGCCACAAAGGGCCAGTGTGGGTGCAGGTTCTCACTTCAACCAAGCAGTAGACAAACCTTCCATCTGTTTCAATTACTGATCACACACACAAAAAATGGATTGCACATTATTGTTTGAAGCCGAGTGGCAGCCATCTTGGTGAGACTACTTTACTACTAAAAGTTATACTCAAATAGCATGAAAAGAAGGGGAAAATATTTACATCTAATGGAAATAATTACATCCAATATGTACATTTCATTTTAAAACCATTTTGGCCAAATTTCAGCTATGCCGAGCTTTTTTTTTTCTTTTTTCAAATTAATTACAATTATCAGTGAAATTATTGGTAGTTATATGAATTTAAGGTATTCTGACCGTCAACAGTAAAATATTCAGGGTTTTTCAGGTGTGGTGGCTTTTAACGGCTCTATTTTGAGATCTTAATGCATGGTGGTCCCACTAAAATGGCTGCCACCCGGCTTCAAAATCAAAACACCAATGGGCAATCTATTGGGCTATAATTGGGCAATGGGCAATAATTTTTATTTTAGCTCAGTGATTGAAACAGGTGGAAGGTGTGGCTACTGCTTGGCTGGAGTGAAAACCTGCACCCACAATGGCCCTTTGCGGATAAGATTGGACATATTTTTACATGTGAAATTGGTTGCCAAGGAAACATTAAAATTTGAACTGCAAATCTCAAAATATCAAAAGGGCACTACTACACTGCCTAATTGAAATAACTGCCAAGTTTGATGAAGACATGTGAAACATTTTTCAAACTCCCAGAAACAAACACCACCCTAATTCTTACATGATCAATTAGTTGCCATGGAAACGTGAAGAAAATATGAATTGCAGAAATCCCAAAATAACAAAAGGCACAACTACACTGCCTGTTAGAAGTAACTGCAATGTTTTAATGATTTAATTAATATGATTACAGACAGACGAATGGACGAACATACTGATGACTATAGCCCCACCCCACCCCACCCCCCATTATATACCGGGGGATAAAAATAAATACAAAGTGAAAAATAAATTGTAATTGTCATATCTTTGAATGTTTCATGCCAACTCACATTAACCATATTTAAATTTTACATGTAAGACTGTGTTTTGAGAATTATATCACAAAGCATAAGCCAAGATCGGCACCGTTATAGAGAAGAAATTGCTTGGTTTTGGTAAAAGCTTATTAATCAATAATAGAAGAAAACAGCAGCTCTCTTTTCATCTGTCCCCTCCCTCCTTAATTTTTTTTTAAGTCTTACCTTCTGCCTTCATGTAGTGTACCGAATAAGCAATGACTTTATTTGCGTTGTACTGAGGCCTCTCCCACGCCAGCAAGATGGCAGAGCTGGAGATGGTCTCGGCATGAATGTTTCGGGGTGCACTGGGCCGGTCTTCTGACATGACCACAATCAGTCGTGCCATGGACAGAACCGAGCCCTGTGAGTTCTCAGCCCGGCACTGGTAAATGGCATCATCCTCAGGAATGATTTGAGTTATCACCAATTTACTGAAAAAGATAAGAAACAAAATATCTTTCATGGGAATTTTTGTGTGGACTTTGCACGTTCTCCCTGTGCTTGGGTGGGTTTCCTTTGGGTACTCCAGTTTACTCTCACAGTCCAAAGACATGCACATTAGGCTAGCTGGTTGTTCCAAATTTCCCTTAGGTGTGGGTGTGAGTGTGAATGGTTCTGTGTGTGAATACCCATAATGGTAGAGTAAACTGTATGGCTAGGAATTTTCACTTGCATGCAGTAGGCTTACCTGTTGTACATCTTAATCCTGCCATTGGAATGGATGTCTTCTCCGTTCTTCAGCCACTTAATTTGGGGAGATGGCATGCCTTTTGCCTGACAGCTAAAGCGAGCCGTGCCTGCTCTGGGCCGAGTCTGACTCTCTGGTTTCTCTACCATTGTTGGAGGCACTGTGAAATGACATTCACACACATTTAGACTGTGACAGACAGACTTCTGGCCTACTGAACAAAATGATTGAATGCTAAACAACAGCAGTCACATTAATGAAGACAATCTGCTTACCAAGCACAGTGAGGTTAGCAGCAGCGATCGTGTAGTTACGTGTACGTGGTGTTGTTGCTCTACACAGGTAAACTCCACTGTGATGGGCTTTTACACTGGAGATCACAAGGTTCCCATTTCCCAACACTCTGATCCCAAACACATCTACAGGCTTAGAGTCAGCCCTGCTCCATGACACCAGGGGGCGAGGGTTGCCCTCTGCTACACACTCAAGAACAACAGTCTTGTGCAGGCTGGCACTGATGTTCTGGGGCCCTACAATGATCTGGGGCTTCATGAGGGGTTTGGCTCCAGGTGCTAAAAGAAAAACGCTGGGTTTTAATGACAGAAGCATTAACACACAGTGATGTTTGTGAGCCAGTCTTCCTTGGTCTGTCTGTCTGTCAAGCATTACTAATGCTGCATTTCATTTATCTTATGAGTCAGATGTCCGAGCTGAGAATGACATCACACCCAAGTTGACATCCAGTATATATGTCAGATAAAAAATACCAGCAATTTCTAGCCAGATTTCCCAGATATGTAAATAAGACACAAGTGCTAATAAACTGTATACTACTACAGCTTTCACTCCGTCAATGGTCTGAGCAGCCATCTTGGATTTGGAGCTTGAGGTTGGTGAGCTGACATCAGGGGTTGCTTCCATTGTTAGTTCTAATTGGGGATTTGAAAATGACTGCTGACTCCTGACTAACCAGTACATACTTTATGGAACACCAAAAATAAGGTTGCCTTGGTTGCAGGTGCCCCACCCACCCTACCCCAACCCCACCCCACACACACCTGGGTTGACAGTAAGTATAGCCTCCCTGCTTCTTTGCTGACCGGCAGTGTTGCTGGCAACACATTGGTAGAACCCAGTATCCTCCAGTTTTACTTCATGGATCTGCAATACTCCATTTGGCAACACAGCAATTCTGAAGATACAAAACCAAAATTCGTTATGTAACTGTACCTTCAGAAAAACATGGCGCCATTTATCTGCACATTCATACTACACAAATGGCTAGCAGTGGCAGGCTCTGTACCTCTCCGTTTGCAGTGGAAGAACTTTTTGATTGACTTCCCATGTGATTATGGCTGGTGGGTTTGCACTGACACTACAGACAAACCTAGCGACAGAACCTTCCTTCACCTTCACAGGAGAGGGTTGGGTCACAAAGGATGCAATACCTGAAAAACGGGACCAGAAGAAAGAGACTGAAGTTTACATACAGGCACACACACATACACACATCAGGTTTGTATTTCTGTACACACACGTATTTTTTGCTTGTCCCATGTTTCTGACAGTAGTAAGAACATTATTCATTCATTATCCTGTTTAGGATCATGGTGAGGCTGGAGTCAATCAGGTACACCCTGAACAGCTTGCCAGACCATTGCAGGTCTAACACAGACAAACAACCATTGACTTTGGAATGGGCAATTAGGTGTCTTGGACAGTGGGATTAAACCAGAGCACCCAGAAGAAACCTACACAAACACAGGGAGAACATGCAAAGTCAAGACACAAATGGCCTAGCTGACCATGGAGATCAAACCCAGGACCTTTTTGCTGTAAAGCGAGAGTGCTAACCACTACGCCACCATGGCCCCCTAAGAACAACATTACTTAAATTCCTACTGTACCAAGAAAATTGACAGAAACATTGTGTACATGATGGCAAGTTTAATGATCACTTATGATTTACTGAATGTCATTCTATTAGCTTATGATCTGGGGTTTCATGAGAGGTTTGGCTCTAGGCACTAAAAGAGAATGAAATGACTATGAATTAATCAGTACAATGAATAAGAAAGGTATTCAAGTCTGTTCAAGTCTGTGTTTAAGGGTTTAAAATATATATATAATTTATCTCAGTTAAGAGTGTGTTAAAAAAAAAAAGAGATGCAAACCCAAATATAATTCAGTAATTTAACAGTGTCCTCTGTGATTTTCAGTGGATCGATGCACCAATATCAGTGATTGATGGCTATTTATGGATCATTATTAATCAGTAATTATCCTAGCCACTTGACGTCAATTCATTCAGAATATTGACTGAAATTGATCGCCCTGTTCACTGGGAGAGTCGATGCTTACAAAATAGAGTCCTGGGTAGCAGGATCTCATTACACAACGTAATAATAAACCATCATGTTGTGGTTTCAAAATGATCCAAATAATGGTACAGTGTTTCATACAGTAACATATTAAAGACAATGATCATTTAAATTCAAACTCATATGAAATTTGTGACACTTTACGGATATTAATGACAATCAATGGCAACCCTAAGCATCCGTTTTCATTTATTCATTCGCCTTAATGCTTAATCCTACTGGGTTTGTGGAGAGGCTGGAGCCTATCTCACTAGTGGACTAATGTGCATGACTTTGGACTATGGGAGAAAACTGGAGTACCTGGAGAAAACCCACGAAAGTATGAGCAAACCATGCAAACTCTACACAGGAACCCGCTTCCTGAGTCTGGGACTCAAACCTAAGACCTTCTTGGTGCGAGGCAGATGTGCTAAGCACTACTCCACCGTATCATCTTTTAGAGTGTTAGTTTACTTCTCCAACTTAGCTACTGTTTTCTTTTTCTTCACCGCCGCCACCACCTTATTTCCCTTTAAAGCTCTCTCCTCCCTTTCTCTCCCTCTCCTACCCCAAGTAAAGCATGTTAAAGGAAATCAATGAGCGTTCATCTCTGGATGTAAAAATCCACCCTTGTAAATCATGCTGGAAGACAATGAGGAATTAAAACAGCCTTTGTTTACATCCATCCATCCCATCCATTTTCTGAACCGCTTATTCCTAATTAGGGTCGCGGGGAGGCTGGCGCCCATCTCAGCCGACTCTGGGCGA